>CM053793.1:729802507-730402507 GCA_028749045.1 Cupressus sempervirens
GAGGTGACCAAGCAGAAGAAGAAAGATGAAGAGGAAATATCCATGACTGAAGATGACAAAAGTATTTTAACCAATAGACTTGAAGAGAAAACATTAGAGGTAAATAGGATTTCTAACATGCAATTGGAAACATTGAGTCAAATGATGGTTGCAAATCATGAATTGAATGGAAAAGATATTAAGATCACAACACTGAAGTTGCAGAATGAACAACCGAGAAATGATTTGAAAAGAGAAAAAGAGTTTTTTGAAAGCTTCAACAGCCCAAGTTAAGCTATCAAGTACTTTGAGCAATTGATGAGATCTCCTAGATCCAATAGTGATACTTCTGGACTAGGTTACACTAGTATTGAAGAAGGAGAATCATCCAAAAATAGTGAAGAAAGAAGTAACGAAGGTAAGAACTCCAAACCTACTTGTCATAATTGTGGTAAGATAGGCCATATTGCCAATGTTTTCAAGAGCAAGACTACAAATCAGAATCCTAAGCAGAAGTTCATGGGTCATTGCCACAAATGTAGCAAATAAGGACATTAGGCACATGAATGTAGAATCAAGACCATAAGCACACAAAGATTTGAAGGATATTGCTATATAAGTATGGACATGGAGCATATGAGTGCAGATCCGAGCCTAAATGGTCATCAAACAAGTAGACAAAGGTAAAGCACAATGCCAACTCTTATAATTGGGATTATAATACTAGCTATAGTTGTCATTATTGTTAATAGTATGGACATATTGCTGAAAATTGCATTAGAACACACTTCAAAAGTGACTAGAAAAGATGATCGAGTCAAACTACATGTTTTAGCTATTTAAAGATTGGTCGCATAAGTAAGAATTGTCCAACAAGGTCAAAGGCACCAAGAAATAAGTTCAACAAAGGAAAAGGAAAGGTAGATGTTGAAAATGTAAGAGATGAGATGAACAAGACAAGTAGAGAAAGGAAGATTGTAGTACATCAAGTTCAGATGGGATCACTTCACCCAATGGGTCAGGTGATCACACCACCTCTAATTAAGCAATCAAGAGGTATGTGTAGGACTGATATTTAAAAGACATACTATACATCAGTTCCAAGGATTTAGTTTTGAAAAGATTATATATGCATAAAGAAAGATACAAAGTGTTGATTATAACCTAGAAGACATCTTTAAGTTGTGATCGTTTTCATGTTACTGCCAAGCATGAAGAGTTTCACTTTAGCTATTGAGTGTAATGGTAGTTGATGTCGATCTATCATTAGTGATAGTGTTGGTTGAGCTTGTAGTAGTTGTTGAGCATGGGAAAATCACATGGAAGAAAAGTGAGTTAAAATTTCTATTGAAGTTGAGATTATAGTTGTGTAAGCATTGAGCATTTGATGTAAGGTTTTAAGGTCTATATGATTAATTTCTACTCATTTTACATCATTTAAATATGAAGAAAACTACAAAGAGCTAAAAGAGAATTAAAGAGATCATTCCAATCATTTGCAAATAGGATTCAACAATTGCTCAACACCATCTCAATATATTTACAAAGGTATTTATCATGTGCCGAGCTACGCAGTTTAAATTCTTGTAAATCCTAGGTTTTCATAATGGTGTCTAGTTCTTTAGCTAGTAAGGTTAGAGTGTAAGGAAGTTTTAAATGTACAATTGATAAGCAATGAGATCAAACAACCAAACGTTAGAGCCATTCCTGATATTTCTTAAAAGCAAGATGCATTTGGTGTGTTATTGATGATACCACCATAGATTTTAATGATTCAGGATGTGTGATGTTGCTACACATGCAAGATGGGTAACATAGGTGACATGGAAATTAGGGAAACCTATGGGAAATTATGCAAAAATGGAGCATTGAAAGATGGATTCAAAATTGTAGAGACAAAAGGATTAACCCATGCCCTAGATTTCCCCAATGTTTTTAAAACACAATGGATAAAGATAGTTCTGAGAAGAATTCATGATAATTCTATATGGTTGGATAATGGACTAGTGAAGATCACAAAGAATATTTTACATAGTGTAACAAGGTATCCAACCCTAGACCGACCTAAAACTATGAGGAGTGAAGAAAAAGAAGTTATTGAGAAGAATATAGGGGTAGTGTGGAACAAACGAGGAATGACAATTAACACTATCTTAGATCCCCTAATTGCTTTTGCAGTGAGGATAATAACACACAAATTCTATCAATCTAGTAGGCTCAATAGTGCACCATGTATTGTTATTGACATGGGCTATAAAATAGCTAAGAAGGATCATACTTATGACCTTGCTCAATTGTAGTTGCAACAATTAACAGAAAATTTGGGAGCAATAAGGAAGACCAAGAGTGCACAATGTAAATTTGGTTCAATTCTTTTATGTATGTTCTTCTATGTGCATAATAATTCCCTACTTTTGGTAAAGTTGCATGGGAAACAACCAAATCTATTGTAGTGCAAATAGGTGAATTTATTGAGCAACTTGGAGAAAATTTTGAGTCTGTAATGACCAACTACTTTGAAGATTTCAAACAATCAATGAAGAAAAGAATGAGGATACCGATATCACTAGTTGAGAAACATTTCAATGATGTTTGTTTTCAAGTTGACACTAATTTTACATATTTTCAAGTTGTTGTTCTAAGGGTGAGATGGCTAAGGCCACTAGGCTATGAGATCAATGTGGATGAAGCCTCTATAGTAATTACAACATTACTTGCAGAAGATGTAGAGACTAAAGGTACTATCTTTGGGAATTGTGATGTGGCTAAATCTAGGATAACAATAGATTTAAAGACTGCTTCATTTATGAGAAAGAAAAACAAGATTTTCAAGAAACTTAAGGAGAAATTTGGTGAAGCAGAAAATGATGATGAAGAAGAAGAAGAAGATGATGATGATTATTATTATTATTATTATGAAGATGTTCTTGCTCAAGCACCACTGGCCTTAACTCAAGGTCAAGGGGAAGATCAAGTAGAAGAGGTAGAAATTAAAGAAGGTGTCAAGGGAGAAGAAGCCAGTGAAACACCTAAGAAAAAGAAGAGGAAAGTTAAAATCCCAACAATTAGCAAACCAAGGAAGGTTGTAAAATCTAAGTTTGTAGTTCAAGTAACTTGAACCAGCACAAGAGCTACTGCCAAAAAGGCTCAAGAAGTAGAAAAGCCAAAAGTGAAGAGGTCTAGATTAGATAGTAAAGATGATGAGTCTGAGAAGAGACCAAGGAGAAAGTATATAGCTCTAGCTGAATCTAATGAAGAGAGGATGGAATCTGATGAAAACAACCAATTTAAAGTGGCAAGTCATAGTCCTTCCTCAGATTTAGACAATATATGTGAAAACATAAAGAATAATGTTGACTTTCTTGGTTTCACACATATTGAGTTTGATAAACTTGGAAAAATTGAGATGAATCAAGTAGAGGATTCAATATATGCCATGATGGCAACATTAAAAAAAACTCCAATTAAGATTCCTTACTCATTACTGAAAGATCTATATGATAGAGTTGAGAAAAAGTGGCAATATAGTCTCAATACATAAAGACAAATCAAAGAGACTACACTTGCACAAGTGATGCCACAATTGGATAAGGAAACAATAACAAAGGAAATAAAGAAACATGTAAGGAAATTTGCATCTAAATATAAAGCATTCAACATACTGCAGAATAATATTGAGGATGTTATACCGAAGACCACTTAGATTTAGAAATCATTATATGGTTTGACAACACCCAAAACAATAGAGTAGACACCTATTGAGGTAGGTAAGGACAAATATGAACAACAACAAGTAACTAAGGTTACTAGATTTGACACTAAGATAGTTGCACATGAGAAAGGTGTTGAGACACATAAAGATACACAAGCTACAACTGACGATGAGCAATAAACAAGATAAAGTGTACAAGATACACTAATTTCAAGTGTGAGTCCTCAACATGAGTTGAATACAAACACTGATAATGTAAAGATTAAGGATGTTTTTGATACTATCACTCAAAACATCAAGGGGTTATAGAGGAAGATTTGAAGAAGATACTGGTAGAATCCACTACCCTAGCAAAAACTTGTGAACATCCTATACTAGTGAGTGTTGATGAGATTGAGAAGGTAGACAAGGAATCTACAAGGGAGGAAGTTAAGACACAAAAGAAATCTACAACCTTCCTTAATCCATCTTAATACAACCTACATTACCCATTGTAGAGTATCAAAGGAAAGATCCATCCATGACCCATATTAGCAAATTGGTACACACTATATCAGTACCAAAAGTTTCTATAGATGCACAGGAAACAACACAAGTTCCAATGGGTCAAGTAGATACTCCTACACCTACAACACCAGATCAAGGTGCAACTAAGCATATAGAAAAAAAAAGGATGGGACTAAAGAGATAGATTTGACTAAAAAACCTGAGGAACAACTAGCAATACAAACACTGGTGACTTTGCTAGGAACTGCTACTCTTCCAAGTCAAGCTCTTAATAGGCCGAGTATACAAGCTATACCCTTACAATCATCAAGGTCAAGTCCAAGCATATATAAGGTAGATGAAGTTACATCATTTGTTGATGTGAACTTAAATGAAGTGATTGAGTTGCCCAAGTTTGATTTTTCAACCATCAATATTGAACAGATGAGCATACTACAAGATGTTCTTGCAAAGAAGAAAAACCAAGAACTACTTAGATAGGAGCATAGGTAGAAGTAAGATTTGTTAGATATTAAGGAAATATCTTTTGATTCATTTAGTCTACCAACACCAGAAGTAACAAAGCCTATCATAGAGCAGTTAACCAACTTTGTTGAAAAGGTTAATGACACTGACCTAGATGCAAATGTGAAATTACTTGAATGGTTTGAAAGAAAGTTTTAGAATAAGGTCAATGAAAATATATCAAGTGCTATTGCACTATCACAGAATTAGAAACCAAAATTGACCGTGTGACGAAGGTACTAGAGAACATTTTCTCTGTGTACACTAAATTGTGCAATCCAACACTCTTCACATAGGAAGTCAGAAGCCACATAATAAATTTGGAGAGTAATATGCAATCTAAAGGCATAACTCTACCATGGTCTCTAGCCTAAAGTGAGAAACATTTCATGAATCTTCTGAACTCCCAGAGTCAGCTAGCAGTGTTATATGCAGATGAAGCAAACATAAAGGCTAAATTGATCAGCATCTAGTCTATGCTAACTCCACATATGAAGATAATGCACAAGGAGCTAGCCTTTGCTGAAACACTCATGAAGAAAGATTCACATCTTTCTAGCATGATGGCTTAGTACACCTTGTTGCCAAGCTAACAATTGGGATGTTGCTTTGAAAATTACGTTTGAAGTCCATAAAACATTTTTGGAAAAACACACTATAAGTGTATAACCCTTTGACATAAGTGTCAAAAAGGGGGAGAAATAGCATATGCAAGAGATAATGGAGAAGGTAATATTTTTGGGGGAGCTACTATTTTTGAGAAAGGGGAGTCAATGATAGAAACAGAGTACATAGATCAGCTTATATAATCTACTCAGCAGGAGGAGTGATTTTGGTATAGATACAAAATAACACAATTAACTCAGGTGGAGTTATGAAATTTTGAGGTATGATTGATAAGTCATGTTTTACAAAATTTTGAAATTTTGTATATAAGTGGAACAAAGATATTGAATATTTGAGTTATGCTCGTAAGTGAAGATCATTCATGCATGACCAAGTATTTTTGTCACTCATATCAAAGGGGGAGATATTTGATCTCAGATTGGTTTTGACATATGAGTGTCGATACATTGAAGTCATTTATAAGTTATGAACTTAGTTCATGCCAAATAAGTAATGGATTCCAAGCATAACATGTCAACTAGTGCATGTTGAGTCACTCAATTGTCGAGAAATAACATGTGCCAAGTGATTCAAGTGTCGAGTAACTAGTAAGTGCCTAGTCACTCAAGTGACAAGTAGATAGTATGTGTCAAGTTATTTAGATGTCGAGTGATCAATGGATGTCACGATATTCATAGGATGAGTTACAACAGTGACGTTGTAGTTGATGTCGAGCATCAAGGACTTTAGATGGTATGTTATACAATTTTGTAATAGTTATTTGTAATGGCACAAACTACTATGTAAGCCATTTTTTAGCTGATTTAAGGATTTTTTGCAATCTTAGATGATACGAATGAATTTTTATTGTGAATCCCTATACATTAGATGCATCCAATTAGAAAAATGGAAGGTTTAAGGAGCAATATGGGTGAATCATAATCATTGATTGATACCTAACCCTAAGTCACCTAAGTCTTCTTAAGGAGGACAAACCCTAAAATTTTTATGAATGTGGAAGACAAATAGAGAGAAGGTTTACATGTGAAAATAGAGAATTAATGGTGACCAAGGAGTTGTTATTTGAAATTCATAGTATAATTAGTTAGAGGAGAAAAAAGGAAAGGAACTAGAAGACAATAGAGATACATCTGATTAGAAAGGATCAAGTACACATTGGGAAAGAGGTGATGTGTCATCAAGCAATAGAGTGCTAATCAAAGGATCATTGGTGAGACATTTTAACAGGTGAATTAGTTAAATCTCTTAATATAGTAGTCTTAACAAGCTATTATAAATCCTTTAATAGGGTGCTTACTTTAGTGTAAGTTGAAGTCCTTTAATCAGATACACTTCTAACAAGGTGTTGAAATCCTTTAATAGGGTAAGATCTAGCAATCTTATAAACCTTTAATAGGGCAGATCTTTTATAGGGTAGATCATATTTCATGATAAAAATATTGTAACCTTCATTGGATACACTTTATTACTACAGTAATGGAGATTTGTGGATGGCATCCCCACCCTAGTTTTACCTTCTCCTTGGAGGGTTTCTAGGTAACCAAATATCTTGTGTCGTACATGTGTTGAATTTTTTTTCATGCTATGGATGTATATGGTTAATTTGGTATTTCTATTTACTTTTTGAATTGTGAGATGGATGTGAGGTGAATGAATTTATGGTTAAAAGTCTTAAGTGTTGATTCACCCACCCCCCTCCACAGAGTTTACTTTGCCTATTACATTTCCAACACTTTCTATATCTGCATAACTAATATGTGTGTCATTTTCTTCCTTCAGTATTTGAAAAATTTGGACCAATTGTTCTTCCATCTCCTTGAGCATTTTGGGCCCGATAATAATCCTATCCTCAACATGGTTTCAACTTATTGGAGTCTAGCATTTACAGCCATATAGATCCTCCAAAGGTGTCATCTTAATGGTGGATTGATAAGAATTATTATGAGAAAAATCCTTTCAGGGTAAATATATTTCTCATTGATATTGTCAGTCCATACAATAAACTCTAAGAAGATCTTCTAAAACTTGATTCGCTCTCTCTATATGACCATCTATCTCAGGCTGATAAGTGGAGCTAATATTTAACTTATTCCCTAAGGTCAATGTAAGAAATGATAATATTGAGCAAGGAATGAGAAACAATCCAAGTAAGTTAAGTGTGAAACAATGTTACCATAAGATAAGCAAAATCCAAGAGCATACACCAAGATGGTTCAAAAATGGAGACAAGGATTTATAAGGGGAAAGCAAAGAAAACCCCTTGTGAGTATTATGAATGAAGGCAAATGCCTAGAGAAGAGAGAGAGAGAGTGTTGAAGCAAAATAGCTCAATACAATAACATCAAAGTGATAAGAGTGAAGAAGAAAGAAGGAGGAGCATCTCTTATATAGAGATGAGAAAGGAGTTGCATTTGTAACTCCCATTTCTATGAATGCCACATTCATAATAAGTGTGTGCAAAGTGTCACAATCCTCTTAAGGAGGATAAACTAAATAAAGAAATAAACAAGAGTTGTCCTTACATGTGGAATAAAGGACAAACAATGACATGTCCTCCACATGTGTACAAGAGGACAAACTACATTTAGGGGCCCTTGGAATATCCCAATTAATATATCCAAGGAAAGATTAACCTTTCTAACAGTCAATAATGGTGTTTTCCAAAATATGGGGGTTATTCTAGCATCCTAGTCTAATAAAATCTTCTCCAGAACTCTATGAAGTCTGAAAATCTCTCTTATGAATTTGTGGCCAATCTCTAGTGCTCCGTCGGTTAGGTTACTAGGTATGAAGTGAGCCACCTTGGTTAGTCCATCTACCACTACTAGAATGATGTTGTGTTTACTTTGGGTCAAGGGTAGCCCCTATATAAAATCCATGGCAATTATCTATGACTTCCATTTTGGTAGTTTGTTTGGATGTAGAAGACTAGCTAGATAGTGGTCATCTTCATTGACTCTCTGGCATTCTAGACATCCTACCACATAATCTATTATTTGTCTTTTCATTCCCTTCCAAAATTATAGGGGTTTTATATCTTCCGTCTTTTTGGTTACTCCGAGATGTCCTAAATAAGGAGCTGGGATGTGGAATTCTTTGAAAATCACTCTTTCGAGTTCTGGTACCTTGGGTATGTACATCCTATTACAATACCTTAACAAACCATCTCCTTTGATTCTAAAATCTATGTATCTAGGATCCTATGGGACCCTAAGAAGAGCATGACCAACCTCTGTATAGTATTTATCTCACTTTAGATATTGTAATACTTGATCCCTTAATCTAAAATTTATGACAGCCATTCTAGAAATATGTCTTTGTCTACTTAAGGCATCTATTAACTTTTTCTCTTTGCCCTTAATGTAGTTGATCTCAAATTTTTAATCTACAAGAAATTCCAACCATCCTTTCTACCTAGCATTAAGGTTGGGTTGAGTAAAGATATACTTTAGGCCATGATAGTCAAATCGAAGTTCGAAAGGCTTTCCTATCAAATAGTGCCTCCACATTTGGAGAGCATGTATGATAACTACTAACTCGAGATCATGAGGAGTGTAGTTTTTCTTGTAGCTCTTTAATTTCCTTGAATCATATGCAATTACTTGTTCTTCTTGCACTAGTACATCTCCTAATCCTTCTCTAGATGTATTAGATATAACTACAAATTTCATTTGAGGGTTAGGTACTTTTAGTATGGGTGCACTAGTTAACTTCTCCTTCATATATTCAAAGGTTGACTAACATTTTTTAGTCCATGTAAATTTTTTCCCCTTCTTCTATAATGAAGTGATCGAATAAGCTATTTTGGAGAAATCTCTAACAAACTTCCTATAGAACCCTGCAAACCTCATGAAGCTTTTGACTTCTATCACATTCTTAGGTATAGGTCATTCCTTAATTGATTTTATTTTTGAAGGTTCTATAGCTATTTCCCTGATTGATATAATATGTCCTAAATACTATATCTCTTTCTAATAAAAGGCACACTTAGACAACTTCCCATATAGCTTATGTTCACTGAATATTTGCAAAGCCTTTTTTAGATGCTCTTGATGTTCTTTTTCATTTTCTAAGTAGATCATAATATCATCTATGAAGACCAATACAAATGTGTCCAAATAGTCTCGAAAAATACTATTCATCAAATTCATAAAAGCTTCTAGGGCATTAGTTAACCCAAAGGGTAACACCGTGAACTTGTAATCCCATATCTAGTCTTGAAGGAAGTCTTATGGACGTTTTCATCCTTGATGCAGAGCTGATGGTATCCCAACCTTAAGTCAATTTTTGAAAATATTGTAGTGCCTTTCATTTGATCAAACAAATCATCAATTCTAGGAAGTTCATATTGGTTCTTGATGGTGACCTTATTGAGCATTTTGTAGTCTATACACAATCTCATAGTTCTGTCCTTCTTTCTAACAAACAATACTAGGGCTCCACAAGGTGAAACAATGGGTCAAATAAGTTTCTTATCTAACATATCATACAACTATAATTGTAGTTCCATTACTTCACCAGTGGCCTTCTGATAAGGAGCTTGAGAAATGGATTCTACATTGAGTACTAAATCTATTGTAAAATCAAAAATTCTAAATGGAGGTAATCTGAGAAGTTCTTCTGGGAACACATCTTGAAATTTCTTGAGGTATGGATACTTCTCCTCAAAGTATTCCTTCAATTTTTCTCTAATTTGCCCATGTTCAAAGATGTATTCATCACCACATGTGGTATCTATAGATTTTCTCAAGTCTTTAATCCTTCTTGCAAAAATCTCGTAGCCTTTTCTTCTACATTTCTTGAGTTGCATGATAGATATTTGTTGTGGTTTGATTTCGTGTACAACTCCCTTGATGCTTACAAGATTGCCTTGGTCATCTAGACATTCTACCATTTTAGAAAGACAATCAACCTTGGCCCTATTCTCACTAAGCCAATTAATTCCTGTAATAATTGTTAGAGTAAATTATTATTATTTACACTTTTACTTAAGTTTATTTAGGTTAATGTGTTTATTTATTAGTTGTACTCTAGGAGTTGTTGACAACATGGGAGTTTGCTCCTATCTAAGTCATACTTATTTCCTCACCTTGATCGAGGACATTCCACCTTTTGTGGACATATGCTTAGTTGTCATTCTTATCTCCTAGCATCTTCTAGCTTGTTTTAGAAGTCTCCTTGAGGCCTTTATATTCGGGCTCTCATTGTATTTCTCAACTCATTTTCAAGGCATATTGTATAGCAATACATTTTTCTTTGTTTGCAATATCTTCTCTCTCAATCTGTTTAGTTTTTCTGAGCTCCACCTCTTCCTTCTTTGGTTTCCCTTTGATAGGTTATTTGCATGCAAGTGATCTTGGTGAGCTATGAAGTTGGCTTTCATCAACTTCTACATGGTATCAGAGCTTCCTTACTACTTCCTGGCTAAAGTATTTTTGAAGCTGCAACTCAAAGATAGAAACCCTAAGTTTCTTGTGATTGTTTTCTTCAATCTGAGGGAAGAGCATTTTTTTGGAGCACTTTAGGCCTAAACAGATGCTGCCATAGTGTTCAAAAGGCCCGTTAAAGTGAGGATCCATATAAAATTTGTCCATTTTAAACAATTTTGCTATAGGAGGCAAAGAAAAATTATTTGAAGGTCGTACAAATGATTTTTTAGCATTTCTTGCAAAAATAACTAAAATTCGTAGGGTTGGCCAGCGGCCACCACCATGCCCCCGCAGCCTTGCCTACACACCACCTAGGCACCGCCACCACTAGCAGCATAGCCGTGGCATAGTTAAAACCTGGTCACCACTCCACGACCACCACCACCCATCCTAACCCACCACCCACCTTTGGTAGTGCTGCTATGTTCTGTAGCTTTGCTACCCTTACGCCAAATTTCTCCACCATCGCCAGGTTCTACCACCCTATAGCCACTCCTCCACCACCCACTGGCCCAACAATAGTTGTGCACACTTGGCACCAATCGGTGACTACCACTTGGCATGGGTGCCATGTTAGCACTTACCATGTGGCCCATGCCACATTAGCACTTGGACAACTCACCTATTACGTGACACTTTTTTTTGCTATGATGGCCCCTTGGCCATCAATTTTAAGCCAATGACTTGCTGGTGTTAGCATGACATCAACACTGCATCAACACTCCTATAAGGTCTTCAAGTCCCTTTTTGGCCTACTTGCAATTTTTTGGCCATAACTTGAGCACTACAAAGGTATTTTTCCAATCCAAAAGAAGCACTAGAAAGCTAGTTTTGAGATGGAGACATTGGTGCAAGTATTTTGTGTTTTTGATGTAGTTTTGTTGCCTATTTTTGTAGTTAAAGTTGGATGTTCTTTTTTCACTCCGATGAGTTTATCTTGTGTGTCCCATCACCATTTTTTGAAAATGTTATATTTTTGGAAATCTGGTTTTGTCTACTTTTCAGAAATGTTTTAATTTCCTTTAGATTCTACCCTATGCTCTTTCTATCATGTTTTTGGCATTTTTTCTCTATGGTGGATATCTTGGGTGTTCCAAGTTTGAGGATCATTTTCATGGCATGGGATCATTTTTTTTGGGCTATACTATCTTTTGTATCAGCTTTTTTCCATTTTTGATCATTTTTTAGATCATTTGTAAGCATCTTTATGCAAACACACTGAGATAAAGTGCCACTCTTAAATTTCAAGATCATGAACATTGTTTTGAGAAAGTTGTACTTGCACTATTTTGTAAAGCACTATGGGGGGGTTAGTTGTTGCCATTTTTGTGCCCTCTTCCTTTGTCAAGTGATTGTCCCTTCTATGACATTAGCCTAATGATGTGTTGGTGACACATGCCTTTATAGGTATTTGTACATCTTCCTCTCTCTTGTTGTTTTTGGTTCTTTCTGCAGAGGACTTTTTGGCCCACTTTTTCAGTTGCCTATCATCTCACCCCATCTACATTAAAGGGGGGTTATTCTGTAGTTTCTAATGCTTGCTTGGTTTGATGGTTTGATAGTGTGAGCTATGTATTTAGTAGTTGATCCTATATACTAGGTGATTGTAGTGGCTAGCTACCTATGCATTTTGGTGAGATGGATCATCTACCATATAGACACTCTTAGTTCGTGCCTTCTATTTCCATGGAGGTTCTTTAGATCAGCAGTTTCTTTCTAATAGATTTTTTGGCTTCTTTATACTTTAGTGATGCTCTTCATGATCTTCTCTTGTTCTTATTTTCTAGGACATTCCTCTAGCTAGAGGCTTCTTCAGTCCTTCACTAGGTTTTCACTTACCTCTTTTTGGGGGAGGGTTTTTCCCATGAGGTTTTCCCTCTTTCCCCATTTTTAGAGGTTGCATTTCTTTGCATTGTACATGGGTACTTAACATGGCCTTTTTGTCAGGACCCATTCCGCATTTCATCTTAGTTTTTGTAAGCTTAAGTGCATTCCCCTAAGTTGCACTTAAGGCAGGGTGTTAGAAAAAAATATTATTATTTATGCTTTTACTTAAGTTTACTTAGGTTAATGCATTTATTTATTAGTTGTAGTCTAGGAGTTGCTGTGAACATGGGAGTTTTTTCATGTCTAAATCATACTTATCTCCTCACCTTGATTGAGGACATTCCACCTTTTGTGGACATATGCTTAGTTATCATTCTTATCTCCTAGCATCTTCTAGCTTGTTCTAGAAGTCTCCTTGAAGCCTTTATATTTAGGCTCTCTGATTTTATTTCTCAACTCATTTTCAATGCATATTGTATAGCAATACATTTTTCTTTGTTTGCAATATCTTCTCTCTTAGTTTGTTTAATTTTTCCAAGCTCCACCTCTTCCTTCTTTTGTTTCCCTTCGACATGTTATTTACATGTAGGTGATCTTGGTGAGTTGTGAAGTTGGCTTTCATCAACTTCTACAATAATATCATAAGACCCAAGAGGTGCTACATACAAGTTCAACTCTATGGAGAATTTTGGAAAGTTAACCCATGCCTCAAATAGACACTGCTCTACCTTAGCCCTTGATTGGTTTTCATATTTGACCATCCATGGTTTTGCCATTAAACTAGACCTTTTTGGAAATCTACTTAATAACTTAGGTGATATAAAACATTATGAGGCCCCAATATCAATTAATATAGAAATAGGGTTTCCATATATCTTACTCAAAGTTTTGATCAGGCCTACTTGTTGTTCTACCTATCGATTATCAAGTGTCACATGAATCTTTTGCTAGTAAACATGTTGATGTGGTACAAGGGGTGGTCAAGGAAGTTGGTTGGTGTTATTAAGATATTTGTTAGCATAGTGATCCCCTTCTTCTCATTTCCCTCGCCATTCTTATTTGAACTAGGCTTACTTTTTATATCCTTGTTACCATTTCCCTTTGGTTCTAGTTTGTTGAACTTGTAGTCATTAAATTGTTTCTTGTAGGATCCAGTATCAACACCTTCTGAATTCCAATTTGATTTCCTTTTGTTATCTCAGATATAATCATTTCTTTTTATTTTATGTTCTTGATGAATAGTCTTTTCTAGGGCTTCTTCCATGGTTCGAGGGGTGAGAACATCAACTGCCCCACCAATCCTATTATTTATTACCATAATGAATTTTCTCACTTTTAGGTTTCTATCTTGTTGATATGGAGGTACATCTTTTAGCAATTGGGTGAATTTCTCCCAATACTTATGTATGGTCATATCTCCTTGTTTGAGGTTTTGGAAATCCAACAACTTTTGGTCATAGAAAGTTTGGGGTAACCAATAGTTTTTAAAGATGGTCATGAACTTCTCCTAGGTAATTTCAGTGATTTTTATATTCATTTCAACCTTGGTGTTTCCCTGCCAACTAGAAGCTTCTCTAGAAAAATGGTATATTCCTCGAACTACCTTTGAGGTTTTTGAAAAAAAATTAATCTCAATATATTGCTCTATTTCTATTAATTAGGCCTTTGCATCCTCTCTAGATTCAAAACCAGAGAACTTGGGTGGTTTGATTTTTTTAATGTTCATAGATAAGTCACTAATTATTCCAAGTTTCTTCTATTTCTCAGTTTGGGTAGGTGATGCTCGAGCATTTTTCTCACTGTGCTTAGAGATTCCTAATTTTATTCTGGGAGGGGGTGAGGATTGCATTTCTTCTTGACTTTACCCAATCTAGGCTACCAATTTTTTCATCCTCTTCTCCATATTTTCTAGCTTTGTTTGTGTGTCTTTCAAAACCTAAAGTAGCAGAGTAGGAGGAAGTGAGTTGTTCTCATGGGCCATTTTGTGGTCCACAACATTCTCGTCATTGTTCATGTCTCTATATTATTTGTCTTAAAAATAATTGCAAGCTCTTTACATCAATTTTTTTGGTTTTTTAAATTTATTTTAATTTATTTTTAAAAAAATTATACATTTAAAAAAATTTAAATAAAATTTATGAGTAGGAGAAAGAACACATAAATAGACACAATTTTTTACCACTTTATTTATTCAACTCTAAACTTTCCAGCTACGTTTACAATAGCCTTTATTTATAATATTTCCTCTATTAAGGATGTTACATCATGGATTCAATCACTTTGAAATTTTATTTTCAGCTTCTAGTTTAGTTTTGGTTTTGGTTTTATACATATCTTGCACCATCCAAGATCTATGGAAATGCATAAGAGCGTTAGCTTGGTGTATGTTTGAAACATGAATGAGCTTGTTTCTATAGGTTACCTTCCTGGTAGGAATCCATTTGGCCCTTTCCTTTCTCATTCATTTTAGAGCATGTTTTAAAGTTTCATTTTCCTAAGGCAATAGGAATAATTGTAGTTCGGCATATTTTTAATCAAGTATGGAAAGATGGGATTACAGTATTGCCCGAGCATAGTAGAGTCTATTGAGATTTCTAGTACAAGTGATGAAGATCTTAGTGTTAAACAAGCTCTCTAGTGTTAACCAAGTATGTCAGTGTCTACCAAGCTTGCAGTGTTAACAAAGTGAATTTATTATTGACCAAGCCATGTAGGGTTAACCAAGTAATTCAGTATCTACCAAGTTTCTCAGTGTTCACCAAGTCATATAGTTTTGACCAAGTTCCTACTAATCGAAGTGATCAGTATGGACTAAGCTTCAATGTCAACTGAGTGCTAGAGTATGTCAAGTGTTGAAAGTGTTTGTCAAGTGTCATAACATCACCAAGTTGTCTTCAGAACCTAAGTTATAACAGTGAGCTGACTTTGTGAATTATGATGAATTTGGTATTATAGCCGACTCCAGAAAGTAATTAAGTGCATTGATATATATATATAATACAGTATATCATATCCAAGTATAATAAGGAACAATTATGTGAACAAGTAAGAAGCAGATGAGTGCAAATTGAAAAAGGCTACAAGTAGTATAAGGAAAAGTAGAGACTTATCTATCACATTTAGGTGATCATTTTTATTCAAGGAATCTCATTCAGCAAATCAAAGTTGTAGATCAGAGATCAATCACTAGTTCATCCTAATAGGTGCATCAGTCAAATCATTTCATAAGGCGACTTAATAGTCTTATTTTGAATCTCCTAATAAAGTGCATACTTCATTGTATCTATGTAAACCCTTTAACAACGTGGACCTAATAGTCCTTATTTCTCCTAATAGGGAAGATCACCAAAAGTGGTCAATTATAAGCCTTAATATATATTACATTTACATTAACAAGTTTACCTAGTATATGTTACATTTCCAACAGTATCAGAGCATTTAGTTCTCAAATTAGAAGTTTAGCAGCTTGAGAAAAGATTTGAAACAATGGAGGTCTATATACTAAAGATAATTATTGAAAATAAAAAGTTGGATTTGCAATTAGTCATGGATCAACTCAAGAAAGAAAAGGAGAAACTCTCTCAATCCCGAAAAAGAAGAAAAGATCTTGCAACACATATGAATGAAAATCTTTACACTGAAGAATGAATTGAAGACATTTGTCAAGAAAGAAGTTTAGATGAAGTTGATGTGGCAATCATAGATCTACTTGACAAGAATTTTACTCTTCATGAAGAAGTTGAAAATTTGAAAAGAGAACAAGAAATTCAATCAGTTAAATTATGTGAAGTCATGGAAAAAAGGACAAAGCTAATGAAGAAATAGAAGAAAAGGACAATGAAATTAATCAACTATCTCTTTAGCAATCAAATCTGATTGATCAACTCAATGATGCAAATCAAGAGCTTATCAACTTGAGAAAAGAAAATGAAATATTGAAGAATGATCTCAGCATGGAAAATAAGACCAATGAGAGGATAATGAATTTACAAGAAAGCACCAATCAACTTGATAAGAAAACTTAGTTTAGACACAAAGGTAAAGATGGATTAGGATACACAAAAGAAGGTGAATCGTCTCAGCAAGGAGCTCAAAAGAAAAAAAGGCCTACATGTAGTCATTGTAGAAAAAGAGGCCATACATCAAACAAGTGTATGAATAGAGGAAGAATTGAAGATGAAAAGAAAGCAAAGGTTGAGAATAATAAAAAATAAATGAGGCAACAATGCGTGTAGAAATCTCTAAAGAATGCAAGTCAGAGTCTTGAAATTGTTGACACCTAAGTCAATGATTTGGGTGACTTAACCATTTCAACTTAGATATCTATGGAGATTACTATAACTAAGATTCAAAAGAAAACATCCCATACTAGTTATAGTCAGCAAGAAGAAGATCCATATTAACATTCAATATGCACAAGGATCACTGAGATATGATGACATCTGAAGACCTTACCGATCAAGGTTGGGTTGCAAGACCTTATTGATCAAGGTTGAGTTGCATATCCTTAGCAAGTTTTGGATGCAGATGTCAAGTTGGTGACTCTACCAAGTTCAAAATGAGTGGCGGTGGTTCCTACCAAGTCAAAAGACTTTACCAAGTTGAAGTTGTCTTCTGAGAAATAAAGATCAAACCAAGTGGAGGACAACTTGTCACCAAGAAAACATTTGCACAAAGAATTAATGGTGATGATAAAGACTGAACTTTTCTAAAAGGAGGAAATTGATCAAATCATTTCACCAAAAAAATTTAGAGCTTAAAGCAAAGAGTGATTTTAGAGCCCCTAAGTAACTCAAGTAGTTGTTGAAGATTTCTCCCGTGTTCAAAATTTTAATGAAGCAGATTAGCATCTATAAATAGCAAGGTGAAAAGGGGTTCAGAGATGTTAGTTCATGGATTTGATTGCAAGGCTCCTATGTTCAAGTTGAGTCCAATAGTTGCTAAGGAACTTGACCCTACTAGAGTGCACTCTCAAATTCCACCAAAGATAATTCTCATTCATGACATTAGATCATTTTATCACTACTTAATTCAAGAACTAGGAACCCTAGAGATGAACTAGAAATTAAATGAGTTATGTGTGGATGGTGTTTTGAAACCCAAGCATAAACACCTAGAGATGAAGGGTTTGATACATATTCTACATATGCCAAGGGATTTCCAAGGAAAATGGATCAGATTCATCCTCAGCAAAGTTCTTGAAATGCATTTGTGGTTGGATCACCCTATCTAGATTACAAAGAAGATGATCCATAGGATAACTAGGTTGCCGATGTTGAACAAGGTGAAGACCACAAAAACCTAGGTCAGGTTAAACTAGGCAACAGAACTCTTACCGAGTGGGATGGAAGAGACATGAAGCTAAGTGGAGTTATGGACATGGAGTTGAAGCTTGGCATCCATGTGATAGAACACAAGATATACAACTTGAGCCATCTAAATAGTGTATCATGCAAAGATATTGACCTAGCGCTAAAGGTGGTGAAACCTATCTTTTGACCTTTCCGAGCTAATATTGAACCAATTCAACAAGAACAAGGAGAGTATCCAAGTCTCAAAGAACAACCCATGTAAGTTTGGTTCTTTGTTAACTTGTTTATTCTTCTATGTACAAAATTTTTTCCCTTAGAAAGAAACTATGGTGTGGAAAAAGGATACACCAGTGTTATATCAAATCAATGAGTTTATAACAAAGATGAGTGAAAATTTAGAAAGTATAGTGGATAACTACTTTGAGACCTTCAAAGAGAAAATGAAAAATAGATTCAGAATACCAAGGAAGTTGGTAGAAGACTATAAACATGACATATGTTTCCTGGTTGATTGTGACAAGCTCTATATCCAAGCAGTAAGGCCTAGAGTGGCATGGGTTAAACCTTTGGGATATGAGACAAACATAGATGACACCAAGGATATCATTAAGGCTCTCCTAAATGAGCCAATAGACCCCAAGGCACCTTATTTGGCACCTATGAGGAGGCTAAGTCCATAACTGAACTTGAAATCAAGTAACCTCAGGCAGTGAAGAGAAGAAGGAAGAAGGCAGAGAAAATATTAAAGAACACCAAGTCATCAAGTTCCCCTCTCATGCTAACTAAAGGAAAAAGGTGATGACCTTGTAGAAGAAGGTGAGGAAGAAGATGTAGAGGAAGAGGAATCTGAAGAAGAGGAACCTCCTAAGAAGAAGGGGAAGGTAATTATAACCAAACTAGAAAATTCATCCCATGTTGTATTCACAAGAAGAGTAGAAAAATCCAAAAGAAAACTAAAGCTTGGAAAGGATGAAGATGAAGCTGAATAGATAATATTTCAAAAAACTACCCCTACATTTGTAGAGAGATTAAAAATATTAAAAGGAGGTGGCATGGGATACTTCAAGTCTCTTAGGTATAATGACTCTAGAAGTGCAGAGGAGAAGAAAAAAATAGAGGATGCCCTTGTGGCAAAAATGGATTAATGGAAATACTCTCCTAATCAGTTGAAAACTCAACTTCCTAATGTAATTCTCAAGGCAATTGTACCATTACAAGAAAATGTAGTAAATGTTGCAAGAGACATCAGAGAACATACCTTGAGACAACTCATGTTGAGTCTCAGTGAAAAACAGGTAAAGAAATCATTAAAGGAGAATGAAATAAAGTTAACTTCAAAATTCAATACATTTTTTATCCTGTCAAAGGATATTGAGTCAATTGTATAGTCCAACAACATAGCATGGAAGAAAACCTATGTGTTGCACAAACTCAATGATCAAATTGTGCAAACTAATGACAAGGATGATGAAGAAGAAGATGTGGTAAAAGATAATGAAGATGTGGAAATAGAAAATGTAGAAGGAGATGATGTTGAAGATCAAGAAGATCAAGAAGCTATAGGAGGAGATATTCCTAAGATTCAGATTATTCAAGAATCTGATGTAGTGAAGATAGTAGCAAAGATTATGGCCTCCTTTCCTCATTCTCTGAGCAACACCTTAGTGAAACCTAGCTCAAAGAAGGCTTCTAATGAGTTGGTTGATATAAATACTACATTACCAAGCACCTAACCAATCTTTGGAGAAACATTACCAAGTGTTATGATGAGTGAAGTTATTGTCACTTCATCTATCAAGCAGTGGGCTTCATTCTTTCCAACGTCAGGCATTACTGAGGAACAAGAAGGTATTCCTGATGTTAGTATTATTTCTTCTACTTTTTTTCTTGTTTCTACTGATTCTATTATTTTTTCTATACTGAGTATATCTATAATAAGTGCACTGATAGTTGAGGGCAATCCTCAACCGAGCACAGATGTTTTGAGAAAAAATGAATAAATTGTTCCTTCTACTATTCAGAAAGAAAAGGGAAAAGAAGTAGAAGCATCTAAGGAAGAGTATGATCTAGAGGAAGACATTGTGATACCGAATTGGGATCTTTCAAATCTGACCCCTAATTAGATGGATACCCTTGGTGAGCTTTGGAAAAAGAGAGCTAAACCGTAGAAGCTTAGAGAAGAAAGGAAAAAGAAAAATAAAGCTCTTGAGGACATAAAGGGAATATTCATTAATACACTAAGTATTGAGGTTGATGAGAAGCAACCAATTTTGGATCAACTTGTTGAAGTTGTTTACAAATATAATGAAGAGATGAATGGACAAGAAAAACTACTACAGATGATAGAAAGAAAGTTTGAAAAATAAGTTTTGGAGTAGCTAGCCCAGAAAATAGCTATTGACCAAGTAGAATTAGCTATTGTTCTTGCTACGCTTGAAACTTATGTAAATAATGTTGTTTCTTTATTTGTCAAGTTAAGTGATACATCTATCTTCACTAATAAAATCAAGGATAAACTATCTAAGATAGTTGAGGACATGAAAGAAGGTGCACAACAATTGTCACTTGATCCCAGTTGCAACTTTGCATATTTTGTGAAGATCAAATACCTAATAGATCTTCTAGAAAAATTATTAAGGGAAGAAGCCAAGAATAGGGTTACACTTGCAAATATTCAACGCATGATCCTTCCCAACATGGATGCATTGAAAAAGCATATTGCACATGAAAAGACATTGATCCATGACAATAACTTCTCCATAGCTGACCACGTGATTTAAATTTTAGCAAAAGTACAAATAGCCTTGCATGAATATAAGGTATTGCAAGAGAATTGGGACAAGGTTGTGGCAATCATTTTGAAGGTACACAGTGATTTCTTGTCACATTTTGGTATTAACTTGTAAATATTTTGCACCTTTGGCATTTATGTCAAAAAGGGGGAGAAGATTATTGGTATATCATCATACTCCATATATATGTATAAGGCAGAGATATATGTATGGAGGAGTAGTAATATGAAAGGAAACATGTGTACAAATAGCAAAAAATATGTTTACAAAAGTAATTTTGAAAAAAAAATTAGAGTAAAAATAGAGTAAGAGGTTACCTAGTAGCAGAAGTAGATGTTAGTCAAAACCAAGCTGAAGACCTAGATTGTGGACAGAGTTTTGACTTGCAATTTTGAGAATTCAAATTTTTGGTATGGTAATTTTTTTTGTCACTAATGCCAAAGGGAGAGATTATTGATATTAAGGTTAGTTTGTCTATTAGTAACTCAACACTTAGTAAGTTGGTTTCAGTTTCTAATGAGCTAATCAATTAGACTCAGTTCATGATGAGCTTCATAGTATCTACCGAGCATCGAAGATAGCTTACAGTCTTGCTCGAGCATAGCATAGTCTACCAATCTTTCCAATACAAGTGATGAAGATCTTAGTGTTAATCGAGTCTTGTAGTGTTAACCAAGTATGTTAGTGTCTACTGAGCTTGCAATGTATACAAAGTGAATTTAGTGTTGATTGAGCCATGTAGTGTTAACTGAGTAATTCACTATCTATGTATGAAGTTTCTCAATGTTCACTGAGTCATATAGTATTGACTGAGTTCTTGCTACTCAAAGTGATCAATATGGACCAAGCTTCAATGTTAACTAAGTGCCAGAGTATGTAACACCCCACCAAGGGATCCAAAAGAATTAACCTAAAGTTTCACTAATTTTGGCAACATTTTTTTTTTGGAACAAGAAAGAGTAACATACACATCAAACACATAGTAGTGGAAGCAATAACATACAATCATCTAACACATACATAATAGGCTACATTCCTTAAGGATTCCATGACATTGAATACATATAAATTTAATCTAATACTAAGTCTAACAGCTACCACATCCACAAGAAAGAATAATCAAAAAGTCCAATGTCCATATTATACATTTGTTCTGAATGCCTCTTGGCAAATTAATTCAGAATGCTCAATCATCCACTGTACATGTCACAAGGTATGAAAGGCTAAAAGAATATACATATGAAGAAATATAAATACAACATCCTCCTCATATCCATGATACAAGTACAATAAAATAAAGAAACCAATAAAATACATGATATATCCATCCATCATAAAAGACATAAACATCTAACATGAAATATAACTATCCATCATTAAATGCAACTAACTAAGTGCGCAGTTCCTCCCAACTATCAATAGCATCATTAGACCATCATGGGCCCTAGCCATCCCCCACGTGTAATATCCCAAGCCATCGAATGGATCATCCGTACTATCATAATAGGGATGTCACTACTAAAACATGCTTCAACATATGCATAAGGAGATCTAATCATCAATATAAGGAAATGCATCAATAAATAACATCATCTAAACATGATAAACAAGCATCCTAAGAAGCTCTAGCCATGGTGACTATGGACCGATCTCAATGGTAAGAGTAAAAAGCACTACCACCCAACTGTGTGGAACCTAAATGGTGCACTCCCATCGCGCTAAGGAGATAGTCTCAAGTCCCAAATAGGATATCAAATCACATATCAAAACAATCTCTAGGTCTAGGAGATCCTAAAATTATTCTAACTCAAGGTTCTAATAAAGAATGACATCTAATTCCTAGAGGCACACAAAGACACGTAAGAAACCTACTATGTAAGTGGGTAAGTGTCATCACATGAATCACATAGAAGTTACCTTGGCAGTTAGCTTAGGACTCTAGGGTCCCTAGTGATCCCCATGTGGCCACTAGTATCCTCTCTTACTGACAAGGCATACTATGGAATGCAAGGTCAACCAAGCATTCTCTCTACTCCCATCCTATTCTGTACTAGCACTCAAGGCATGGGTGAGAACATACAATTATCTCATTAGGTTCATTTTAATCCCTATTTAGTGTAATGTTTTCATTTATTAAAACAACTTATAATGAGTTATCGTGGCAGCCACTTAGGGCCCCGACCCCCATTACAAGCCACTTCTTGACACTACACATAGATTACCTACCCTGAGCTCATTAATCACAAATCAAATAATCATAGTAAAACACCTTAGTCCTATATAAGTGACTAGAAAGCATCATAAATATAATCATAATAATCACATCAGTTCTCTACAAGCAACTGAAAAGCATCAAATGATAAATCACAATATCCATTGATTCCCCAATGAGAAATCGAAAAGTATCCCAAAATAATACTGATCAAAGACTCCAAAATGGTCAAGTCAAAACATGTCACAACAAGACATCATCAAGATCAAAGCAAACACTGCAATCCCATCAAGGCAACTGGAAAGTAACCCAAGTATAACTGATCAAAGACTCAAAATGGTTAAGTCAAAATATCTCATAAACATACACCTCAACTTCATACAAGAAGATTGGAAATCAATAATAATCAATAATCCATACACATCATAGAACATGTCATCACATTACCATGGTTGGTTTTAAAAAGATCGAGATCAAAACATCATAACATCATAATCACACAACCCCCGAGCCTCTGGTAACAACCTAGGACTGGTCAATGCTAGGACAACCCTGAAAACCCCAAAATACAGATAACACGGACAATAAAAAATAGTCTCACAATTTGATTTAATCTTGAATACACATAGCGTCAGTTCACAATAAGGTTTCAATCTTCATTTCAGTGTAAATTTTTGAATCAAAAGGGGTACATATTAATCCATATAGTTTAACCCATGTCCCATATTTGAATAAAAGTTCGATTATCCAACTTGGTTTAAATCAATTTTCTAAAATGATCCAAAGACAAGTTATTTATTTAACTTATTCAAATAAATAAGTAATTCTAATCTAAACAATATTATAAAAAATAATATTAAAATAGATCTACAATTTTCATTTTAACTAAATTCATCATTAATTAAATTTAATTAAACTATTTTTATAAAAAAATTAAATTAATTAATGATTATCAACATAAGTACTTATATTAATATCCCAGCAATTATCAGTTATTAATAATTAATAAAAATTATCAATAATTTTATTGATTAAAATAAACTATATTGAAATGCTTTACAATAATAAAACTTTATTAATAAATATTATTTAAATAATAATAAAGAATTATTAAAATCTTATTAATAATATTATTTATAATAATTAATGATAATATTAAAAAAATTTAATAAATGTTATTAATTAAAAATTAATATTAAAAAAAACTATTAATAAAATTATTATTAATTTAAAATAATAATAAAATTTTAATAATTTAAAAACTTTTCTAAAAACTTAAATCATACGCCCATATATTAAAAGGTCGCCGGCTTTATAATTCAGTCGTGCGAGCCACTTTACTGGCCCTCATCGATCATAGTACCCTGCGACTTTCATAGTGCAGAGGTACACATGAATGCCGCTGGCCAAAAGGTAAGAGAGGTAATTTGTATATATATATATATATATATATATATATATATACATATATATTTTTTATTTTTGTTTTATTAATATAAATATATATGTTATAAAATTTTGTTTTATATCAATTTTAATATAACAAATTTCCTCCCCCCCTCACATAATAAAAATAATAATTTTTAATTTTAATTTTAATTAATTTTTCTTATAAACGTTTACAAATATAGTCTTATAGAGAAAATATCCTTAACCATTCAAATTTTCCAACCTAGAATTCTCCTTTTTAAATTCAAACCCTTCCCCGATTAAATCCTAAATTTTCTTTCACCTACAGAACAAGGATTTCAAATTGAGCTTTCCCTTGATCTCTTTGCACACAAAAGGAGTCAACATGCATATCAAGATTTTCCAAAAATTACAAGATTAAAGGATTCATTGCAATGATATACAAACACTCAGATTCACAATCAGGAAGAAGATAGAATTATTTAAATAACGTAATTAACTATGTAATTTAAAATCATAAGAATCTACCTGGATTCTGATGCTAAAATCGCAACACCTAGAATATTTGCGAGGGAATTCTCTTCTATCCAAGAACTGCTCTTAACAATTTTCCCAAAATTTCCCTTCCAAACTTCGCTTCGAAATTTGCTTCCAAATTTTGCATCACAAATTCCTCTTCCAAAATTGTGCCCCAAAAATGAACCCTCTAATTGTGATAAAGAGTTCTCTCCTTAAATCGGGGCACTAATTGGACGTTCACCCGAGAGAACTCCTTGCTCACAACCCTTAACTCAATATTAACTTTTACTTATCTTTCTTTTTATCTTTTCATGCACATCAAATGAATTATTAAATAACTTTATTTAATTTTCACTTGACTTCTTTTTAATTAAGTTTTAAACTCATGCGCAATTCATGCAATTAAAATATCTTTATTAAATATACTTGTTTTTATCTTTTTGATTAATTTCTTCTATTTTTAATCTCATGCATAAATCATGTGAACTTAAAACTTTTTAATAATTTAATATCTTTTCACTTTTTAAATTTATTTTCAAAACTTAATTGGTAAAATATTTATTAACTTAAATAATAATATTTAGCATTTAATTAAAATGAACTCTAAATATATTATTATTAAATTAAATTAATATTATCACATTCTAAAATTATCCTTTTGACTTTTATCTTCAAATTTAATTATTTTTATTTAATTAATTTCTTAATTTATTAAATATTAAAATATCATATTAATTTTTTGTTAATAAAATCTTTTATTTAGACTTAATTAATAGAAAATTCACCAAGGACTCAAAAAGTAAAATACGTAAGCCCATCATAGAAAAACACATACAAAATCAAGCTAAAGGGTTAATAATCACAAATTAATGTCATTCGACAAATTCAGAGGGTACTTGAATTAGATACTTGTCCCAATTTTCAATTAGGACAAATGGCTTAAAGGTTAAGGATTTGGACTTGAGAATTTATCTCCCCTCTCTTACCATTGAGATAATGCGATAGGGTACACTCATCCTAGCAATTCAGGGAAGTCGATACTCGGTACCTACAACCTACATAAAATCTACGCATGCACAAACACAATATTCTAAGCTAAATAGGCAATGGCAGAAAGTGGTGCATCGTGTAGATCCCGACTAGCAAGTGACTACGACTCCCTTCCTTAACCACATAAGAAATGTCGTACATAAAGAAAACAAACACACACACCATACACATGCAAGTATGGGGTAAGTATTCATAAGAAAACACATAATAATTCATCTAACTAATTATCATCAATAACTGAAAACACTACACTAATCATCATACATACATGAAGTATAGAGCACCAAGTAATCTCATCATATATCAACTAAATTTGAAACAATATTTGATAATCTGAAAGTAATGCTACTAAACATCAAGCATAAAATTGGCCTAAAAGAGTTTGCAATGATAACAGAAATGTGAACTAGGGGCAAGCACTACAGAGTATGTCAAGTGTTGACAGTGTTTTTTGAGTGTCAGAACATCACCAAATTGTCTTCAAAACCTGAGTTATAGCAGTGGGACGAATTTGTGAATTATGATGAATTCAGTATTGTAGCCGACTCCAAAAAGTAATTAAGTGGATATATATATATATATATATATATATATATATATATGCAGTGAGTGTATCATATCCAAGTGTAATAAGAAACAAGTAAGAAGCAAATAAGTATGAATTGAAAAAGGCTACAAGCAGTATAAGGAAAAGAAGAGACTTATCTATTGTTGAGTTGTCATTTTTCACAATGCTTAATAATAGGAATCC
Organism: Cupressus sempervirens; assembly: GCA_028749045.1. Lineage (NCBI taxonomy): Eukaryota > Viridiplantae > Streptophyta > Pinopsida > Cupressales > Cupressaceae > Cupressus > Cupressus sempervirens. The sequence continues at coordinate 729,829,139 of CM053793.1, forward strand.
TTTCCAACTCCTCTCTTGAAAAGCTAATATGGGATCAACTCCAAGGTTCGAGGCGATTGTGTGACCTACTAGAATCTTCTTAGTAGAAGACAAATGTGAGTGTTCATGAGGAGGCCTTTTCTAGTTTGACCAATTTCAGATAAGATGTTGAATCTGCTTGCTATCTCAAAAGAGTAACCACTGAAAAGGAATTTTATTTTTATTTCTTTATATTTATAATGAATGCAATTTTAACTATGCAACTATATGAATTTCTAAATTAACCAAGTATTTGTAAAAGCAAATAACAAGGGTAAGGTAACAATAATTTTAAGAAAATGACTTGAAAAATAAATCACTAATGGACATAAGCAATGAAAACAACATATCTGTGAGTTAAGCCTTTGAAAAGATTGGCAGGTAACCAATGAAAATAGTAGCAATGCTTCCTTAATTCCACTAATGCAATCATTAGTAGGAATTAAGTAACCATAAGATGTTTCACTTCTCATCAAATTGCAAGGCCATGAAAATTGCACTCATGTGAGACAAAATGCTATGTAGGAATAATAGGTGATCTCTTCTCCAACTAAGTATGTCAGTAGAATTTGTAAACGTGTGACAAACACCAAAATTAAAAGATCACTCAATCAAAATAACACGATAAAACCATTGGCTTCATTACACTCCATGAACATACACTCACAAAATATAACACACTCTAGCAAGAATAACTATACTTAGAATGAAAGCACCAATAGCATATATTATTGCATCAAAATAACAACCTAGAATACATATTCAATTCCTCAGTGTATAGGAAATTGTCTCCTTAATTTGTGTTAAGAGTGAGAGATTCCTTTATGAAAATATATGCTTGAAACTAATAAAACAAATCTAAATATATACAAATTGACTCTTTAGGAGGTGCTAAGTAGGACTCCACCCTTGTTTATACCAATTAATGGGTGCATGGGCCTTTACATGTCTTAAAACAAAGAAATCATGAGAAAATAAGAAGGAAGCCATCAAATGATGTAGGAGTCTCTGGAGATGCCAAAAATAGAACTTCAACCTTCTCTAGATGTTTGTAGAAGTTAAACTACCATCAGAATGTGTTTCTAGTGCATGGAAAGCTCTAAATTTTGAACTGGCAATTAACTATCGATGCACCTCTGACTTCTTCAAAAAAATTCTGGTGCAGCTTTGGAGAGGCGCATCTTGTGCACCTTTGGAGAGTTATAAAACCAAAATTTTCCCTAATGTCAAAACTAAGATTCTAGCTTCTAGGTTTTGTTCCCCTTTATACCAAAGTTATGTCTGGATGTTTGCTCTTGAATTTCTCTATTATCTCCATCACTTGGGTTGCATCCAAAAAATCAAAAGCAATATACTTATCCTTCACTATCTGCTGGTAATTTCCCACTTCTATGTGAGTCTCTGCAAAATCTTCTAGTTTTACATCTAATTCCAATAACACCTCCTCCATCTTAAATGCTTGTCTAATGTCTTCATCAGTCGAAGCTTCATCAAAGATCTTTCAAAACTGTTCGATGTCTATTTGTAATGGCAAGAATTTATCTCTTGACTCATCTTCAAAAATGTCAAGGTGTGCATCACTATAATACATCTCTACCTCCAAAATTTTCTCTTGGGTTTGATCCTTGGGCTTATGAATATTTACATGTAATGTCTCCATTACTTTATTACTAGTAGTAATCTTCTCAATCCAATCATTTATCTTATCTAAATCATCCCCCGTATATACATCTATCAGCATATGATACCTCTAACCTTTTATTGACTACAATGCTTAAAGGTATTTTCCCCAAGTATGTACTTCATCCATCAATCCAAAATCCTGGTTCAAAATAGCAACCAATTTCTCTATATTATTCTACATATGGTGCAATAACAAAAGGTTTCCTTATATTATTTGCACACCCTTTTCCTCAAAACTTTCTCACCATAACTGACAAGCTTTCAAAAATGGATCCACCTGTATAATTGCCCTCTCTTTATCTTTCTTCTCTAAAATTGCTTCAAGGGTGGCCTCTAGATTATCTGGGTCAATAGGACCCACTAGCTCATGTGGAAATCTCCTCATGATCTCATTTTTCTTTCTCAACTTGACCAATTCAGCCTCATCTTTATCTAAGTGTTTAAACACTTCTTTGACTCCTGTGGTGATCAAAACTTTGGTACTGTCCACCGTTGGCTTTTCTAGCAAGACCTCCTTAATCTAATAGTCTTTTGGTGTCAAATCTTCAACATCTACATGTAGAGGAGGGATGGAAATATGAGCCAACAAGTCCTAATTTTGGTTCTTCATAATGAAGACCAATATCTACACATCACTCATAGGTGGCTCAAGTCCCTTGAGGACTTCAACTAATTCTTTTGTCACCTCATCCTCAGTACAATGCAATTGCCTTTTCTTTCTAATCATCACCTCCCTCTTCAACTAGCTTGGAGAAGTCCTATCAGAGACATATACTCAGCTAAAGAGGTGGTCTGTATGGCTATCCCCTTTCTCTTATTGCTCCTCTCTAGAGTCTTCTCTTTCTGTGACCTATCTACATTAGACATCATCATATGAGTTGAGTCAATAGTTCTTACCTCTATATCTTGGCAATTTTGATGATGTTCTTCATATTTCTATCCCTCTTCTGATATTTTATCGACAGGTCTTTTTTGTGGCTCTTCTCCTTGCATTGGTTACACCTACTCTTCATTGACAAGAGGGATAGGAGTGGCTGAACCTTTATCCAAGAAAGATAAATCTTGACTTGGTGATGGCAAGGAACCTTGAAGTCCTTGTGGTTGAGGTGGTGATTGACTCCAATCCCCTCCCAAAGCCTAATTTGTTGGTGTATCCCTTATCTTATCACCAACAAGTTCAATGCCCATAGACATGAAGTCAAAATTTGACATATTAAAATCATCATTTCCTTAATTCTCTTGCTCTTCAATCCATTGTTGTAGCTCGTCCTCTGAAGTAGTAACTTGAATAGGTTGTGTAGGAATAGATGGTGACATTATTGTGGAGCTCCTTCTCCACTCTTCTTCCATGGCCCTAGCAAGATGAGTCATTTGACTCAAGGGAAGGTCATCCTCTTCATCTTCTTCATCCTCTTCAAGGATGGTTTCTGTAACTAAGGGAATAGGAATAACCCTTCTTATGACCTTTTGTCTCCTAGCTCTTTTTACTAGATTCTTTTTATTCTTAGCTTTCTTAACTATTGATGGGGAAGCCTCTTGAATAGGCAAAGACACTTCTTGTGCTTCTTCTTGGTCAATTGGAGACACTTCTTGTGCTCTTTCTACTAATCCTTGCCATTTTTCTGGTGATGGTCCTTACAAATTATCCTAGGCTTGAGTCCCTTTAGCTTTGGGCTCAACTTGTTGAGGAGAATCCATCTTCCTCTTATTCTTGCTCTTGTCTACTCTGAAGTACCCAACTTCCCTATCATGTTGATTTACTATTATTTTCCTAATCAGAGATTGGGCTATGAACATTGGTATTGTAACCTTCACCCCTCTACCTTTCACTAGGTGGGTTGTAGCTTGGAAAACTACTGCTTGTGGAACCAAGTCTAGCTTGAAGGTCTTCTTGATCCAATCTTTGGTTAATTGACTAATATTTCTCACCCTGTAATTGATAGCCACATTCTCCTCCTTATCAATCTCTACATTCATGATCGGTCAATCAAATATCTTATATTGATTGTATAAGGATCCAAGACCTCTTCTGTGTCTTATTGAACTGACTTCAATGGGACCTTAACCTTCAAGACCTTTTCTGCCAGATAAAAAGTCATCCTATAATAGTCCTTGATTCAAATATCATAGATGTCTACTACATTCATCCAATGATCCTCTATAGCATCCTCATGCTCAAATTGCTTTCCCACCAAATATTGGACTCTGCCAATATTGTCAAAACATAGACAAGAGGAGTCATAATCCTCTAAGGGATATTGATCCCATTCTGAATCAAAAGTCATTATGTCATGCTTTTTCTTAACTCTGAAAGGACCTATAGTAATGGGCCATACCTAGGTCTTCTTATATTCTTTTCTCACTCTTTCAAATGAAGATGTGAGTTACCTTGCTATTTCCAGCAAAATGAGTCTATAAGACAGATACCTAGGGAGTTTCTTAGGATTTATCATTGTTCCTGCTACACTTAGGTAAGTGAATGTCTTAAATTAAATGTAGTAGGTGCTTATTTCTGCAATTCTTTCTACTACCTCTACTGACATCCTTTTGGCATAATCACCTTCAATGAATCTGATTATTGCAAAAATGAAAGCATCATTCACAATCTGACACTCTTGACTTTGATCTAATAATTTCTTCATCACCAGCTGCAGGTATACCGCATATGGCCAAGCATTAGCATCTTGCATGCTTCCCTTCTTAAACAGCCCTGGGTAATTAGTAGTCCTTGCTACTAATAGATATACTAAGTATGAGGTCATATAGAATCTTAGATCAATTTTGATGGCCACTTGTTGTTCATCCAAATTCTCACTAAGCATTGTAGCCCATTTAATTGACATCTTTGTCATTTTGATGGTTTCGATGAAGTGTACCGTCCATATGTTTAACTGTCCTACTACTAGTAATCTCATGATTCTACTTAGTATCATTCTTCATGTAACCTCTTGTCATGTCTACTTTCCCCACTCTTTGCCCCACAAGTGTTCTATCAATGAGATATAAGAATTGAATGATTTCAATTGCTTTGTGCTCATTATATCTATACCACCTTTCTATTTGATGGTATGTCATTCTTATATATTGGTCTGTCCATGGAAGATGGAATACCTTTTTGATGTTCTTAGGTCTTAGGTCAAGAATAATCTCTCTTGTTATGATTTTTACTACTCTCTCTTTTGAAACATAATTCTTTGCCAAAGCCATGATCAACTCGAAAGATTGTACTGAAACAAAGTGTGAAGTTGTGTTTACCAATCCCAATCTAATAAATGCAAAAACCATTGGGGACCTCTCATTTGGTTTGTTGCAGAGAACTAGGAATGCATTCTAGTCAATATGACCCATTTCTATATGTTGGATCTTCGAATGTGCATCCTAGAAATGAGATTTGGATGGTACACCCTGAAACTTGAAAACCACTAGCTTAGGAGCAATCTTTGCTACAAATAAGGACAAAGAAGAAGCCTTTATATCTACATAAAATAGAAACATATTAGTCTAGCAGATAGAAATTAAAACCTTAAACAAACCCTAATTAGTGAAAAAATAGACCTAGAACCCTAAAACCCATTTAAAACTCCCTAAACCCGTATGTTTAACTCTTGTTGCATAGTTTTTGGCACACCTTGTGCACCTTGAAGGTGCGCTAGGTGTGCCCTGTTCTTTATGCAAGTTATTCATAGTTAAGAGTGCGCACATGGGTACCTTGTGGGGTGTGCATGTGCACACCCTTTACACTATACAAAGTTTTCTAAGTGTTGTCATAGGGTGCGGACATGTGCACCCTAATGATAACTTAGGCTATGTTTTAACACAAAATGGTGCGTAGGTACACCTTGGAAAGGTGCACTCTTACGCGCCATTCTTGTTTAGAACTTATGGTTATAATGGTGTGCACTCACACACCTCAGAAGGTGCACAATTGCACACTATTCCCTTAGATCTTTAATGTTCTATTCTTTTGAAAGACTTTGTTTTAGTGACTAAAGGTGCACACCTTGTGCACCTTGGATAGGTGCTTAAGGTGCACACCTTTATACTTAGATTTTTTTTGTGTGTGGGTGTAGGACTTCAATGAAAATGGCACACCTTGGTAGGTGTGAAGGTGCACTACCAGAGGTCTAAATGTGGTGAAGTGAGTGTGGAAGAGTTCTGAGGCCCCAGGCTTTTATAGGTCCTGGGAGGACCACACCCTTTCGGGGTGCGCACCTACGCATGTGCACAGGTGTGCACTTCCAAAGGGAAGTGCTCCCCACACTAACCCACCTAGCACATGAGCGCACCTTAGAAGGTTTGCGTGTGAACTAGGTGCACTAGTGCACAACTTTACTCTAAAAAAGCATCATTACATTCAAAATCTCCAATTTCTAAAAATTGAGTTTCTCAAGCAAAGGGCCAGGCTTTAGTCTGACATTGGATAGAGCCCTAAAATGACTCAAACCCCAAACTAGAGGTCTAGAAAAGAAAAAAATTTACTAGGGTATCCCCATTTCTTAGGAGAAATGGGGCATGTATTGTGAAACCACAAAATCTATCACAGTCAGGTGATCATTTTAATTCAAGGAATCTCATTCAACAAATAAAAGTTGCAAGATCAGAGATCAATCACTAGTTCATCCTAACAGGTGCACCAGTCAAATCGTTTCACAATGTGGACTTAACATTCTTATTCTAAATCTCCTAACACAATGCATACTTCATTGTATTTTTGTAAATCCTTCAACAAGGTGGACCTAACAATACTTATTGCTCCTAATAGGGTAGATCACCAGAAGTGGTCAATTTTAAGCCTTAGTAGGCCAACTTTATACTGCAGTCATAAATCTTGTGGGTATCACCCTCACCCCAATTTTACTTTCTATTTTGGAAGGTTTTTGGATTACCAATCTTGTGTCAAAGTTTTATGAATGTTTTATTGCTTTTAGTCTTTTATACATGCAACTAGATCATATTACATGGTGAATGTTTACTTAGTGAATTAAGTTTAAAGTTTTATTGATTCTTGATTCACCCATCCTCTCAATCACCTAGTCTATATTACATTTCCAACATCTTGTTCATACCTTTTATGATTTGTACTCTGTTCAGAATGTATACTGTTGTATTGATTGCTTCTCTCCAAAATGTCTTAGAAACATCATTCTCAAATAAAATCCCTCTTGTTGCCTCTACTACTAACCTATTTCTTCTTTCAGCAATCTCTTTTTTCTTAGGTGTTCTAGGTGAAGGTAGTTGTCTTTTGATTCCATTCTCTTCACAAAAAATGTTAAACTCTCTAGAGGTGAACTCTCCTCCTCTATCGAATCTCAAACACTTTATCTTAACACTAGATTCATTCTCAACTCTACTCTTAAATATCTTGAACTTCTCAAAAGCTTTAGATTTATCTTTAAGAAATTCTACCCACATCATTCTAGGAAAATCATCAAAAAAAAATAAAGTACCTTTCACCATAGAATCCTCTTATTCTAGAGGAACAACTCAAATCAGTGTGAACAATCTCTAGCTTCTCTATGGTAGTGAACTTCTTGCTAGGAAATGATACTTTCTTCTATTTAGCCAAAATATGTTCTTTACACACAACATTAGTAGGTTTTGTAATATTAGGCAAGTCTCTAACTACAAATGTGCTACTAAACTTCACAATATTATCAAAGTTTATGTGACAGAATCTTCTATGCGGCAACCAATTGTTGTCCACTTTAGCTACCAAAAATGTCATTTCAGTAGGATTCAACTAAAATACATTACCTCTAGATCTTGTGCCTATTCAAATCAACTTAACATCTCTATCTTTGATAATGCAGGTCTTCTCAGTGAATTGCAACTGATAACCCTTGCCCACCAACTATCCAACACTCAAAAAATTATGCTTCAATCCATCAACAAAATTGTTAGAGTAATTATTTGTTCTAACTTATTAATTAAATCACTTTGATTTAATTAATTAAGTTGCCTATTACTCTAGTTTTCTTAAGCTATCTTGTAGGTGCATATAATTAATATTTTATTAATTATATTGTGCAACCCTAGCTTTTTTAGGCTTTAGTTTCCCTTTTCGGGTTTCATGATTCCTTTATAAGGATTCACCTCTTTGTATTTTATACATTTACTTATTGGATTATATGTGATATTGCTCTTTGCATGTCCATAAGATGGATCTGGCTTTTTGGCCTCCTTGATTTTTCCTTGCCTCTGTTCTTTGCTCTGATACCATGTTAGATTAGGTGAAAAACTAATCTTCCAAGAACACTTGCATGCATAAATCTGTCACATGGATGATAACTAGCACCATCATGACGGGCTCGGAAAGAGCTTTCCGACGATATAAGATTCATCAAAAAATACCTCCGTATGACAAAGATATGGCCAAAAAACCACAAACAGTTTTTAAAACAAAACAAATTATAGAAATGATGATTTGAAAGCCGTCAAATTTCAGCCCAAAGATGGATGACGTCAGCACCTGCGGCTGTCAGACCTGCTTCAGTACCTTGCTGATGTCACTTCTCTGTCATACTTTGCTGATGCAGCGTCCTTTTTTGGAAGATTTTGAAAATGTTTTTTTAAACAAAAAACAAAAAACTTTGAAGAATTTTTGCAAAAAAAGCAAATGCTTTTTTTAATAAAAACTCATGAGCCTTTTTTTAATAAAGCCTTTTGATTTTATGATTTATTTTTTTAATAAAAAAATAAATCTTTTCTTCGGAAAGGGTGCCCAAATCTGGTAACAAATTTTTGCATCAAATTTCAACTGTGTCCAAACTGATCATTTTTTGATATTCATTGTAAGCATTTTTATGCAACGCACTGAGATAAAGTGCCACTCTTGCGTTTCGGGATCCTTTTCATCATTGTGATTCGTTGTACTCGCACTATTATATAAAGTGCCATGGGGGGGATAGTTGTTTGCCACTTATAGGCCCTCTTTCTCTAATTCCTCATGCAGTGTCGATGAAACATGCCTTTATTTGTGTTTGTACCTTACTCTCGATGTGTTTGGCTCCTGTGTTGTAGGAGATTTTTGGCCCATCTTTTCAGCTGCCTGTCACCTCACCTGCCTTAAGGGGAGGTTATATTTCTGTTCTATGCTTCTTTGGTTGATGGTTCGTGCCTTCTATTTCCATGGAGGTTCCTTTGGTTGATGGTTCGTGCCTTCTATTTCCATGGAGGTTCTACAGATCAACATTTTGACAAAGTTTTGCGGTTCTTCATGCTTCAATGATTCTCTTCTAATCTCTTTGTTCCTTCTTCTGGAACATTCTTTGCTATCTCTTTTTGGAGTAGGGTTTTTCCCATGTGGTTTTCTCTATTTCTCCTCTTTATAGAGATTTTGTTGTGATTGGGTACCTGATCTGGCCTTGTTGCCAGGACCCAATTCTCTTTCATAGCTGTGCTAGGTTAGCTTCCTCCCAAGCTTCGCTTAAGGGGGGGTGTTAGAGTAATTATTTGTTCTAACTTATTAATTAAATCACTTTGATTTAATTAATTAAGTTGCCTATTACTCTAGTTTTCTTAAGCTATCTTGTAGGTGCATATAATTAATATTTTATTAATTATATTGTGCAACCCTAGCTTTTTTAGGCTTTAGTTTCCCTTTTTGGGTTTCATGATTCCTTTATAAGGATTCACCTCTTTGTATTTTATACATTCACTTATTGGATTATATGTGATATTGCTCTTTGCATGTCCATAAGATGGATCTGGCTTTTTGGCCTCCTTGATTTTTCCTTGCCTCTATTCTTTGCTTCATCCATGTGACAGATTTATGCATGCAGGTGTTCTTGGGAGATTAGTTTTTCACCTAATCTAACAAAAATAAACATCATCAATGTTAGTTTTATCTTAAAGAGTAATAGATCCAATTCTTGTTATATGGCAGGTTGCCTTGTTACCAACTCTAACAATACCTCCATCATGATTCTTGAACTTGACAAACTTATTCATATCCCCAGTCATGTGATGTGAACAACCACTATCAATTATCCAATCAGACTTCTTTTCCACTTGGGAAAATAGAGCTCTTTCTTCTCTAATTTCTCTATCAAGATCATCTTCCTTGATAGCCACAAATCTCAATTCATCATCACTTTCACTTTGACCTTTCTCATCAGATTCTTCATCTTCATTTGCATACAAACAATTTCTATCTCTTCTAGGTTTAAACTTTCCTTTATACTTTCTCTCTCTTTTAGGACATTTAGATGCATAATGACTAAATTCATCACAAGTCCAGCATTTCAAGATTTTCTTACCATCTTTTTCTCTTCTCACAAGAAGGGTTGTACCTTCCTCAATCTTCTTATCTTCATGAGATCTGCTGCTACCAGAAAAATCTCCATCTGTGCTTGCACTCCTTGTCAGATTAGGTCAAATTTTTAGGGCACTAAAATTTGTTTAGACTCTTGCTATGTCTCCATACTATCTTAGATCTACTTCTCTAGATTCTAATCTTTAAAGAAATGCTTCCTTTGTGAAAGCTTTAGTGTAGGACATTACTAGTTGAATCATCTGAGCTACTTACTTGAATGGTGGTGTCAAACTTTTCAAGATCTTCCATATTACTTCATCATCTTCCTTGGTTCCACCAAGAGACCAAATTCCTGTGACAATTTTTGATATTCTATCAATATAGCTTCTTACGTATTCATCTTCCATCATCTTAGCATCTTGAAATGCACATATCCAATTCTGCAATTTCATTATTTTTCCATGTGGATCACCTTCAAAAGTATGCTCTAATGCTTTCCAAATTTCATGAGATGTTTGAAGTGACTTTACTTGACTATATTAATTCTCTGGAAGAGTTGATAGTAGAGCATCTCTAGCTCTCATGTTACACATGAATAGATCTATCTTCGCTTCAGTGCATTGTTCAAGTTGATCTTCTTTCATAGTTGTCTCCCCACTCTTTGTCAAGATCCAATAACCTGGAACCATGCACAATAGATGAGTCTTCATCTTCTCCTTCCAACTATCATAGTTGAACCCATCAAATCTAGGATTATCTTTTCTAAAAAGATTCACCGTCGATCTCTCAAAGCTATTAGGCTTATCCTTCAATGAACTAGTGCTTTGATACCAATTGTTAGAATACATAGTCCACCAATATAACTAAGAGGGGGGGCAGGGTGAATTAGTTATCCAACTAATATCAAAATTATCAATCTTATTAAAATTTAACCATATGAGCAATATAATCAGCAATCACAATAATATACTCATACAAAATAACACTAGATATGTCAACTAGGGAAACTCTTGATCAGAGGGAAAACCCAAGTAGGGATGGTACCAACAAGATGATGCAATAATATAAATATTCCTTATTGGAGGATGGACCCTATTAGGATTCTATGAATACATTTAGTACATATGAGTCCTTGTTAGGAGACTTTGAATCCTTGTTAAGAGTTGTGGAAGACAACTGGACCAACTACCCAAACAACTTCAAGGGCAAGACCAATGAACCCACTATCCAAATAATCTATGTATTATTCCTTGCAGAATAATAGAAATGAAATGTACTTCCGTCCTCTTCTTTTTTCTTGTCAACTGGACCTCTACTCCTTCTAATCTTGTAACCAAATCACAAAAACTCACATCCAATAATCCCTTGGATCACTTACATGCATTCCTCAAGCACCCTGCTCCTTTTCACACATTACACTTGATACCATGATCACACACTTTACAAACAAGGAAAACATCTTTCCTTTATACCATATCTTCAAAATAATTCCTTGAGTCAGCCTTGAGGCTTTCCTAATTAATTATAATAAGATAATTAATTAATTACAATTACAATAGCACTATCAGCTCACAGTCTATACAAAACTTCACACATGTGATAATAGTGCTTGTGCACTCACTGACATCACCAATAGACTATCCTCTATCACTACTCAACTACACATCTTCTCATTACATCTTAGATGTAAGATAGCAAACAAACATTAGGAACTAATTTCCTAATACTTGTCTCTAAACCGTTCTCTATAAATCAGGTACATCTTTCATATGTCTTCAACTTAGACTTTGTGCACTTGACCACATCATCAGGACATAGTGTAGAACATGTCCATTACTGTGCATCACCAGACAACCAAACCATTTTCTATACCATAATATATATGTCTATTACTTAGTCAGTCTTTATAGAAACCATGCTATGTTGACATCAATGACAAACACAGTCATGAATGCAACATATCAATACTCTTCAATGTTCAGGATACTCCCCCAAAGTAGTATCATCAGCATTCATGCTAACACCCTTATGGACATATAATTCTCAAGTGTGGATTTATCTTTATAGGATCTATTTTGGAAATACAATCCTTAATGATAGATCCTAGAAGGATTGTCTAGCATTACATGCAACCTGCTAGAATTTTCAATGCCATCTTTTGTGGTGTTGTCTTTGTGTGGTCCACAATAAGACATATAGTCTTACTGGGCATGGTGGTCATAATTTTCTTTCTTTGAGTGATTCATAATAAGACATACAATCCTATTAGTTTGAGGTAATTGTACCCCTCTCTATCACTCTCTTTCTTCTATATTTTGAATGATTTATCTCTTAAATTAGTTTTGGATTCAATCAGAATTTAGGTCACTTAGAAACTTGATACATTTCCTTGTCTCATTAACCTTGATGAGATCATCTTATGCACTTTATCTACTTTACCATAAGCATGAGTTCGTATCATACTCCCACTAAAATGGGGACTAAATGTATAGTCCTAAAAAGTTAACATCTATTAATTTGGAATCTCTGGGACATTTTGGGCCCCATTTTAGTGACCTCCTTGATTCTAGATATATTTATGCTTGATTTTCTTAATTTTGTATTCTACTTTTCCTTGAAACTCTCAATTTCCCTCAATTCATGCAATTTCCACCTCAAAATTGACCTTTCTAAGTATAGGTCAGACCTATTTTGACCTATACCAGGTATAGGTTGGATCTAGTGCAACCTATACCTTGGGCCTAGAAGTATGGTATAAGCTATGATTAACTGTCTTTCCTTCATCATCAAAAAAAAACTTAAGAAATTTATGAATAGGTGAAGCAACAAAATGCATGGCATTTAACCATGGTAAACCAAGCTTAACTTGAAATTGATCAAAACTAGGAACAACGACAAAGGTAGTGTTCATAATCTTTCCACAAAGTGCAACCAGTAAATTAGTAGAACCAAATGATGGATAAAGGAAACCATTACAATTTTGAATCCATACATATGATTTATCATTAAAATCATATTGCAAACTTTTCATAAAAAATATTTTCTTCTATAATAACATTAACTAAGGAGGTAGAATCAACAAGACAACCACAAGTGGGTATCTCAGCAACTTAGCATAAATATAAAGGGGACCATTAGGATCTTTAATAGTCTCAGAATCATCAAAGGTAATCAATAGTTCACGAGGTCATTTTTTCTTAGGTTGTTCTCAAGTTTTAGGTTGAGGCTTCAATTTAGGCTTAGGTTTCAGTTGAGGTAGAGCTGAAACTTGAGATTGAAGTGGAGGTTGAGATTGAGGTGGAGATACAAATGGAACCACATGCTCCACTTGATTAACCACATAATTAAGATGATCCATCTTCAAATCATACACAATATCCATAGAAGATGATCAAGCAATAATATTAGAATCATGTGTAGGTAAAGGATTCATATAGATTTGTAAACTTGATTAGGTGGAGAAACAAACTTATTCCCACTACCATCAAAATTATCAATGGATAAAGCATTAGAATCAATTAAGTCCAGAACCTTATATTTTAAAGAATAACATTTCTCAGTATCATGACCATTTTGGTGATCATATTGACAAAAAGCTTTTGAATCAAAAGATTTAGCCTCCATTGTAGCAGGTAAAAGAGGACAAATAGGAGATAAAACAATCATATTAGTAGTTAACAACCTATTCATAATAGAATGTAAAGATTCAGAGGGAGGAGTAAATGTTTGATTCAATCAAAAAGTAGTGGATGCAGAAGTGACATTGTGAGATGCAACAACAACTTGATCAATAACTCCATTGGCTTGTTTATTTATCTTAACATAATTGTTGAATTTTTGAATTTTTTTTCGATTAGGAGCAGCATCACTTTTATCAATAGGAACAAGAGCCATTGGAGGGGTGCTCTCAAATTGACTCACTTGTAATTGACAATGATGAAGCACTGCACAAATTTATTGAAAAGAAGTAAAGTTAGTAAGAAAAATCTTATCTCTAATATCCTTTTGAAAATTTGAAATAAACATAAGTTGAATATCAACATCAGGAACAAGATAGGAAATTTTAGCATGCATATGCTTAAATCTACCAATAAATTTCGTCAATTTCTTTTTAGATTTTTGTTTACAATGCATCAAATTAGTCAAAGACACTTGCAGGCCAATGTTGTTTTGAAATTGTTGAATAAAAGCATTAACAAGTTGAGGAAATGAATGAATAGAATAAGAAGGCAGAGAACAAAACTATTGTAAGGCCTTGTCAGGAAAAGTTTGAGCAAACAACTTCGCTAAAATCCTATGATCATGAGCATAATCACTAAAAAGGGCTTGAAATATTTTAACATGATGAACAAGGTCTCCCTTACCATTATAATTCTCAAGATGAGACATATCAGCTTGCTGAGGAATGGGTGTACAAATAATATCCTGAGACAAAGGACTTCCCATGTCACAAGTAGGGATACTAAACTTGTTTTGAGTCAAGGATGCAAGTTGTTGTTGTAAAGATGATATAGTTTGAGCCAAACAGATAATTGTAGAATCATGGGAAGAAATAGGAGGAATAGCAACATTAGATACACTAGGTAAAGTGTAAGAAGCTACAGGAATATTAGACACAACTAGAGGAAAACTTGGAACTACATTTGGCATAGGAGTAGAATAAGTAAAAGGAATATTATGCTAAGAAGGTTGAAGGTTGTGAATCAGGAAGGGACACAAGAGGAACACTCATAGGAATAGAGGGAACCAAAACCGTCATAGTCACAAAAGAATGAGTATAAGTAAGAACATTAGGGAAAGTAATGGAAAGAGGTTCTACACTAGTGTTAGGAGGAGTCAACCCTAAATCTTGAGCTTCTTGAGCTAAATGTTTAACATTGGAATGCACAAGGTGAGTAATAACATGCAAGAGATTAACACCTTGGTCACTATCATGAAGAACTTTCTTAAGAACCTCTATAGCTTGAATATAATCTTCATTATGGTTTTCTTGAAGAAGCCAATTACCCATTTAATCAAGTTCATTTGAAAGTTTTTGGACTTGTTCAGGAGGAACTCTTAAAGCATCATCCTCATCATGAGATGTGTGAGAAGAGTTTTGCTCCATAAGAGGATTAGAATCAGGAAGAATCAAAGTTTCATCTAGAATCCTAAGTAAAGGAGAAGAAGACTCAAGTTCAAAAGTACCCATAAGTCTATGACTGCGTCTAACCCTAAGATTAGAAGTAGGAATAGAAGTAATAAAGCTCATAAACCAATGCAAGGAAAATAAACTAAACCATAAAAGAACAATATTTTTGTATTTTGAAAGAGATTTTGCAATATTTTCATATTTTTGAATTTAAAATGCAAGAGCATAAACTAAATCTAATCATAATGCAAGAAAAGACCTAATAAAATCAAAGGAAACACCACAAAGCACAATAAGGAATTTAATTCCACACAAGATAATATGAAAGGAAATCTAATGCAAGATTTAAATCTAACACCAAAAAGAAAGAGTTGTCTATCACGGGTTCACCAAAATGAATAGAAAGGTGAATACACAAGATAATATAAAGGGAAATTGAAAATATGATAGGACATCTAATTCCATAAAAGAGAAGGGGTAAGCATGTTGGGTTCACCAAAATGAATAGAAAGAAAATGGAAACCCTATTCACAACCCTAATTTCCAAAAGAAATGATCTAAATTGATTAAGCACAAGAAAGTGTTTAGTGTAGAAATGGATCAAGTGATCAAAAATAGGGAGAAAAGGGGGTTATATGATCTTCCTATTGTGGGGGAGTATGTGCTTAAATCCTAAAATAAATAAAAGACAAATACTAACCTTGAATCTGGAAAATATTGTTTTTTGATGTCTGTATGTAGTTTCTAGAAAATATGCAACTTGTTTCAGACTGGAAATGTCAAGATGGAGAAAACCCATAAATGTTTTGTCTTTTTTAAGGGAGGTCAACCTTGACCTTATTGGCAAGGCACAATCTTACCTCAGGGCACAATTATACCCTGAAAAGTTGACCTTGACCTGTACCGCTCAAACAAAATTTCTATTCAAGGATCTCGCAAGTTTGACGAAAAGGGTATCTGAATCTACTCTCCAATTCATTGTTCCACACATGTATCTACAAGAAAAATGGTTTGTTTATTGGATGGGGAGTTTGCCTCTATCAAACCCCAGTTTGGAATTAACCTTGAAATATAATTGAAATTATAATATGCACATAAACAAAGTAAATGGAACAGTTCACCTTGCTTATGTGGAAATCCTTGTGGAGGATTTGAATCCACAAGTACGAATGCTCCAAATTCATGTAGAATATATGTAGGATGTCTCAAATCAATGTCATTAGATCTTCAACACCAATCTTGAATGTATCTTTGCGTAGAAGAAGGCTTGGATGAATGTGGATGAAATCTTCAACAAGAGGGCTCCATAGAGATTGAATCCTTCAATGGTTAACAATGGATCCCCTTGATGAATTGGATGCTTGAATACTTGAATGCTAGAATGCTTGATAGAACTTCACTTCATAGAATAATGGATGTAGAAAGGCAATAGTTTGCCCAATATCACAATGCATCTTAGAGAAAAATGAGAGGAAGAAGCTTCCTTATATAGAGATCTAGGTCACTAACTCTTAGAGAAGGCTAATAGAAGAGCATTAAATCCCATTTAACCTTAACCCCCTAGGAATAGACATAGATTAAATATAATTTAAGAATCTACCATTCCAAAACCTGAAACAGCTAACCCAGAAGTAGGAAAAGAAACTTTTTGAAACTTGAGATCTTGAAATTCTTGGAAATTGAAAATAGGACTTAGGGCTAGGGACAAGGACGACCCTGCCCTAGATCAGGGTCAAGGTCATCCATTACCGAGGTTAGGGTCGAGGTCAACCTTGACCCAGAGGCCAAAGTCCTCAGTTTCACAGAGCAGTTTGTCAAAAATAGGCTATAAATAGAGAGGGAAAAGAAAAAAAAGGCTTGACATGACCCTAGACCACTTACTCAGAGGGCTAAATGATCTTAACATAGAAGTTCTTCCATTTTAAGATGATACAACTAGAATATATAGTTTTCTGATATAACTGAGAGGGGGGCTTTAATAAGTTATCCAACTATTATCACAATTATCAAACTTAAACAATCTTAACCATATGAGTAATATAAACTAAAACCACAACAAGATACTCATACACAATAACATCAGATATGTTAACTAGGGAAACCCTTGATCAGAGGGAAAACCCTGGTGGGAATGGTACCCACAAGATGATGTACTAATATGAATATTCCTTGTTAGAGGATGGAACTTGTTAGGGGTCTATTACAACATTCAATACATATGAGTCCATGTTAGGAGACTTTGAATCCCTGTTAGGAGATTCCAAACATGTTAGGAGTTATGGAAGATTGTTGGACCCATTGCCCAAATAGCTTCAAGGGCAAGACCGATGAACCCACTGTCCAAATGATCTCTGTATTATTCCTTGCAAAATAATAGAATGGTATTATACTATTCCTTCCTCTTTCTCTATCCTATCAACTAGACCTCTGCTCCTTCTGATCTTGTAACCAGATAAAAAATCTTGCATCCAATAATCCCTTGGATTGCTTACATGCATTCAATAAGCACTCTACTCCTTTTCACACTTCACACTTCAACAATGATCACAATTCTTGAATACACATTTCAACACTTTACAATCAAGGAAAACATCTTTCATTTATACATATCTTCATAATAATTCCTGGAGTCTGCCTTTAGGCTTTCCCAATTAATTATAATAAGATAATTAATTAATTAATTACAATTACAATAGCATTGTCAGCTCATAGTCTATACAAAACTTTACATGTGTGATACTAGGGTTTACACACTTGCTAACATCATTAGTGGACTATCCTCTATCACTGCCTAACTACACATCTCTTTATTACATCTTAGATGTAAGATAGCCAACAACCATTAGGAATTGCTTTCCCAATACTTTGTCTCTAAACTACTCTCTGTAAATTAGGTACATCTTCCATACGTCTTTGACTCAGACTCTGTGCACTTGACCACATCATCAGGATACTATGCCAAACATGTGCATAACTATGCATGACTAGAGAATCAAACCATTATCCATACCATCAAGATTTTTTTCTACTACTTAGTCAGTCTTTACAAAAATCGTGCTATTTTGACATCAATGACAAACACAATCATGAATACAACACGTCAATATTCTCTAATGCTCATGATACTCCCTAAAGTAGCATCATCAGCATTCATGCTAACAATCTCCCCCTTTGGCATTTATGACAACATATATGAAAAACATCTAAGTTCCAAGAATACCAAGTAATACTTTGATGTTGCTTTTGTTCTCATCTACTCAAATCCTCTTCATCAAGAAAGTATGAAATCCTTTGGATTTAGAGATTGGCATCAGCTATCAACATGCCAAAAGGAATCTCAAATTCAACAGATGCACACAAGTGCATACTCATTTTTCTTAGACAACAATTGTTTACTTCACACTAAACAATTCACAATACATCATATGCACATTCTTGCTTCCTTTCATGAATCTTTCTAAATCCCTCTAAAAGATATCTCTCCCCCATAGTTAGGAGATTTTTTTCATGCATATTCTCCCTCATTGACATTAATGTCAAAGACCTCAATCAAATACAAAAATACCAATTGTTACATACCAATTTTTAGAAATACTTCAACTCTTCAATCAACTCGAGTGTCCAAAGACATTTTTCCATACCAAATACCACGAGTCCTCAATGACTCAGTACATACCAGATACTCCCCCATACTAGAAGCATCAACATTCAATCCAGGCTAACAATGGTGCTTTGTACCACTAGACTGATGCACTCTTTGCATCATCTACTCAGAAGTAGGTAGGGGCATAACCCCAAGCATACCTCTCAAGTACTCAAAAGTATCTTTAGGCTAAGGCTTCATAAAGATTTTTGCAATATGATCTTTAGTACTTACATACTCTAATATGATCTCCTTTTCTATTGCTTTCTCTCTTAGCACATGATACTTAATAGATATATGCGTAGTATTAGGATGCAATACAATATTCTTACACATACTCACATGGTTCGCCTCACAATAGGTGTCTCATAGTCATGCTCTAGGCCATGCTTAGGAATAATATATTCAAACTAAGGACTATTTTTTCCCACTATGAGGTGCATTTAATCTTGTCAACCTAGGGATGTATACTTGAAATGGTCGGCACAATATGTGCACTAGGTCTCTTAATGAGTCACTAAGCTTATGCTACAGTAAAGTAAAATGCAAGGAAAAGAACTTACACTATTGCTGTAGAAAACTAACACACTTAACTCTATGAATACTAGAAATACAATGAAAGGATAACAAATATTCCAACTCAGTTCATCCACTATAACTGTTCTCACATATGTTGTAGGAACATTCACAAAGTGCGATGCTACAGGAAGGAACTTACAACTTCTACTTACGAAACTAAGAATGCTTGGAAATAAATCTACTCTATCCTAATCTAATCCACCTTCCAAGTGGGCCCCCTTGGTCAGCTTCACTACACTACTAACACAAAAGAGAAGCCAAAAACTATTTCATTAGATTTCAGAAATTCATTACATAACACAGAACTATAAAAACACAACTATAAAAGTTAACAGTTTGTTCTCATAAACTCTTTCTTCTAACTAGCTAAACTAATACACTTGGGTCGATTCCTATATATAGGAGATCAACACTTATTCCATAATAGAAAAGTAAATGACCTAGCTTTAAATCTGCAAGAGAGAAAATAGGAGGATAACAACTGAAGGCAGGAAGAAGGAATAACAACTTAAGGTGAGACTAATAAAGTCTAAACATCTGCTCACCATAGAATAAATGCAAAGAAGGCAATAAGTCTTCATATTTCCTCCTTACTCGCTGTCGTGTCTTCTGGAACCATTACAAATTTCCTCCACCGTGGCTACTCCTTAGCATTCTCCTCTCCTTGAATGTTTTTGGCGCTCAACTTTTGAATTCCTCCAATCATCTTTCAATCTTCATTAACAGGTTAATTTCAATACAAAAACATGTTTGCAAATAAACATTTATCAAATTAAATTCAAATATAAGAACACACATTTTGATAACTATATGAAATACCGCATAATATATATATATATATATATATATATATATATAATACTAGCAAAAGATGGCATAGTTTCTACCCATAGGTTTATCATAGGTTCAGTAAACATAGGTCCACAAATGTTTTGACAAAGATAAAATAGAGTATCAACAAAGTATCTTAAAACTATCATGAAATAAAGGAAAACTTTGGTCTCATCATTCACTGTACTTGTGTTATCACAGTAAATGATAATAGGTTCTTCAAACTCAATTCTGATATCCTTTAGCATCTGCTTTATACACATAACTTGATTACAACTATTTATTGCTGCAACATAGTCTACCTCAGCAATACTTTGTGAAATACAATCTTGCTTCTTACTTAGCCAAGAAACCAATCTTCCTCCAAGAAAGAATGCTCCATCAGTGGTGCTCTTTTTGTCATCCATACTGTGTGCCCAATCCACATTAGCATATGCACATAGAGTGAAATCACTCAATCTGTCATACCAAATTCCATAGTTAGATGTCCCTTTCAAATATCCAAATATTCTCTTTACTATTGCAAAATGATATTCCTTAGGATCAGCTTGAAATCTAGCTACAATCCCAACTGCATTTTCTATATCTGGTCTGGTGTGAGTCAGATATTGCAAATCTCTAATCATGGATTTTCACTTCTTCTACTTTACTGTAGGTGTCTCATCTTTGTTGGATAACTTGTGACCAATTATCATGTGTAACAATGGGTTTACAATTTCCAAACAAACCTTTTCAACAAGTCTTTCAAGTACTTAGCTTGTGAAACGAAAATACCATCATTATTTTGTACAATCTGCAATCTTAGGAAAAACTTCATTTCTCCTATCATGCTCATTTCAAATTCATTCTTCATCTCTTCAACAAACTTATCACTTGCTTCATCATTACCTCAAAAAATGATGTCATCAAAAAATATTACAATAATTAACAAAACATTTTCAACTTCTTTCAAATACAAGTTTATGTTTGATGTACCTTTAGCAAATCCAAGCTTTGTCAAATAACTATCCAACCTTGCATACCAAGTTCTAGGGGCTTGCTTCAGACTATATAAATTTTTCTTTAATCTATATACCATGCCTTTATCTTTTAATAAAGGAAAACCTTTAGGCTGCCCAATATATACCTCTTCTTCAAGTTCTCCATTTAGAAAGACTGATTTAACATCCATCTGATAGACCTTGAACTTCTTATTTACTACATAAGCCAAGAACACCATTACTGCTTCCATTCTGGCTACAGGTGCATATGTCTCTTCTTAGTCTGTGCCTTCTTGTTGTGAATATCCCTTGCATACAAGTCTAGCCTTGTTCCTCACAACTTCACCTTGCTCATTCATCTTGTTTGATATACTTCTGCTAGGAATTATCAACTCAACTCTGTCTTCTACTCTACACTCAGATTTATGTGCTTCAATCTAATACCCATTCTAAAAATCATTGTTAGTCTCAATGATAACTTCCACATTTTCATGGTTAGCCTTTGGATCAATAATAGTTACCAAATTTATCTCTTCTACTACTTCCTCTTTCTTAACCAATTCAAGCTCATTATTTTTAACATCACAGTCATTCAAGAATATTTCCATACTTGCTTTAAATTCTTCATCTTCATCAGAAAGTGAACTCTTTCTAGATTTTCTTACTCTCTTAGGACATATAGACAAAAAATGACCAAAATCTTTACATTTCCAACAAACAAAAATTTCCATACCTTCTTTGATCTTCTCATCTTCTTTGGATCTGAATCTGTCTTTACTTGTGCCTCTATTCTTTTATATGCAACAAAAGGATTCTAGATCTAGAAACTCAATGCTCAATTCTTTACACAAATATGATAACTCACTAAACATCTCCATCTTCTGGGTGTCAAAATTTCCTCTATCTAACTTAGGACTATCTTTTCTGAAATAATTCACCCTCCCAAAGTTATTAACCTTTCTCTTTAAGGACCCGATGCTCTGATACCAATTGTTAGAATATATGGTCCATTGATATAACTGAGATGGGGGGTGTGTGTGAATCAAATGGACCCTGTTATAACATTCAGTACGTATGAGTCTGTGTTAAGAGACTTTGAATCCCTATTAGGAGATTCCAACCATGTTAGGAGTTGTGGAAGATAGCTGGACCCACTACCCAAACAATTTTAAGGGAAATAAACCTACTATCCAAATGATCTTTGTATTATTCCTTGCAGAATAATAGAATGGTATTGTATTGTTCCTTCCTCTTTCTCTGTCCTACCAACCAAACCTCTACTCCTTCTGATCTTGTAACCAAATCACAAATCTCACATCTAATAATCCCTTGGATTGCTTATACACATTCAGTAAGCACTCTGCTCCTTTTCACACTTTGCACTTCAACAACGATCACAATATTTGAATCCACACTTCATACACTTTATAATCAAGGAAAACATCTCTTCATAATAATTCCTTGAGTTGGCCTTGAGGCTTTCCCAATTAATTATAATAAGATAATTAATTAATTACAATTACAATAGCATTGTTGGCTCATAGTCTATACATACTAGGGCTTGCGCACTCACTGATGTAATTAGTGGACTATCCTCTGTCACTGCCTGACTGCACATCTCTTTATTACATCTCAAATGTAAGACAACCAACAACCATCAAGAACTGCTTTCTCAATACTCTATCTCTGATATGCTCTCTACAAATTAGGTACATCTTAAGTACATCTTCAACTCAGACTGCATGCTTGACCACGTCATAAGGACACTATGCCAAACATGTCCATAACTGTGCATGACCAAACAATCAAACCATTGTCCATACCATCAAGATCTCTGTATGCTACTCAACTAGTCTTTACAGAAACCATGCTATGTTGACATCAATGACAAACACAATCATGAATGCAACATGTCAATATTCTCCAATGCTTAGGATACTCCCCAAAGCAGTATCATCAACATTCATGCTAACAAGTTAATTCCTATTTATGGGCTTGACCAAGATATGCCCCTTTCCCCCAACAATTTACCCTTTCTATGTACAAGTGCACATTCATAGAGTTTTCGATCTAGATTTGAAGGTTTGGAGATACAATATTATTTATAGTCTCAATAACTTCATATTTTACCTTTTTGTGTATAGATCAAACCTATTTATATCTAAACAAGGTAGATTTCAAACTTGTTTTAATCTATTCTTGTGGTTTGACATTTTGACAGCTGACAATTACAAACTTTAGATTGCTAGATCCTAAACCATTTTTGATTTTGACATAGTTTGACAGAGTTTCTATAGATTTAAAGTTGCTTCCTCTAATAGCCCTAAAGGTGAGTACATCATAATATAATATATACTTAAATTCTAGTTGCATCTACTCTTCTATCCTCCATCCTTACATTCTTACACTTTTGTACATAGACATAAAGGACCCTAGAACAAAACACCTTTAAAGACTAGATTGTGATTCATGCATTAACATCCCTATATCTATTTGAAATTGTGTGAGTTATATTTTAGTCTCCAAAGGAGTTACATTTTAGGATCCCCTTTCTAATATATGGTGGTGAAGTGGTAATCTATCATTGCTTGCCTATTTTCCACTATACATTTACTAAGAAAATTTAAAGCACATGTCTAATATTATTTGTTCTATTTGAGTATAATAAATTAACATGGTTTGAATATAATTTGGTGAGTATTTTAGTTATTGTTTCAAAATCTATTATTTTATTAAAAATCATCAAAAGAGACATTATTGTTATAATGACTTAGAATAAATGAGAGGGGGGCCTGAATTAGTTATTATTAGGTCCAAATGTACCAATTCAACTTTTACTAACTTCAAACAAATTAATCAACCTCGTATAGTCACTCCGTCTATATAGCATATCATCAACAATTTTACTTTTCATACGAATTCTTAACTTGCTGTCTCTATATGTATTGGCTACTAGTAAATAAACTATTATAAAATATAGCATGCATAACATAACATCCTCATGTGAAAATAACACTTTCACACCAATATTTAATGTGGAAACCCAATTTGGGAAAAATCATCAAGTAACATGCTACCCATTTTTCACTCTTCTGAAGTGAGCCCGGTTAAGAGCCAACACTGTTAAAGGTTATACAACACATTGTTAAATGTGATCATGTTAAAGGGTTTAATCACCCTACTAGGAGTGACCTTGTTAGATGACTTTAGATCATTCCATTAGAATGTCACCTTGATAAAAGGATTTACAAAATGACTGTTAGGTTAACATTGATTAAAGGATTTTGATTGATATAATGGTTAGAATGTAACTGTAGGTTTGATCTGTAAAGTACAACTCATTTTGCAAATTCAGATCTCCATTCGCTCATCTACTGGTTCATTAATTGGCCTTAATTGACATCTCCACCACTGAAATTCTTGGCATTTCCTCAAGCAATCACTCTTCACCAAACTTTTCACAATTTAGCTATGTTGTTATGTTCTTCATAGCTTCTCCTTAAGATTGACAATCAATAATGAACCAACCTTGGAAAACATCTCTTATGCCTCCTTAAATAGGCAATTTCAATATTTTTCGCTTAAACATCACCGTTGATCTTAGAGTTAGGTCAGATTCATTGAATCCTTCCATCCTTTTGTTCTCCTTCCTCTTCTAGAAACTTTTGATCAAATCCTTGCCTTTGATCACTTAACAAACTCTCCTTGTGCAACAAGTATGCTGGCTCATCAATCCTTATCTTCCACACACTTTGACTAATTCAAAATTCCAACTATGTTGGCCTCAAATTCAAATCTTTCTCAAATTGTAACTTTTTTATTACTCAACAATCATCATTTTTTCTACTCTGTCATCATTGTGTAGCTCAACATACACTATATTGTCTCACTTAACCATTACTACGCTCGCTTGCTACAACCACTTCTTTATATATCTGCTCGGCAATAACTAAAACTTGACTTGAACTGTTTTGTTGAACTTCTACTTAACTTCCTTAATCTTATGCTTTAGTTCCTTCATTGACAAACCAATGCTAATACTCACTCAAGCTTATCATTTTGACTTGTTTCAACTCTGAGCTTCATCTAACTATCTTCTTCACTTCATGTATTGATTTAACAACACATCATCTTGTCAAGGAGTGACCTATCAAGTGCCCACTATATTTTCATGATACTTAACTTCATATCACTCACTAGCTCACCTTGCTATCTCTCCTGTTCAAATCCTCTTCATCAATCAAATGATATGGCACTACATATTGTTAGTAAATGTCTCTCTAAGTTTGACATTCTGTCTTACCAATAGGTTTGACATGAATGACAAAATATCAATTGCTCCAATCGTAGTTTCCAACAATTACAACCACTACTATCAAATAACTTATACTCACATATTAGGTGAGTACACATGTCAAGCATACCCAATCAATAAATAATAATTAAAGAACATGAAAATCATCCATTGAGGTTGAACATCATATAAATCATTTTATCATGAATTATAAATGATAATATTTAGATCATTAAATGACCAAATTTATAATTTTATCACAATAATTTAAATACATTTTATCACACGAAATACATCAAATCCTCACAAGGATCTTGGTATACTTCCATGCATGCATCTTAATGCAAAAAAAAAACTAAAAACTAATATTTTTATGAATACCATCTCAAACACGTAGGTGATCTAGAGGCAACACAGTACAATACAATCCCAACAATCACAACCAAGACTATCAATAAAAATGGGGAAGCTGAAACACCAAAAATCACTTAGAACACTAGCACAAGTACAAGCTTGACCTTGCATCACTCAATTTATTGATAGAAAATAATATGGAAACCAAGCATGCCAAGGTAAACATAGGTAGACATTATAGTATATCTCATACTTTCGTAAAATAGAGGTGTGTGTCTACAATATCCTTAAAAGACTTACTTTCTTTTCAACTTGATTTATTTTTTAAAATACTAAAATAGGATAACAAAAGTGATGATGATTAAATGAGAACCATTATAATTTGTATGGATGTATGTATGTAAAGCGAGAGAGATGTATGCAGTAACATGTAGGGATGAAGTGAATATGGAAGATACCTAAGGGTGTTTAGGCTATGGTATATGGTATGTATGTTGATTTGCAGTAATAAATACGTTTATAATAGTGGAGGAAATATGTGTGGAATTGTGGTGTATCATAAGGGCAGTATGCATGATATGAGGATATATCATGAGACTTAGGACACAAGGTGGAGTAAAGTAGAAAAATAGTAGCTAGTAAATAATGGAATCATTATTCCCATAGTAATATGATGATGAGTATTGGAAAGGGAATAATTATAGATGATGAATCTATTGTACAATTATGAGTAGGAATATATGCACTAGTCACCCTAGAAAAAGTGGAATTAGAAAAACCACTTGTAAATTGTCTTAGGTCCATATAGTTTACTTGCAAAAAAATCCATTTTCCATGTAAGACTTTTTCCTTATTTACAAAATATTGATTATCTACATAATAAGCACATGATCATGCTCCTCATTATTCTCATTTGTGAACAACAAAATAAACTTCACTTATTAATTTGGACCATGAAATGGATTAGGCAGGAATTCATTTTAACTGACATAAGGAATGCATATCAAATGTACAATTTCATAGTGAAAGTTGTAGATGTCAATGACATATCAAAAATCTAAACATGAAACCCCAATGTTGTAGCTGAGGGTGGATGAAAATATATCATAATAAGAATGTAAACCCCCCAAAAAATTATTAAC
This sequence comes from Cupressus sempervirens, assembly GCA_028749045.1. NCBI lineage: Eukaryota > Viridiplantae > Streptophyta > Pinopsida > Cupressales > Cupressaceae > Cupressus > Cupressus sempervirens. The sequence goes on from CM053793.1 coordinate 729,856,048, forward strand.
AAAACATAATGGTATATACTTGGAAGAGTAGACATGAAACTATAATGCAACCTCAATAAAATGTAATGTAAAATCATAAGAAGGTTGGGTGTGCAGGATCACACAAATTTATTAAAATAAAAATAGAAATTATTAGTTTCTTATGGGTTAATTCATGCTAAGTCAATGTAATCAAATAAGTACCATCAACTTTGATGAATTAAATTAGAGGATTTGATAATTGAGAATAGGTGTGCTTGCGAAAATTAAATAATATTGAGGATAATGCATATCTTGATAACTATATAATGAAGACCAAATGCAAAGATTCATAATATGTGTATTGCTAAATTGCAAATAACTCATCTCTTAGCAAGTTTCCTTGAAGTTTGTGCTTAATATTTTCTTTAATAGAAGACCATTTTATGACTTTGGAACAAATTCAAACCACAAGTTTATATTCAAACATTGGATCCATCATGGAAAATAGTAGTGTTAATATGCAATTTCACATGATATGTGAAGATTTTGATTTGCACTTTTTGAATACTTCGGAACATGAAGATATGCAAACACGTCTTGAAAATAGTTAATATGCCACAAGGAGCTTTTTCCTAGATCCATCCCCAAATAATGAACAAAACTAAATTAAATACATAAGAACCTTTAAGTATGCAATATTTTTACTCCTTGTATCAAACCAAGCTAAAGTACATTAATATTGCTTTTTCCCTACAATGAATGATTTCCTAATTATCACATTGTAATTAGAACAATTCATTAAATATATCAAATACTAGCACATGACATCAACTTGTGTTGAACACATATTTAGTTGACTGAAAGTAGAAGGGCGGGGTGAGGTGGAGAGGCGGGGGTGGGGGTGGGCGGGGCGCGTCCTTCTAGTTAGTTTGGTTCTTAAAAATTTATAACAAAGATAACAAGTTTGTGAGTGCATCACATTGAAACCTTGGACTTGTTTTAGAATGAGATACCCAACATAAATATAATTTTCTTTTGATAAGCAATGGGCCAAAGCTTAGTTATTTATTTATTTATTATTATTTTCATAGTAATTATTATTGTGTTAAGCTCAAATAGACTCAAAATTGATATATATATATATATACCCAACCACAAAATTATACCATAAACATAAAATTAAATAATAAAAAAATAACACCTCTTTATACATTTTGCACTATAGTAGTGGTTTTCTTAACACTTGATGACATAATGACAAGTATAAGAATAGTGTGTATTTGGGACTATGGGTTGCTTTCAAAGAAAAGAAGAATCCTTGGCCATGGAAGTGACAATAGAATCCTAAAATAGAGCAGAACACATATACCCCTCATACATAGAATATGGTTTTGAGTGCAGTCTAGGAAACGGCTAGGAAGGCCCGTAAAGGGATCCACCGTCCTTCATTTCGGATACCGTTCCGTTGTTTCCGCTGTCACCGCAATGAATTGGCTGCTTAATTTATAGATCTTTTTAATTATTTCTATTGATGACAGGGGCCATCTAAACGAGGTTTAATGGCAGGAGGAACAGATCACTGCTGTGCGAAACCAAATGCATTGTCGTAATGACTGGACAAATATGGTAAGTCCTGCCACTCGAAGCTTGTTTTAATTCCGTTGCAAGGAAAGAAATTGATTAGGAAGGAGGACATTTTACAGTGATATGGTGGGACGAGAGGACCATGTGTATTTTGTAACGATTCACTGGACTGTATCTGTTTTTATGTGTCTTTGTCATGATCTAGACCAAGGAGAGTGGTGGGGTAACATTTGATGGCCATGAATTGGCCTTCTGTTTGAAGGCCCTACTGTGTGATACACAGCTCATCAGGATTAAGGCCTCCATAGTACTTTCACTGGTCAGATATCAATAAAACCTAATATTTTTTCTTAGTTGATTGCCCGCCTCTTCTTTTGGGTTGAGTTGTCTTTGTTTTTAATCTTGTCATGGATTACAGCCATTGTCAAATCAATCAAGATCTGTCAGTACAGTAATTCATGCCTCTACCATAAACCTTTGAGTTACTTGTTCAACCCAACAGCCCATTTTTTGTATTCGCATAGTTGACCTCAATTTCATCTTGGACTATTCTGAAAATGTCATTGCTGTGTGATGTCTGATGCCTATTTGCGTTTTGGACTTTTTTGATGCAGATTGCTGAGTGGTTTTGATACTTGTTATCTTTTTATTTTTCAGATTGCTAGGTCATGTTTAGTATCTCTTGGGGTATAATTTTACTTTCAGGAAAGGACAGAAAAGGGATTTCGTGGTGGGAACTGCAATGCATAATGCGCAAAATAATGGATGTAAGGGAACCCATTTCAGCCCCTGGGTGAATGGGGATCATGGACTTCATGTGGAAGCATAAGAAAAAGAAAATATATGAAACTTTGAGGCCTTAATGCTCGTCTTTTGGCAATTCTGATGCTTGTGGATGCAGTTGTAGAAAACTCTGCGAAGAACAAGAGGGTTCGATTGCATCTACTGTATAACAAGATCTGGGGTTTTCACAACAATGAGAGGCGGTTACGGGAGATGTCGATTAGAGGTATCGTTTTCAGTTGCATTTTGTGCGTTTTTGTTGGCATGCACGACCGTTGTCAATGGGGTAACAGACCCTGGAGACCTAGCAATTTTGAATGCATTCAAGAAAGGGATAACCAATCCAGAGTTGTTGAAATGGCCTGATGGGGATACTGATCCCTGTGGCAATAAATGGAATGGTATCTATTGCACAACTGGCAACAGGGTGGCCCAGATTCAGTTCTTTAATGCTGGACTAGCGGGCACCTTGCCCTCCAATTTTAATCAGCTTACTGCACTAGAGAGAATCAGCCTGCAGAGAAACAATTTGTCAGGGCCTTTACCCACTTTCAATGGCCTATCACATCTACAGTTTTGCTACCTTGGCACAAACAAATTCGACACTATCCCTGCTGATTTCTTTGTGGGATTGACCAGTTTGCAGTTTTTCTCTTTGGAGTACAATAATCTCAATATCACCAGTGGATGGCAGCTTCCTGCGGACCTAAAAGCTTCTGTCAATCTGGAAAATTTGACATTATCTAGTGTTAATCTTGTTGGTCCTATACCAGACTTTCTTGGGGAGATGGCACAGTTATCTGTGTTGGAACTGGCCTACAACAAACTTTCAGGAGCCATTCCATCGACTTTCTCTGGATCTGGAATCCAGGTTCTCCAATTGAATAACCAAGATACGCCCGGTCTGTCCGGTTCACTAGACTTGCTGGGCACAATGCAGTCTCTGAAACAGTTGTGGTTACATGGGAATAATTTCAATGGAACCATTCCAGTTTCACTCTCGAAGTGCGTGTCTTTGAAAGATATCATGCTAAATCAGAACAACCTGGTCGGGCCGATCCCTGCTCAACTTGCAGACTTGCCGCTAACCAATCTTTCGGTGGATAGTAACAAGCTTACTGGACCAATTCCTAACCTCAATATTCCTGCTGGCGGTTTCAGTTACAAGGAAAATTCTTTTTGTCAATCTGACCCTGGTAAGCTCTGCGCACCCGAAGTAACTGCTCTTTTGGATTTTTTAGCCACTCTCAATTACCCAGTGAATCTAGCAGGGTCCTGGGCTGGAAATAATCCCTGCAATTTATGGATGGGTATTGGATGTGCTAATGACTTGGTTAATTCAATCTCCTTACCTAGGAAGCAACTCACTGGAAATATATCACCTTCTCTTGTCAATCTAGCTTCTCTCGAGACTATCATGCTGAATGATAACAATCTCTCTGGTCAAATTCCAGCTAATTTAACTCAATTGAAGCATTTGAGTGTTCTAGACGTCAGTAATAATAATCTCAGTCCCCCTGTTCCAAAATTTGCTGAAAATACCGATGTTCGCTATGATGGCAACAGTCTGATTGATAAGCCATCACCTTCTCCTGAAAATCCTTCTGTGCCAAGTCCTTCAGGTAGTCCCCCTTCTTTAGAACCTTCAGAACCCCCAAACAGGTCTACGCCTCCTGTGAACTCCCCCCCATCATCTGGTGGAAGCCGCAGAAATGATACCAATATAAGTGGCCCTACAACAGGGGATGATACTAAAAAGAATAGGTCTTCTGGAACCCCTGTTGGAATCATTGCTGGACCTATTGCTGCAGCTGTTGTGCTCTTTTTGATTATAACTGTAGTTGTGTTTTGCTTGTACAAGAAAAAGAGCCACCGACTTGTAAGAGTTGAAGTGCCTAGCACTGTCATTGTTGATCAGAGAGAGCCATCAAATAATTCAGATTCAATTGTAAAAATATCAGTTGCAAATGGTGGTGGAAACAGTCAAAGTGATACACAAAGTAGAACAAGCAGTGGGCCTAGTGAGGTTCAGGTGATGGAAGCTGGAAATCTGATTATATCAGTGCAAGTTCTCAAACATGTTACTCGAAACTTCAGCCCAGAAAATGAGCTTGGAAGAGGTGGGTTTGGTGTTGTATATAAGGGCCAGCTAGATGATGGCACCAGAATTGCCGTCAAAAGAATGGAAGCAGCAGCTGTAAGTAGCAAGGGACTGAATGAATTCCAGTCAGAAATAGCAGTTTTGTCAAAAGTTAGGCATAGACACCTAGTCTCCCTATTGGGTTACTGCATTGAAGGAAATGAACGGCTCCTGGTATATGAATACATGCCTCAGGGTGCCCTTAACAGGCATCTATTTGATTGGGCCAAGAACAATCTTGAACCAATTTCATGGAAGAAACGGCTTAGTATAGCTTTGGATGTTGCAAGGGGAATGGAATATCTGCATAGCTTAGCACATAGAAGTTTTATTCATAGAGACCTTAAGCCATCTAACATACTTCTTGGGGATGATTTTCGTGCTAAGGTTTCAGATTTTGGATTGGTGAAGCTGGCACCAGAGGGGAAGTACTCTGTTGAGACAAGATTAGCAGGCACTTTTGGATATTTAGCACCTGAATATGCAGGTATTGCCTTAGTTTCCTTTCTCACCTCAATGTTTGTGCTAACATATTTCCACACATAAGCATTTTGCATTAGTAATTTTAGGATTAGATGTGGCCTTTAAATGAATTCTTACAGTATGTACACAGTGACAGAAACCATTTTGGCATTTTTTTTTTCAATAATCAGGAAATAGTACAATAATGAGATTCTTGTGGAGTACATACATTTTCCTATAAATAAGTTGGAATTGTTTGGTATAGAATGACCTTTTCAGAGTTCAGGAATTTGCTTAGAAATTTTGCCTAGGTTTAGAAGTTGGAATCTTTGAATTTTGGCCACGGTCTATAACTTGGACAGATTCTAATGTTTTATAATCTATTTTGCTCTGTGTCAGTCACTGGGCGAATAACCACAAAAGCAGATGTGTTCAGTTTTGGTGTTGTATTAATGGAGCTTATAACAGGAAGGAAGGCACTAGATGAAAATGAGCCTGAAGAGAGCATGCATTTGGTATCATGGTTTCGCCGAATGAACTCAGATAAGCAATCATTCTTGAAGGCAATAGATCGAGTTCTGGAAGTGACAGATGAAACTTTTGAGAGCATGTGCACTGTTGCAGAACTCTCAGGTCATTGCACTGCGCGAGAGCCCTATCAACGTCCTGATATGGGGCATGCTGTAAATGTTTTGGCACCTTTGGTTGAAAAATGGAAGCCAACAGATCAAGAGAGTGATGAGTATGGGGGAATTGATTTCGACATGACCCTTCCTCAGGCTTTAAAGAAATGGCAAGAATTTGAAGGTAAAAGTATGAGTATGAGTGGGACAGATGATAGCAAGGGCAGTCTTCCGACAAGGCCAACTGGGTTCGCTGAATCATTCACATCTGCTGATGGGCGCTAAGAATAGTTGCAACATTTTGAAGCCAATGATATGTGATTTCTACAATCCATAATTTGTTTGATGCTTGCTTCTGGATTAGACTCCGATTTTTTTGACCAATGCTTTGGATCACACTCTATGATCCATCATCAGAATGGTTTGTGAGCTAAGATAAAAAAACAGTTTGAAACTCCAGAAGTATTTAGATATCATGTACAGGATGATATGCCTTCTATGATCATATCTTAGCATTATAGGAACAGTTTTATCCATGTTGGTGGTGATTTGCATATATCTTTCTGTTCTTTTTTCAAATGAATAATTCAAGTTGCTATTCTAAACTCCTATCATGTTTTCTGTTTCCATGGATGTTGCTTTCATGCAGTTCATGCAGTTTTCTACAGAAGGGGAATCGGATACGGTATCAGATTGGATAAGACAGAAGAGTATTTATTGAGATATATGTAGAACATCATTGTAATTTTTGCCTATTATTCAGCAAGTATATTTTTATTGGTTATAAACCTGGGTTGTGTATAAATGACCACCCAAATCCTTAAGAACAAATAATATTAATTTGGTACATGTATAGCAAGCCGGTCAGCAACACTGGCAGGGAGTTGGAAATGGCCAGAGGAAGCTTGTTTTCTATATTGTTTGGACTCTTGGGCAGAAGCATATGTTTGAGTGTTGATATTTGTCACATTTAAAAAAGTTAGGGAATTTGACATAAATGCAGTTCAGCTTAAGAGAATAATTCTGCGTCAAAAAGAGGTGCATTTCATTGTCTAATTTCTCCATTCCTTATCCTGGAAGGAAAAGGTCCATTCTACTGCACTGCATTTCATTTGTTCCGTGTGCGTGGGAATCAAAACACAAGCATTATTTTTGGTATTGTTAATAATGGAATATATATGAGAGTCTAACAGTTTTTTAATTTGTAGAATTTTTTTCTGGATTTCATTATGTTTTATTTTTTGCATTGATGTTTCGGATCATACTCTGTGATCCATCATCAGGATGTTAAGAGAGAAAATGGAATGATGATGATGGATTACAGAGTGTGATCCAAAATGTCGATGCAAAAAATAAAACACAATCAAATCCAGAAGCAAATTCTACAAATACATGGATTGAGGAAATTGAGTGTCTGTTCTTAGTATTTTTATTTAACATCAAGATTTTTAACATCTACATTTCAGAGCAGCTTCCTGATCATTGGGAAGAGAAAAAAACTTAAAGATGGACTGCAAACAATGTTTTCTAGGGGGTAGATTTTTAGAATGGAAAACAAGAGTAAAAAGACGAGAACAAAACAAGAGAAAATGAGTGCAACTACAAACTAATAAAAAGGTTATTGAGATGAAATAGAAAAATTTAAAAAGAAATCCCATGAGAAATAAATTTGAAAGGAGGAAGTGGAAAAATATTATAAGGAATCACTTAAGAAAGTATCTTGGAGAAACTCCACGGTTGAGTGCACATGAAAATTATCTTCCTAGCTATCTTGATCCTTCACCATTGTATCATCTAGATGCATTAAGTGGATCATTCCTCATGACAGATGGGTTTGAGCGAGCCACCAAAGATGATGAATGCAAATCAATGAAAGTGATTTAGAAACCATACAATCAAACCTATTGATAACATGTATAAGAATAAATTAGAACACACAGATACATATATGCTATGTGATCTCTAGGACACGATCTTATATTCATCCAGTGTCTTTTGTGAGTATGCGCATATTCAAATTTTAACATATGCACTTATTCATCAATATATATGTTAAGATCGCACTCCAGAGTTCACATGTGCTTATGTTGAATGGACGATTTCTAAGTTCAATCGCCCAAATTTAAGTTTCCATCCTTCATCTTGTTCATGTTGGCTGGACAGTTTTTTATCTTTCTATCAGTTAAGAATATTTTTGGAATGATATTCTTTCCGCTGATGTTATCGTTTATTACTTCACTGCCATTCTACCATTCTGCCTTGCTGATAAAATGACTGATTGATAGAAATTCAGCCATTGGCCCCCGCAACTGATCACTACAGTAGCCTGCTGTTCTGCCAGTCCATGCATAAACGTACTTTCTGTTAGCAAAAATTACAAGGAAAATCCCCAAAAAGATAACACGATTTGCCACAGTACAACGACTAATTTCCCTCAAAAGTTGCTAATTACTGAAATTGAATATTATGAATTCAATATTATGTTAAGCCAGTTCCACTGAATAAAAAGATAATTATTTTGGGGTCTCAGATCCAACATTGATAGGGCATCATTGGGTCCCATTGCTCACTACCGCCATTGGAATACATAACCGCAAATCCCTTTTCTATTCCATATGCGAGCCCAACGAAAAGCGTAACGATTTGTTCCTCAAATTTTAAATTTTTTTGTTGGAATACGTGAGCAATCACACTCTATTCCAAATAAAAAAGAAGCTGATGATGGGTATTTTAAGCTTTGAAATTTTAGCTCAATTTTGGACTTGGGTGTGGCATAATCTCCGCCACCATTTAGTGCAATGAATGTGGACTTTGTTTTAGTTACAAATGGCTTCATGATATTCAACGCACACAAAAATCTTGATTTTCTATGGTTTAGAGAATTGCATGAGTTGGTACCCATAAATCAAGGTTGGCATTTCCGTAGGGGAACCGATGTGGGGACGCGTGTCGAGATTGAAGGTGACACAGCCCGGCAAGTTCCATATATTTGTCAATTTCTCCCACAAGTTTAAGGGGGAAGGGCCCCATTTATGTTTTCAATCTTAATCAAAAGTCTATTACAAAATTACCTAGCAGCCACTCCTATAAACTACTACTTGAAAAAGAGAGAGTACTATTTAGGTTTTTCCAATAAAAGATAAAATTACTCAATCTAAATATTTGAGTTTTTTTAAAAATAATTTGTTGATTTAATATTTTCATAATTCCTTCAAACAATTAATGTAATGTTTTGGTTAAGCAAGGGTTGCAATTGTGTTTGAAGTTGATCTTTATGACTTTTGCATTTTAATTCTTTCTATCATTGGTGTTTAGGTTTATTTTTGTAATATTTAGACTTGTCTTTCATAAGTCTAGATTACTTTCACATTAGTTGATTTGAATTCTAAATTTTCAATTTAAATTTCATAAAATGGGCACACATTTTAGTCTTTGATAGTCTTTCTAAGTTGACTTAAATGTGTAATTGGATTGATTTGTGAACTCTTATTTCTAGTTAAGAACATTTGCTAATGCATTTGACTTTAGTTAAGGACTTATTGGTTATAAATAGATTTGAATTTGTGAAATTAGATTAATAAAAGAGTTCAAATCATTAAAGAACACTTCATATGACCTATTGGTAATTTGCTATTATCCTTGGCCCTTTAGTTTAAAATTATACATCTTGGTGGAGAATTTGACCAAAGTTCCTCTTCCCACTTGTTCTCCTCCCCACTTTGAGTCTCTTCGTTGAAGTTATTGTTAGTAAGAGATCACAAAAAAATCTTTCATAGGAAGGGGATCAAATAGAGAATTTATTAAATCTCATGTGGTATATTGTTTCTAATTGCTTTTACTATGAATTGGACTAGTGTAGAGTATGAATCATGCGTGTATTGATAATTTGATCTTTTGTTCTATAATTGTGATATAATGACCTAACTCTATACTAACAAGTGTCAATATATAATGATGTTTTCAGTAAGATGTCACCTAAGTATAGCATTTATAAATTTTTTGTTTATGTTTAAAAACTTAATTAAAAGTCCAACACAAAATTATCTAGTAGGTCTTATAGTAGCTTATGGTATAATCTACTCCTTGGAAAATAATAGGCTAGTAATTATAATAATAATTATTTTTGGATCAATACAATTCTTTTCTGGACAAGTTATATATTTGAGTGCTATTTTTTATTTTCTAAAAATTTGGTTCAATTTTTTTGTTATAATATTTCAAAATAACTCATGTAATGTTTTAGTTAAGCTAGAATAATTAATTTTCAAGGGTTACAATTGCGTTTGAAGTTTATTTATGACATTCTACATTTTAAACCTTTTCATCATTGGTGTAAAGATTTTGTTGTTGTAATGTTTGGACTTGTCTTTTATCATTTTAGAACACTTTCACACTTGTTGATTTAAACTCCAAATATTTAATTTAAATTTCATAAAACGTGTACATATTTTTCATCTTTGATAGTCATTCTAAGCTAACGTAGTCTGTAATTAGATTGATTTGTGAATTCTTGGTTTAAGAAGATTTGCTAATGCATTTTACTTTAATTAAGGACTTATTGAACATAAGTAGATTTGAATTTGTGAAGTTAGATTAAGATCATTAGAGAACACCTCATATGACCTATTGCATAATTTGCTATTATCCCTGGTCCTTTATTTGAAACTATACATCTTGGTGGAGAACTTGACTAAACTTACTCTCCCCACTTGTCCCCTAGACTCCTTTCAACTTTGTATCACTTGGTTAAATTTACTGTTATTAAGAGATTGAAAAAAAATCTATAATAAGCATGGGATCAAATAGAGAATTTATTACCATGTGATTATTGTTTTAAAATGCTTTTACTATGAATTGGACTAGTGTAGAGTATGAATCATGCTTATATTGATAATTTGATCTTTTATCTTAGAATTGTGACATACTGACCTAACTTTATACTAACATGCATTAATATATAATGATGGTGTTACTAAGATGTTGATTATAACATTTGTACAAAAATTCAATAAGACAAGGGTGGAACTCTAATGATTATGATAATTATTTATCATTATGTTAACATTTTACATACGACGATGCTAGTGCTGGTGTGGGTATTGGCACTAGGATTTTGCTAACAACTGGACTTGTTGTTGACATTAGTGATTCTTGTTCGAGCATTGGCTAGTGCTGGTGATGGAACAAGTGTTGGTGCTAGGGTTCAACCATGTGTTGTTGTTGGCTTTGGTGCAGCTGGTTTGGGTGTTAGCATGAGTGTTAGTGCTGGCATAAGGGTTGGAGCTAGGGTTTTTGGTGCATATGATTTTGCTGTTGGCATAGGTGTTGGGGCTAGCATGGGTGCTGACACTAGGGTATTTGGTGGTTCTTTGCCATATGCTGCTAGGGTTGTTGCGAGGTCTTTAGTTTCTATTCCTAGTAGTAGATTGGGCTCTAAGGTGAAGGATCCCTTTTCTATTTGTTCTCCCTTCTTGCTTCGTTTGGAGGAGGACATAATGAAAGACATTATGGATACTTCTGGCATTCTTTTAGATCATGTTGTGATTTATCGCTTTCATGGTCTATGATCGAGTTTTCATATTTGTGTTAGCCCAAACTAATAATGTTGTTAATGTGTGTGAAAAAGTCATATTAGTTATTATGTTATCATTGATGTCAAACCTTAAGTGGTTAGACATTAATGTAATTCAATTAAGTGTCATATCATTGATTGATGAAGAGGATTTGATCAATGAAGAGGATTTGTAGAAAGTATAATGATGATGTAAGTATTGATAAGTGTATGGTATTCAATGGAAACTTGAACGAGTTAGACTTTGATAGTATAATGTTGATTTGATTATTTTACATGATTTGATAAAGTGTTGACAACATGAATAAGCAAGACAGTTTTGTCAATGAATGAAGAATCTTACTGTTAACTAAGCAACTATGGTTCTCATCGAGGACATGATGTAAAAGTTAAGGATGTGTAATATTAACCGAGCAAAGTGTAGTGTTAACTAAGCAATGAAAAGGAAGAATAGTTTGGAAAAATAATTAATTTGAGGTTGACATTTGATGAAAATTAAGATCATTTGAGATGTTTTGAAGATAAGAATGAAGTTGGTTATGAGATCTACAGTTAGAGAAATTCAAAGAAGATTTGATGATTTGAATTGAAGTGGAAAGTTCAAGGTGAAGGCGTGATATTCGAGTGTCTAGATTCAATGAATCTAAGCTGGATGAAGATCAGACAATTGTGATTAAGAGACAAAATATGGAAGATTCTAGTGAAGTGGCAAACAATTTTCTATTTAAAGGATGAACACATTGTTCATTGTTACTAATCAAGTTGAAGAATAAAGTTGATAGCTAGAAGATAACCAAGCATACCTGCACAATGAAGATCAAGCAAGATAAGTGCTAAGTTGACGTCTAAGTGTGTGGATCAGCCAAAAAGGGAGTAGAAAGAAGAAAGAGGATGAACTGAGGTAAGAGATAGAGAGAAATAGAGATTTGAACAAGAAAAGATAGTGTTATTCTAACCATATCATCTCACTATTACTCTCTAACCATTTTAGTAGAAAATCTCTTAACCAAGCAGGCTTAAGTGTTATTTGTAAATCCATTGTATGGTGACATTCTCTTGAATGTTTTGTAAGTCCTTTAGAGAATGTCACTCTATAGATATTTCTATAGTGATAAGGTCTAGATAATCTTTGGTGAAAATCATCTAACAAGGTCACATTAACAATGTATATGTAAAGGTTGGCTTGTAACAGAGCTTACTTCAGAAGAGTGAAATTTTTGGGTTTTTGGTCACGTGTTTATTCCCTTAATAGGGTTTCCACATCAAATACATGTGTCAAATTGTGTGGATGCATATTGTGTTGCATGTTCATTTCATGTTTACAATTTATTGTTGTAACTTAGTATACACAGAAAGTTTACTCTGATACTTAGTGTATGAAGTTAATAGTTTGTTGGAAGATTAAGTTGAATATTGGATATGTTTACCAAGCTAGTGATTTGAAAGTTTTAATTGTTTAAGATTGTGTAGAAGTGTTCAAATTTTTGTGGGATAATTGGTTGTAACTGATTCCCCCCTCCCACCCTGCTCACCCCCCCTTTTATCTAACAATTGGTATCATAGTTTAGTGCTTGAAGGAGAAAGTTTGAAGACACTTAAGCTAAAGATTTGAAGATGTATAAGAGAGAGGTACCTAAGTTGAATAAGGACATCTTTTCTTCGTGGAAAAGTAGGATGAGATTGCACCTATCAGGAATTGGAGACTATGCATTACACTATCTAAATAAGAGCAAGAATACACTAGTCTGATGATAGAGATTGCTTCTACCCTAAATGATGCCAAAAACTATGCTATTGCAAAAGGGATGTGGGACAAGTTAATACTAGTGCATGGATGAGATTAGAATGTGTTGAGAGCCAAAGATGAAAGTCTAAGAGGGAAGTATGATGACACGAGGATGAAAGAAGGAGAAAACATTGTACAATATAGTAACCGAATCAAGGAAGTTGTCATTTTCATCAAAACTATTGGAGGTGTTATAAGTGATGGATAAGTTGTAAGTAAAGTACTAAGACCTTATCACCAATTTAAGATATTTGAGTATCTGCTATTCAAGAACTCAGAGCTATGCTTGGTAATGTCCTTACTCTTGATGCTTTGGTTAGTAGATTGACTGCATTTGAGTTGAGAAAATTTGATAATAGTGTACCTAAAATCAAGAATGCTTTCAAGACATCAATGACTATTGGAAGTTAAAAGAAACATAAGTGTAGCAAGGATGACAATGATTCAGATTCAAATGACAAAGAGATGGATGAGCTTGAAGCATTGCTGGCTAGGAGGCTATTGAGAGGTAAAGGAAATTTCAAAGGTAAATTGTCCTTGATATGTTTTAAATGTAATAAAACTGGTCATATTGCTGCTAGATTTCCTAATAAGATCATGAATGAAAAGAATGAAAAGAAGGAGAATAAATATTGAAGGAACAAAGATTACAAAGAATTAACCTTGATGAGAGATTCTCGATGAGAAAAAATAGAGATTTCTATAATAAAAAATGAATTAATCTCAATTAATGTTTACAATGAGAGATCATCCTTATAAAGAAGGTCAAAACTCTAAAAAGGTCTAACCTAGGTTGCATCAAAATAATTAATCTAATAATTAATTATTAGATGCCTAAAGTTTAGCTTAAGAAACTAGAGTTAATTAGGAAAGATCTAATTACTCTAACAAAAGTGAGTAGGAAGAAGAAAGTAAGAGGCTTATTGAACTTAAATAAACCTGATAATGCTATGTGTAAAGAATGTTAGCTCGGTAAGATGACTAAGTCTAGTTTATCAAGCAAGTTACATTCATCTGATGATATTTTGGAGTTCGTTCGTATTGATCTTTTTACTCCAGTCAAATTTTAAAGTTATTGTGGTGATAGGTTCTTTATTCTATTTGTTGATGATTATTCAAGGATGATGACAGTGATGTTTCCAATATAATAAATTTGACAGATTTTAAATGTTCAAATGGTATAAAGCTAGAGTTGAGTAAAAAACTAGTAAATAATTGAAATGTCTGAGATCTGATAGAGGTGGTGAGCTCATGTTTTATGAATTTACTAACTATTATATTGAAAATGGAATTAGAAAGTAATTGTTTGCACCTAGAACACCACAAAAAATGGTATTGCAGAGAGGAGAAAAATATCAAATTTTTATTGTGCTAGAACACTTTTGATTGAAAATGGAGCTGTACAGATGATCTGGAGAGAAGCCATAAGCATTGTAGTTTACACCCTCAATCACGTTCAGTTCAAGAAAGGCACAAACAAGACACCATATGAACTCTGGTATGCTCATACACCAAATGTAAGTCATTTCAAAATATTTGGAAGTAGGCATTATATTCATAAAGATGCAAGAAATGGAAAGTCTAATTCACAAGGAGATGAAGGTATATTACTAGGTTATTCTACTAGGAGAAAGACATACAAATGTTTGAATAAAATGAATGACACAATGATTGAAAGTGCAAATGTTAGAATTGATGTGATTCTAGATAAGGAGAACAAGAAAGAACTTGACAATTGCAACATATTTGTCTATGTACAAGATGATGCACCTGTTACTGTACCCATACACCTAACCAAGCCACTACAATGATATATCGAGTAAAAAAAGAGAGAAATGAAGTAACTACCTATAGTACCTGAGTTATATATAGAGCACATTGAATAGAATGTTGAGCCCCAATTGAGTGATGATAATGTTGGTGAACACAAACTTGATCATGCTTTAGAAAAGTATGTCAGAATGAACCATTCAGAAGATCAAATCATTGGAGACTACTAAATTTGTGACTAGAACTATAAGAGATGCACTTGAGAATGATGATTGGATTAATGATATGAACGAGTAGATAGATAAAATTAAAAAGAATAATACATAGATACTGGTACTGAGACCCAAAGAAAAAAATGTGATTGGAACTAAATGGATATTCAAAAACAAGTTGAATGAGAAAGGAGAAGTTTTGAGGAACAAGGCCAAACTTTTCTATAAAGGATATGCAAAAGAAGAAGGAATTGACTATGGAGAGACCTTTGCACCTATTGCTAGATTGTAGGGAGTTAGAGCACTATTGACATATGTAGCTTATGCGAGATTCAAAGTCTATCAAATGGATGTTAAGTTTGCATTTTTAAATAAAATATTCGACAAAGAAGTCTACATTGAATAACTTGAAGGATTTGTGGAGCCTATTTAGAAGTGCCTAGTATGTAAACTAAAAAAATCCATCTATAGATTGAAGTGATGCAGGAGCATCTTGGGTCTTTGAGAAAGCTTGCATCAACCAAAAATATCTCTTGTTTTTTGCACCAGTTTATTGTTTCTGAAGTAGTCATTGCTGATTTTGGTTTCAGGTTGTGCACGATATTTGATATCATGTCAAGGACCTATCCTAGATACTTTTTCTAATTGTGCATTCCCTAATGCTTCTTATTCTTCAACTTTCATTCCAGTCCTTATGGTCTCTTTTTCCTATAGTTTTCATTGAGCAAGGCACATTGTTTCCTTTGGCACCATTTCTTATGTTGATGTGGCATCTTGCACAGTTAGGAGATGATTTCTAACATGTGTTTGGACCTATTAATAAGAGCACATGATCTCGTGTTTTCCTTTTCTTTAGGTTTAGTTTACTCTTCCAAGATTTGATGTATAATGTAATTAAATGCCTCACTAATCGACTTGTGGCTTAGTTGGCTATATAAGATGTTTGACTAGATGTAGGAGAGGATCATCTTGGAGAGAAGAAGATAGAAGATGCAAGCTTGGACTCTAATCTTGTAATTTTTTCTTGTGTATGGCTGCAACCTAGAAGGCCTCATAGCCAGACATATTATTTTCTTTATATATGAAGTGAAATAATTACAGCTATTGTAATAATGCATATGACCTCTTGTTCCCTATTGTCTTTTTGAGTAAAGCTTCTATGTGTAACACTTGGAAAGAGCAGCTTGGTCCTTCCTTCCTCTTTTGAATCCCTCCTTGCTCCTTTACATCAGGTGGTATTCGAGAGAGGCTACCCATCCTTGTAAGTTTGTGATCATGGAGCACCTTATTGGATTGGTTGTAGGGTGGCATATCTAAAATTTGACCTATAACTTGCAAAAGGTTATAATATTGCAATAACTATTGTCAAGATGTTTTGTAGTAGAGGGAATGAAGATAATTCTATAATGGATAGGTTGAGGTAGATTGAAGCAAGACAAGCTGTTGAGACAACTCAAAGAAGAGGTGTGCATCTTGAAGATGTTAGTGATGATGAAGAGGCAACACCTAACCCTAATCTTGAACTTGAGGTTGAACAATATGAAGAAATACTTTTGAGATTTTTGTATATGGCTAATGCTAGGCCTTCTATTAAAGTTGCTTTCTATGATGGAAGAATTGAGACCTATTTGGTATTGGATTGTATCTTTGAAATGGATAAATACTTTGAGTATGAAGCTATTATTGATAATAAAAAGGTGAAGATAATGGTCAAAAAGTTGAAGGGTCATGCTTTACTTTGGAGGGATCATTTGCAAATTTAGAGACAAAATAGAGGAAAATAAGAGATTGAGACATGGGAAAAAATGATTAGAAATATGAAGAAAAAGTTTCTCCCTCTAGATTACCAGGTTAATTTGTTAAGGAAAATGAAAAACTTGAGGCAAAAAGGCATGAGTGTGAAAGAATATACTAAGGAATTCTACAGATTGGATATCATATCTAGACATGTTGATGATGAAGTGGAGAAAGTGGCTAGATACTTGAATGGTTTGAGGATATCAATTCAAAGTGAGATCAACTATGTTACGATGGACAATGTAGAAGAAGCATATCAATATACTATGAATGTTGAAGAAAGATTGGCAAATAAACATGATCAAAGACAAAGAGGTAGAGGTGGAAGATTTCAAAGAAGCAGAGGTGGAACCTATGGATAAAGTACTAGATTTGACAATGCAATACAAGACAAAGGAGAGAAGAACCTGCTGGAAAAAGAGGTAATTATGCTAGAGGTAGCTATATTGGTTGCTTTAGGAATAATAATGGTGGAAATAGAGAGGAAAGATCTTGGTTTAAGGGAACTTGTCTCAAGTATGGAGAAGAACATAGAAATTTTGAATGTACTAACTTTGGAAAGAAGATTGGAGATAGTAGTAGAAACATCTTGTCTTGTGAAGAACTTTTAGAAACATCTAATGATCTTGAAATTGGTGAGAATCTAATGCTGAGAAGGATCTTGTGGAATGAAGAAGTTAGTGAAGAACCTATTCTAAGAAGGAGTCTATTCAAGACTAGATGTAAGATCACTAGAAAATGTTGCAAAGTAATCATTGTTAGTGAAATTTTTGATAATTTAGTTTTAGAGGAGCTAGTTAATAAGTTGTAGTTGTAGAGATTGAGATATCCTAGGCCCTATTGTGTTACTTGGATCTAGAAGGAGAATAATCTTCTTGAAAGTGAACAATGACTTGTTAAATTCAAAATTGGGAATTATAATGATGAAGTCTTGTGTGATATTATGCATATGGGTTGTCATATTCTTTTAGGTAGACCTTGGTAGTATGATAGAAAAGCTTTCCATAATGGTAGATTGAATCAAAATATTATTTGGGTTGATGGAAAGAAATAAGTATTATTGCCTTTGGTTGAAAATCTTCAGGAGAATCATTGTACTATAGTCAACCTATATTTAGTTGAGGGAAAATAATTTGCTAAGGATATGAAGAAACAAAATGTATGTTTTTCCTTAATCCTAGGAGGACTAAGAAACAAGATGAAATAGAACATGCACCTAAGATTGATTGCTTGGTGATAAAGTTTCAAAACATCATTTATGATAATGTACTTGATGGTTTACCTCTTATGAGAAGTATTAGTCACTGCATGGATTTGATTCCTAGAGCTATTTTGCCTAATAAATCACCATATAGGCTTACACCTAATGAAACTATTGAGTTGAATAGACAACTGTGAGAATTTCTATAAAAAGGTATGATTAAAGAAAGTATGAGTACTTGTGAAGTACCTTCTATATTAGCACCTAAGAAGAATGGAGAATGGAGAATGGAGAATGGGCACTAATTTTAGAGCTATTAACAAGATAAAAATGAAGTATAGATTTCCTTTGCCTGAGATGGATGACATAATGGATTATTTGAGTTGAGAAAAGTATTTCACAAAGATTGATTTGAAAAGTGGCTATCATCATATCATGATTAGAGAAGGAGATGAATGGAAAACTAATTTTAAGACTAATGAGGGTTTGTATGAGTGGTTGGTTATGCCTTTTGGTTTAACTAATGCACCTAGTACTTTTATGAGGCTAATGAGTGAAGTTTTGAAAAAATTATTTGATAAGTTTGTGATTGCATACCTTGATGAAATTATGATATTAGTAAAATTAAAGAGGAATAACTTGATCATATTATACAAGTATTGCAAAGATTGAAGCTTAAATTGAAGAAATATTCATTCATGAAGAAAGAAATTATGTATCTCAGTTTTTAAATTTCAGTTGATAGTTTGTAGATGGATCTTGAAAAGGTAAGAGGTATTCTTGATTGGCCTACACTTGAGAATGTTGGAGAAGTTAGATCATTTCATGGTCTGACAAGTTTTTACACAAAGTTTGTCAAAAATTTTAGTTCTATCTGTAATGCTATACTAAGATTATCAGAGAGGATAAAAGGGATTTCAAATGGACACATGGAGCACAACAGATTTTTGAAACATTGAAACAAAGGATTGTAGAATAACCTACATTTGATTTTCTTGATTTCAATAAAGTTTTTCAAAATGAATGTGATGCTAGTGAAAGTGTGATTGGAGCTATTTTGAGTCAAGAAGGAAGATTTATAGCTTTCTTTAGTGATAATTTGAATGATTCTAAGAGAAAATGTTCATTTTATGATCATGAATTCTATTCCATTGTTCAAGCTTTGAAGAAATGGAGACATTATTTGATGCCTAAAGATTATGTGTTGTACACTGACCATAAAGCTTTGCAGTATTTGGGAAGTTAGAATAAGTTGAACTAGAGACACATGAAGTGGGTTGAGTACCTATAGAATATCTCTTTTTCATTGAAGAATAAGAGTGGATATTCAAATAAAATTGTCGATGCTTTGAGTAGAAGAAGGAATTTGCTAACAAAGATGAGAGTCGAGGTACTTGGTTTTGATGATTTGAAGTACTTGTACGAAACTAATCCTAATTTTGTGGAACCTTGGAGAGCTTGTAAAGATCACATGGTAAGAGAGAAGTGGGTTGATTATTTCATTGAGGAAGACATGTTTTTCAAAGGAGCTCAGTTGTGCATACCTAGAGGATATATGAGAGATAACATCATAAAGGAGAAGCATAGTGGTGGACTTGCATGATACTTTAGGATTGAAAAAACAATAAAGTTAGTTTTTGATAGGTACTTTTGGCCTCATATTTATAAGGATATGCATATATTGGTTAGGAGTTGTAGAATTTGTAAAAAAACAAAAGGAACTAGTCAAAATTTGGAATTGTATTCACCATTTCTTGTACCTAGTAAGCCTTGGGAATATATCAATATGGAATTTGTTCTTGGTTTACCTAGAAGTCGAAGAGGTAATGATTCTATTTTCGTAGTGGTTGATAGATTTTTAAAGATGGCTCATTTCATATCGTGTTAGAAGACATCTAATGTAGTACATGTGGTTGAATTATTTTTTTAGGAAGTAGTAAGATTATTGTTTCAGATAAAGACACTAAGTTAAATGGTTATTTTTGGAGGACACTTTGGAAGAAGCTAAATACAAAGTTGAAGTTTAGTTCCACATTTCATCTGCAAATATATGGACAAATTGAGGTTGTGAACAAAAGTTTGGGTAACTTGTTGAGATGTTTGTTGGAGATAAGCCTGCTAATTGGGATTTGGTTTTCTCACAAGCAGAGTTTGCATATAACAATTTCGTGAGCAGGAGCACTAAGAAGACACCTTTTGAGATTGTTATGGGAATGAATCCTAAGGGAACTATTGAATTAAGGAATTTGACTAATAAGGGAAAAAATTATTGAATCTAAGAAATTTATAGATTTCATGAAAACTTTGCATGAGGAAGTGAAAGGAAATTTTGAGGACAATAATTTGGAGTATAAAAAGAAAGCAAATAAAAGCAAGAAACATAAATATTTGAGGTTGGAGATGAGGTTATGACTTATTTGAAGAAGAAAAAATTTCTAGTTGGTACTTACAATAAGCTGAACATGAAGAAATTCGTCCCTTATAAGATTGTGAGAATGTTTGATGGTGGAAATGATTTTGAAGTTGAATTAATAGTGGATATGGATATTTCACCTATATTCAATATTATAGATATTTTTGAGTATTTTGAATCAGATGATGAATTGAAAGGTAACCTTGATTATCCTAAGAACAAGAAATACAACATTGAGAGGATCTTAAATAGTATAATAAGTAATGGTACCAAAGGAAAAGACTACATGGAATACCTAGTTTAGTGGAAAGACAAACTAGTTGAAGACATTTCATTTATTAGATAGGCTGAGTTTGATCTTTATGATTTAGGGAAAAATATCATGAATGCCTAATGTGGACATTGGTTCTTCATTAACTCTAGGTGTCTGATGCAAGAGCATCTTGGGTCTTTAAGCAATCTTGCATCAACCAAGAATATCTCTTGTTTTCTACACAAGTTTTTTGTTCATGAAGTAGTTGTTGCTTCTTTTGGGTTCATGTTGTGCATAGTTGATATCATGTCGTGGACCTATTCTAGATCCTTTTCCTAAGTGTGCATGTCTTGATGTTTCTTATTCTTTGAATTTTGTGTCATTCTTTATAGTCTTTATTTCCTACAATTTTTATATAGTGAGGCCTATTATTTCCTTTGGTGCGATTTCTTATGTTGATGTGGTGTCTTGTGTAGTTGGGAGCAAACTCCTAACTTGTGTTTAGACCTATTCCTAAGAGCACATGATCTTATGATGTCCTTCTCTTGGGTTTTAGTTTACACTTCCAAGATTGGACCTATATTATAATTAAATGCTTGACTAGCTAGCTTGTGGCTTAGCTGACTATGTAAGAAGCTTGGTTAGATGTTGGACAAAATCATCTTAGAGAGAGAAGATAGAAGATGTGATCTTGGAGTCCAATTTTGTAATTATTTCTTGTGTAAGGCTACAACTCAAAAGGCCTCACAATCGAGCATGCTGCTTTCTTTATATGTGATGTGAAATAATTACAACATATTGTAATGCTTCATATGAGCTCTTGCTCCTTGCTATCTATTTGAGTAAAGCTTTGATGTGAAACTTTTGGAAAGGGTAGCTTGGTCCTACCTTCCTCTTTGTCATCTCTCCTTGCTCCTTTGTGTCATGAAGCAAGCATCAAGAGCATGATACGAAATATTGAATTCATATTTGATCATAATTGGGTTTGTTAGAACAAGCGATAAAAGTAACCTACACATGAAAAGTGAAGTTGAAGATAAGGCCCCAATAATTTTTTATTTTATGATATAATATTTAGTAGTAATGACTTGTTGTGCAAGTCATTTGTTGATCATATGAGAAAAGAGTTTAAAATTTCTATGTTTGGTGACATTAAGTTCTTTATTGGTTTATGAGTTCGCCAAAAAAAAGGAGGAATATACGCGAATTAGTCTAAATACATAAATAAAATATTGAGAACATTTGGTATGGATGAGTTAAAACCAGTTGGCACCCCTGTAGTTATTGGATGTAAATTGTCTAAGGAGGACAACTCTGCTGAAGTGAATAAGACATAGTACATCAATGATTGGAAGGTTGTAGTATGCAATACACATTAGACCTAATATTGCATGTGGACACATATGATTATAGTGTTAGATTATGGTGACTGATCAGGAAAGTACTGTACATATTTCATAATTAATGGGCATGTTGTAACCCTAAAATGACATAAAATACTTGTGTAAAAGGGTTTAGGGTTAGGTATTTTTCATTATCTTGTGATGCAAAATTGGTTCTTGTGGTGATATTGAGCTATAAGGGATTACAGATTGTAATCACTGGATTGTAATAAGATTGGACTTGCTGTTTGGTGGACGTAGCCCAGGGATTGGGTGAACCACGTTAAATCTTGGTGTCTTGTGTTCATTTCTGTGTGATCTATTATTTTCTGTTATTGGTTATATTTGCATGTAGTTTTTATTTCTGTCCATGGTTTATCCTAACATATAGTAAAAATAATATTCCAATATTTAAAATGTACTAAATATTATGTATTATGGTATAGGAAAGAAGGTAATTTTGAGCTAAGAGTTTATACTGATGTTGAATAGGCAAGAAATTTTGATGAAAGAAAGAGCACAAGTGGAGGAGCTTTTTTTTTAGGAGAAAAGTTGGTAACATGGATAAGAAAAATACAATGTTGTGTTTTCTAGTCCAAAGAGTGAATTACAACTATATTCACAAAGCCATTGCCTGAGGATTATTTTGAGTATCCAAGAGGCAAGTTAGGGGTCCTTCCCCTATCCAAGATTCACTAAGAAAGGATTCATGTTGCATTGATTCATGGATGATCCGAATATCTTTATGGAGTTGATGCAAGAGTTCACGCTTTAGGAATATTCCTAGAGTTGTGAAAGTGTTGCAAATGTAATCAGTATGTGCAAGGTACAAGTTATAGCTACAAGGTTTTATAAGTTTCTTATTGAAGATTATATTCACTTTTGGAATTGTTGTCAAAGGGGGAGAGAGTTAATGAAACAAGAAAGATGATACCCTAAGGTGGAGAAGTATTGCATGGACATTAATCTATATGGAGATGATGTATATGAAACAAAGAATTATAGAGTGTTGTATAGTCTAAGATGTTGTAGAATCAATCAATGGAGAGAATGATGTTGAAGATGTTGCTAAATAATGAAGCATTTTTAAAGGGGGAGTATATGGAGTTATAGACCAAGCAAAGATCATGAAGTTATTGAGAACCTGATGAAGTCAAAGAAATGAAAATGAGAGCTAAAGATGTGTTGGTATGTAATGGTATATTATTTCATAATGTAATCTAATATGTAATAATGTGTCTCCATCAGTTCCAAAGGGGGAGATTGTTAGCCCCAACTAAAAGTATCATTAACTTATATGAAAGAGTCATATCAGTTGCAATGTTGTCGTTGATGTCAAGCCTTAATTGGTTCACATTATTCTAATTTAGTAGAGTGCCATATCATTTGATTGATAAAGATGATTTAATTAATGAAGAGGATTTGAAGAAAGTATAATGATGATGTAAGTTTTGATAAGTGCATGGTATTCAGTGGGAACTTGAATGAGTTAAGCTCCGATAGTATAATGTTAGTTTGATTGTTTTACATGATTTAATGAAGTGTTGAGATCATGAATAAGCAACACAATTTGGTCTATGAATGAAGAAACTTAGTATTAATTGAGCTACTATAGTTGTTAGTGAGCACCTGATGTGGAAGAAAAGGATGTGCTACATTAATCAAGAAAGAACAATGCTAATTGAGTGTAGTATTGAATGAGAAAAGTGTGGCGTTAATTGAGCAATGGAAAAGAAGAATAGTGTGAAAAAGAATTAATTTGAGGTTGACATTTGATGAAAATTAAGATTGTTCAAGAAGTTTTGAAGGATGAAGTTGGTTGTGAGATCTATGACTGGAGAAATTCAAAGAGGATCTGATGAAGGATATTTGATGTTTTGAATTGAAGCACAAAGGTCAAGGTGAAGGCATGGTACCTGAGTGTCTCGATTCAATGAATCTAAGCTAGATGAAGATTGAGGGATTGTGATTAAGAAACAAAATGTGGAAGAATATAGTAAAGAAGGAAACATTTTTCTATTTAAAGGATAAACACATTTTTCATTATTGATGATCAAGTTGAAGAAGAAAGTTTATAGCTAGAAGATAACCAAGCATAACTACATTGTAAAGATTAAGCAAGAGAAGTGTTAAGTTGATGTGTAAGTGTGTGGATTAGCCAGAAGGGAGCATAAAGAAGAAAGAGGATGAACTAAGGTAAGAGATAGAGTGAAACAAAGATTCGAACAAGAAAAGGTAGTGTTATTATAAATAAATCATTTCACTATTACTCTCTAACCATTGTGGCATAAAATCTCTTAATTGGGTGGACCTAACTATCTTATTTGTAAATCCATTGTATGGTGACATTCTATTGAATTTTTTGTAAGTCCTTTAGAGAAAGTCACTCTATATATATTTATGGAGTGATAAGGTCTAAATGATCTTTGGTGAAAATTCTTTAACAAGGTTACATTAAGAATGTGTATGTAACCTTTAACAAGGTTGACTCCTAAAAGAGCTCACTTTAGAAGAGCAAAATTCTTGGGTTGTCACTACTAGGAGGTTTCTCCCTTAACAAGGTTTCCACATTAAATACATGTCTAAACTTGTGTGGATATTTATTGTGTTGCATTTTCATGTTTATAATTTATCGTTGCAACTCCGCATATATAAAAAGTTTACTTTGAAACTTGGTATATGAAGTTAATAGTTGGTTGGAAGATTAAGTTGAATGTTTGATATGTTTATTAAGCCACTAATCAAAAAGTTTAAAGTGTTTAAGTTTGTGGAAAAGTGTTTATAGGATTGTAGTATTTCTGGTTATAAAATATTCACCCCTAGCTATCTAACAATTTACACACATGGGTCCCCAAGGAGTGGGAGCCTATTTTATAAAGTATTGTCCACATTTTCCCTATGGGAAAGGGGTTCTTTTATAGCTAAGTTTGATGATACCGAGGATCAAAATAAGATCCTTTGTGATATTTATATTTCTTGGTTGACCCAACACCACTTGCTAATGGTGAAATTGTGGCACCTTGATTTCTTCCTTGCTACTGAATCTTTTACCAAGTTTCTGATTTGGGTTAGGCTTATCTACCTTCCTCTTCATCTTTGGTTGATTCCAAGTTGGAAGTTGTGGGTGAAGCAATCGGTGATTTTTTGATGGTTGATGATGACTCATCAAATATGTTGCATTCCACTTATGCAAGAATCCTTGTTGAGGTGGATATTTCTAAGGGTTTACCTTAGAAATTTAAAGTTAAGCTTCCTAATGGGAGTTGGGTTTAGACTTTGGACTATGAAGGGATTCCCTTTAGATATAGAAAATGCTACAACACTGGGCATTTGGCAGCCTAATGTAGTTTACAGACGGCTAAGAATAAAAAGGATTTTTCTTAAAGGAAGGGGATTTCTTATGAATATTATATTGCTGCTAAGAAGATTGCATTAGTTTTCCCCACTATCGAGCCTTCTCTTGTTGTTCCTATATCAATTGATGTTGTAATGTCTTAAAATGGACACACTTTATTTTGAGACCTTTTGGCCCTTCTTAATGTGATTTTAGCCTTTTTTTTCTCCTCTCCTCTTCCATTTCATGCTTCTTCATCATATTTTTCTTTCTGACATGGTATTCTAGGTTTCCTTTTTATACATTTTGACCATATCTCATGTTCAGTACACCATCTTTTAGTTTCACCTACACTAGCTCCTAACACTTTATGTGGCACTCAAGACTTGACCTCTAGGACCAAGATGACTTAGGTTGACCTAGCCTGAGCTAGGTTGACCCTAGTCAACCTAGTCCTCCTAGGTCAATCTAGGTTGACCAAGTCCATAACAGTCTTAGAGCTTAGGGCTCGAAAGATCTTGACAGTTTAATTAGTTTGTGATTGATACCTAATCGACCAAAGTTGATTTCCCACCTAAAAAATAATATAAAAGGAGGGTTGGGGGATTCATTTTCCTATCTAATTTCAAGTTATCATGCATTCTCAAGACATCCACAAGAAAGATTATATTGAAGATGTTCTTCTTCAAGAAAGAATCTTCGAGCATTCAAGTCTAAGAATCTCCTTCTTGCATCAAGACTCTTCCCTCAAGGTGGTAATGAGGTTTGTCTCTAAGGAGAAGATCCATCATTCCAATCCATTCAAGATCTTCCACTATTCATCCATGACATGTTACATAAATTTCCATACATGAGGTTTTGACTTCTTTGACTTCCTTATGATTTCTTTGAGTCAAGACTATTACACTTACATACTTGATCACATATCAAATTCAATTGCATCTTCAAAGGTAATTGTATCTTTCACTTAATATTAGTTAGATCTACTATATGAAATAATTTCCTTTACATTTATATTTCTCAATTTCTATTAATTCCTTAACCTAGGGCTTGACCAAGGCAAGCCCTCATTAAACCCCAACCCCAAAACCTTTCTTTTTTGTGTTGATTTACAGGTTGGGAGCAAAAAGGATTGCAGATATATAACCTATAGTTCACAAGATTTCTAGAGTCATCAGTTGTAGATCACTAGACTATGTCAACCTCATTATAAGACATCTTCCCAAGTTGATCTAGTCCTTAACTCTCAGATTCTAGGGAGATTTGTGGGTTTTGGAGTGAAAATACATCTTTCTCTACATATTTTAAGGTGAGTTATTTTCTTTCATATCTTTACCATAGATTTACATCTTAATTGGGTTAATTGTCTTTACATAGCATCTAGATTTACCTTATTTAAGCAATTAGTTCAATTTCACATTCACATTATCCTATTAAGGGTCAAAGAGAGTACATTTCCTTGTATTACATCCTTCTTTATAATTTAGATATTGTATTAACTTCCTTCTTCCTTTGGACCATAACTAATATAATTTAGATCTTAAGTGGAATCATATTTGAAAATTCTCCTCTTTCCCTCATACACATATTTGAATAGCTTAGTGACCCTATAAAATGGAGGCCCACAACTTTATTTAGAGTGCTTCTATTTTACCACTAAACATTTCGGTGAAACCAACTTATGTCCCTTTCTTTTTGGAGTTAGATTGGTTATTCTAGGTTTTTACCTTCTTTTGGTGGAACCCTTTTTCCCTTTTCTAGATCTCTCTTATTTCGATTGAGTGTTTACTTCCTTTTTAGGTAAACCTTTTGGGGATTTTAAATATGGCATTCTTTTGATCTATCATGCTTTTTACTATCACTACTCTTCTTGCATGTCTTTATCATACTTATGATGTTTATGCAAGTTTCTCTCACTTGATGTTATTCATGTCTTTTCTTAGATTTTTTCTTTTATGGTTAACTATTACAAAGTTTCTAGATAGAGCATATTACAAGACTATCATTGGAATTTTATGTGGTTTTCTCATTAATCTTTTAGATGGCATTAGAGATTTCGTTGGTGACCCTCCCAATCCTAACCCTAATCCCATGCCTACTCTTCCTAATGGTGAAACTCACTCTACATTTCAAAACATTCAAGGTATGGTTCATGATGTTTATATTTCTTAGTTTTTAAATGAGCCATCTCCTCCATCACCTTCTCCTACTTCACAATCTTCTCTTCATACTACTTCTCCTATAACTCTTCCTTAGACTACAATTTTTCATACTTCTTTCAACACCAAATTTTCTCCTTCAACCCTCTGTTGTACTTATACTACGGGTTATAACATTATCACATGACAAGGTTATAAGGTTTTAGGTCTTGGTATTAATGAGCATGGCATTAAGAACCCTATTGACCCTACTACAAAAAATCATAAGAAAACTCTTGGCCATATTATTTCTTCTAATGATCTTTCTTCTTCTTCTTCACCTCAACCTCTTTTACATCATTTTCTTCCTATTCCACACCGTTCTCCTATCAATACTAGAGTAGTGTTAGCCTTAAGGATTTATTGTCACCTTTTGCAAGCTCCTACCTACAATATCAACCATTGATGTCAAATTCTATTTCTATATATAAATGTCATTTTTCTACACTAATGAACATCATCTTTATAATTGTATAGAATTTTTTTATCTATATTCATCATAAAATTGAAGATGGTAAACTTTTGTACACACAAGATATTTATTGTCTTCTTCACAAAAATACTTAGCATTTCTAATCCCTATTGTTGCCACTCCCTATTATTTTACATAATATATTTAGGAGTGGTATAATAAGTCCTTTCTCCTTGTTCACCTTCACCAGGCCCAAGGATCATCCTTTCTTGGGGTCTATTTTGGTTATTTGATACCTAGATATCCTTTTGTAAGTGTATATTTGGTATCAGTATAGCCTCTCATGTTATCTCTTATCTTTCTATGCTTATTAGATGTGTATTCTTTAATATGTTTACATTTGATTGGTGGTACAACTTGATCTTTGTATTATGCATATTATGAGGATCTCACTTATTTTCACCTTCTTTCTTCATGTTATTTCTTATTGTAAGTATAGCATGATTCTCCTCTTTTCAATTATTTATCTATAGATTGTATTACTTCATGATGCATCTTTATCTTTGGATATCAAAATATTTTTTTTACATGTGGGATCATGTGTCTTTTTCCTAACACGTGTCTTTTAATATCTCAGATTATAATATTCTTATTTGATAATCATCTATATCTTACATCATATGTGATACCTTCTCTTGCTATCTTATGATATTTAGAGTACAATATCCTATGATATTTTCTTTGATCTACCCTTCTATGATGTGATATTATTTTATAATATTTCTTGTTGATATTGGATGATTTGGTTGTTGCCTACATCTTTTATATATCATGAAATATTGTGACTTCATCTTATCATAGACTTTATTTCTTGTCTCACACTTGGGGGGTAAGAACCTTTTGTATATTCTTTCTCTCTATTTGTCTAAGGATCAACTTTCCATAGTATAGTGGCATTTTTTTTATTGTGTGACATTCTTTTCCTATAAGGAAAAGTGTCTTGATCATGACTCTATATTATACAAGAGGTGCATGTTCTTGATCATCGCCTCTTCTTTATTTGAAAAACTCTATTCAATATAAACATTTTCCTTACTATATTCCCTAAAGTTTGTTATCCTTCTTCCAAGGATCCCTATTTCACCCACACAGGGGGCTAAATAGGTGCATCTTTTTTCTTCTTGGGAATTGTATCTTTGTTCATGACACTTCTCTTGAAGGTAGGTCTTTTGTATACAATATCTCTTCCTTTCAAGGGTCTCTTCTAATTTACAACATTTATCCTTTCATAATTTATTTATTTTCTTATCTTATAAGAGTTCACACTCTTTGCTAAGTTTATGGCATACATTGTTGATGAATTATATCTCCTTTTTGATAGAAGTAGTTATCCTTGATTCTCTTCCTTATGATGTCTATGGTTACATAGTCATCCTAATGAGGGGGCATACATACACCCTCTTTGTACATAATTTCCATGAAGCACAAATACACATTCCAAGTATGGCTTGGAGTACCTAGCCATGTTTGTTGGGTATGATTTCTAGGTCACCGTTAGATCTATGCATTGTGGCTTTGTGTATCTTTTGCATACATACAAACATATGCTAAATCTCGTACATATGGGTAATGCATGACATATGCTAAATCCTCTATGGGTATTAGTGACACTTCTTCATCTTGGGGACACAAATCTTTTTTATTTATGTTTTTGATAAATCCCTCGTAGGGAAATGCACACACATATTCATTCCATGGTGATACTATTGCCCTACTTTTCATCCTCTAATCGATTAGTAAAAGTGAATACTTATGTTATAGTGAGTTCCTAGTTGTGTTTGAGTCTAGGTCTAAGCCCCTTAGCTGGAACGATTCTCCATCAGATTTTTCCTTTTCTCCTTCTCCACATTTCATAGCCAAGTGGTTCTCCATTTTGTCAAAGTGATCTTACGAGTAGGTTAGTGCCTAGTCCAATGGAGATTCATGTTGCTCATACAATGATCATTTACAAGTTATATCTACTTTTGGTCTATCACTTTCTCAATAGAAACAAAAGCTTGCAAAAATTCAAAATTTGTCTTCTCCTTGATGAGTTTCTAACCCATGAAGACAGTTTCCTACAAAGGGTAGCAAATGATACATTTGGATCAAAAGCAAGAAAATAGCAAGGTACCTTATGGAAAATCCATGTTCCCTCTATGATTATTACCTCAAAAAATGTTTAGGATTTTTCAAAACTCTCATAATCATTCCTAGTGGAAAAGTTAGAATGAACTTCCTCAGCGAGTCTTCGACCCATGAAGTTGGTTTTCTATAAAAGGTAGTTTAGAGTGAAAAGAAATGATAAGTGGGCCCAGACATAATTTTCACACCTCACTTATACATTTCTGAACCCAAAAAGGATAATGGTCTAAAGGTTAATAAAAAAAGAAGCGTTGGCAGAAAAAGAAAAATTGTCTTCTCCTTAGTGGCTTTTCAACCCATGAAGACAATTTCCCAAACTTTAGAGAAAATCAAGCTTGTAATCATATTGGACCCACAATTTTTGCATAAAATGTCTCAGAATGATAATGGAAAGAATATAACCATTACGAGAAAGAGTTAGTGAGAAAAATTCAACCTAGTAGATATTCTCCCATGGAGTACTCTATTAGTAACTTAATAAAACTTTAAGGAAAATAGGAAAGTAAGTTATGGAGAGATAGAAAGTTATCGTTGAGCCAATAGAATAGTGAAAATACCCCTAGATACCCATTAAACCTTTTCATTTATTGTTTCAATGGATGTCTTCTTCAATTCATTCATGTGGCACAAAATTTTGAAGATTAATGGATGAACCAAAACTCCTATATATGAAAACATGAACAGTTGGACAAACTACCACTCTTTCTTTGAACTGCTATGTTGTTAATGTGCTTAACTTTTTCAAAAAAGCTAGCATCTATTGCATTAGTTTTTCTTCTCACTTTCTTAATTCAAAACTCATTCTCAAAACGATGGCAACCAAGTTTGCAAGTTTTTATAGTTTGAACAGAGTCAAATCTCAATTGAAAAATTTCACAAATACCTCTATTTTTATGACATGGAGGATTTCCAAAAGAGAGTGAAGTCAGAGTGGATTCATCCCATCACTGAGAATCTTTGAGGATGTGGGTTAGTTGAGGCAGCTAGTTTTCTAATTGTAGTCCAGGCCTTGAAGTTAATCTATGAGTGTATAAATCATTACAATCCATACACAAGGCAAATTGTGCTACCAAATGACACAGTGCTGATTTCAATCGATAGGAAAACTATGGTGAATTGCCTTCGAGTACCAGGATGTGAGGAATTCTCAAACTTGACCTTTGGAGGAGCCATTTCTGAGTTCTTTTCAAAGAATATGATCTTGAGGAAGGAAATCATGTAGACATAGTTCCAAAAACCACAAAGCACCAATAATAAGGTTCCTAAGACTTTGTTTGGGACTAATCTCAAACTAGAGATCATTGATATCTTGGTCCTTCTACATAGACTAACAGGTGAGGTAGAAGCCTTGAATTTTGTTGAGCAATATTTCTTTTTAGTGCAAGTGATCTACTCTGACACCCAATATATTGATTGGGCTCATGAGGTAAGTGAAATTCTGTCCAATTCTCTCCATGCTACAAAGTTCTACAATACATTCTATATGTCCTCTTTCCTCATTTATATGTTGGATTCTTTACAATTATGGCTAGGCCTCTCAAGAGTGGAAAACTTTTCTGCAATGTGAAATCTTATCAGTTTATCCATGCTGATAGTTGGAAAATAGCTATGCAGAGTATGCAAAAGTTAATGATGCATTCACTATGAGGATTTGTAGAGAGCTATAGGGATGTCTAGAAAGGAGATTCAGTCTTAAAGCCATGGTAGCTATCAACCAATTTGGGAGTTATTTCATCCAATTCTCATCCTTATCTTATTTGTGTCTTGTAGCTTTCAATGGTTTCCCCTTGGAGCTACTGAGATATCTTAGTGATATGATCATGTTGATCAAGATCGTGCAACAAGCCATTCAAGTGAACATGTTGAGTGGGAGTCTAAAGAAGAAAGGGTACAAGTTTCCCATGAAAGTGGGAGCCTTCAGTTGTGATACTCATTCTGATGCCACAGACATGTTGAGGGTGTTTGAATGAAGTATAAATTGGAAATGTACAAAGTCTTGAGGCCTGTGTTTGATCCTAATGGGTATGCAAGGGAGGTTTTGTAGATTAGAAGTGTAATCAAGCACATTAGCACCATTGAGGACTACTAGGTTTATTGCAAGGATGAGTTCAAGAGCCAAGATCATGCTTTTGCTAGACTGATTGTCGATCAAGTGAAAATGTATAAAGTCAATATTGATGTAGAAGGAGTAGAAGATGATGGTTAGAACATGTATAGTAATACTTACCTGACCAAGCTAAGAGGCATTCTGATAAGCTTAGAACCTTATGAGGATTTGGGAGAAGAGCTAGATATAATGATGGCTCAAATTATCAAAAGGACCAAAAAATGGGTCGAATGGACCAAAACTAGAAGGAGTC
This sequence comes from Cupressus sempervirens, assembly GCA_028749045.1. Classification (NCBI taxonomy): domain Eukaryota; kingdom Viridiplantae; phylum Streptophyta; class Pinopsida; order Cupressales; family Cupressaceae; genus Cupressus; species Cupressus sempervirens. Next base: position 729,888,475 of record CM053793.1, read on the forward strand.
TAGCAAAAAAGTACATCTACTCAATCTTCTCCAATAGTTGTAGTGGCTTCCTCCTCTCAAGATTCCACATCAAGTACAACCTTGGACATTACTCAAGGGCTAGCACAACCATCAAGTGGAGGTGATCAACTTGCTAAAAAAAGTATTCTTTTAGCTAAGACTTGTCAAGACATCTCCCTTCCAGTGATCGAAACTCTATCAGAAGTTGAGAAGAAGAAGGCAAAGGAATCAAAAGATGGTGTGGTCACTCTTGCCCTATCACCTCATAGTACCCTAGTCCCATTTGTAAGTGTTGCACTTCTCCTTCTAAGTAGTTGTGAAGTGCAAGTAGTAGATCTCAGAGATGGCAGGAGCAGTGAGAGTGAGTCAACTGAGTCTGAAAAGGAAATAAAGAAGACCTTAGAGGTAGAGAAAGACCATGATTCTTGAAAGATCATTTCATAAGACCCAAATAATTCTTTCTCTTTGGTCACAAAAATAATCACCTTGGTCAAGGGAAAGATGTTTAGCATTGACTCTCTTGGGATTGCCTCCAAGGCAATTAGCATAGATTCATGGCTTGAGGACACATTGGAAAAAGAAAGAAAGAGGAGAGATGAAGGAGCTCCTACTAAATTGACTTTATCTTTGTCTATTTGCTTTGGATCAGCACTGAGCAAAGTCAAAAAGCAGAAGACCTTGTCCACTCTTGGACAAGATCCCAAAACAAGACATCTAACAATGGAAATTGCAAAGCCCACTAAAGAAGGAAGAATCAAGGATATGTCTATAGATGATTTTTCCCTACATTCTATGGATCTCAGGGAGGTCAGACATGATACCAAGGTTGGCTTATGGAAGGAAAAAAATGAGGCGATAAAAGGATATCTCAAAAGCCTTAAACTATCAAAAGTTAGAATGAAGGAAAAAATTCACAAACTCAACAACTTCATCAAGAAGTTGGTTACCTCATTGGTGAGCATCTCTGAAATGTTAGTCACTAGTGACCCTACTACTACAAATGTCTAGGCACTCATCTCTTAGCTCCAAGAAGATAAACACTTTGGGAAAATAGGCAGAGAGTGTAGCAAGAAACTTAAGTTAGAAGGGCTCACCATCATAGAGAAGATCAACAATGTGATATTGAGGCTCGAAATAGAGAAGGACAACATTTTGGAAAATAGAGCCACCTTGGTAGCAGAGAAAGCTAAGAGTGAAGATTATGTCTCTTTATTGAAGATGATTACTCATATAAAGACTAAGGAGGCTATTGAAGCAAAGATCTTTCCTAAAGGAGATGAGCCTTTATTTGAGTGACTCCAGAGCATGCAATTCAAGTCTGAGATGATTATGGTGGAAGAGGAAGGGCTTAAGGAAATAGAAGATAAAGTGAAAAAGGATCAAGATTGAGACTATGAACTCCTAAGAGGTCTACATATGGACTCACAGACTAGTGGACAAGAGAAGGAAATAATTGGAGTAGCCGTCATGAAAATAAACTTCTCCAATTACATAGATAGTTTGATAGGGATATCTTCTAGTCACCAAAACATATTTTTTGAGCTCCAGCAACTTGGAGGGTGTGTACACATGGCCATGGAAGAGATACGAGATTAGTTAAATTAAGGATTTAGCTAGAAAACATTCTAAATGGCTCTTAAGATACACTAATGTACATGTACATAGGCATGAGGAATTGATTGCAATCATTGTCACCACCAAAGCCTATAGGGAAAAATCAAAAAAGGGAAAGAAGGCAAAGTGATTCATATTCTACCCCTTTTGTATTTTGATGTAATGATTGTACCAAACAAATTGGCTCCTTTCCATTTATCATTTTTGAAGAGATGAATCGATTTGAATTCCTTTATAATGGTCCTCTCAGAATCCTATATGTACTAGATTGAAAGATTAATAAAAGGTTGGCTAATTTTTGGTGTGAAATACTTGATGTTGCGGAGACAATTGAATGGTCTTTTGTGTGTTGCATTTTGTTTGTGTTAAATTTTATGTTTTCTCTTTTGTCTGAATTAAATCAATGAATGAACAGAGCTTCACCCCCTATTTTTTAAGGCTGTGAAATTAAGATGATAGTATTGTTATCATATGTTCAAGAGAGATCTCTTTTGTGTTTTCTTTCAAGCTAGCCTTTCTTCTCCGTAGTTAGTTTCCTACTGATGTCAACTTAGTTATAGTTAGCATGCATTACTGAAATGTTAAGCCTTGTGGATTCATAAGACGTGTGAGTTCATAGACTTAATGAATCTTAAAATATCAATTTTTTCCTAATTTAGTTCCTATATAGGCCTAGCTTGGTTTTCCTTTTTTGTTCTCGAATTAAGAACATACCACTTTTTAGGTTTAGAAAAAAACATAATTAATTGTAGATCATACTGCAATAGGGAGCTATACGTAGAAATTTAAAGGAAAGTCATTTTAAAACAACTTTCCAACTGTTATAACTAGATGTTGTTCACAAATTTGGGCATTTAAAGAGTTAAATCAAAAGAACAATCTATTTACCAACATATACTAGGAAATTTATCCATTGGTGGACACATAAGATACACACATACATATGCATGCATAAGCCACCAACATGCACACATAATCAACTAGTGGGAACACAAACCTGCTAATACCATTTGATCTTGGTGTTTATTTTTATTTCTCAAGATTGACTATTAGGAACACAAACCTAGTGGACCATTCAATCCTCCTTCCTTTTGATTCATAGTAAGGAACACAAACCTTACTAGGAAAGATAATCACTTTCTCTTTATTCTTTCATGTTGGTGGGATAGGAACGTAGTCCTTTGTGATGCTCTTGCCTATCCTATATGGTCTCTTATATTTTGTAATAGCCTTGCAAATATGATATTAGTGAGTGAGACATTTTCTTAGCTAAGGTCTCCTTCACTAGTTTATCAGGGCTTTAGTACTAACTCCTTTTGTGTCATTTTGGCTTTGTTTTCCTTTTCTTCATTTGGCTTTCTTTTTTATTTGTTTTTATGCTCTTGTGCATGGGAATGGATTTGGGATCCTACGTTTGGGGGCTTGTTTCCATAACCTTAATGATATTCCACCTTGATGTGACATTGTCTTTCTTTTCATCCTTCCTTTACCAAGAGTAGGACTTTCCTCATACTTGCTCTAAAGTTGGGGCTTAATGTACCACCCTAAAATGCACACACTTCATTTTGAGACCTTTTAGCCCTCCTTAGTGTGATTTTGGTCTCTTTTTTCTCCTCTTCTCTTCCATTTCATGCTTTTTCATCATCTCTTTCTTTTTGAAATGGTCTTCTAGGTATCATTTTGATACGCTTTTGACCATATCTCATGTTTAGTTCACCATCTTTTAGTTTCACCTATACTAGCTCCAAGCACTTTCTGTGGCACTTGGGAATAGACCTCTACAACCAGGTCAAATTAGGTCAACGTAGTTTGGACTAGGTTGACCTAGTCCTTGACAATTCTAGAGCTCAGGGCCTGAAAGACTTTGGGGGTTTAGCTAGTTTGTGACCATTACCTAGTTGACTTGAGTTGTTTTCCCACCCAAAAACTAGTATAAAAGGAGGCTTGGGGGCTTCATTTTTATGTCTCATTCTCAACTTATCATGCATTCTGAAGACATCCACAAGAAGAAAAGTATTTAAGGAATTCCTCTTCAAGTAAGCATCTCCTTATTACATCAAGCTTCTTCCCTCAAGGTGGTAGTGGAGTTTGGCTCTAAGGAGAAGATCCATCATTCCAATCCATCTAAGATCTTCAATTATTCATCCATAATATGTCACATACATTTCCATACATGAGGTTTTGGCTTCTTTGATTTCCTTATCATTTCTTTGAGTCAAGGCTATTACACTCACATACTTGATCATAGATCAAAGTCAATTGTATCTTTGAAGATAATTATATGTTTCACTTGATATTATTCAAATTTTCTATATGAAACCATTTCCTTTACATCTACATTTCTCAATTTTGGTTGATTCCTTGAGCTAAGGCTTGACCAAGGCAAGCGCTCATCAAACTGCAACCCCCAAACCTTTCTTTTCTATGTTGATTTTCATGTTGGGAGTGAAAAGGATTATAGATTTGGAACCTATAGTTCACAATCTTTCTGAAGTCATCAATTGCATATCGCCAAACTATGTCAGTTTGGTTGTACAATGTCTTCCCAAGTCGACCTAGTCCTTTAGTCTCAATTTCCACAAAGATTTCTAGGTTTTGTTCCTTTCTTCTTTTCATTCCAAGACTTGTAGATGGATATTCAAATATAGTTCAGATCTGTAAGTCTTGGAACAAAACATATATCTTCCTCTACACATTTCAAGGTGAGTCATTTATATTTTAGTTTCCTTTCATATCTGTACCCTAATTTGGTTAATTGTCTTTACATAGTATCTAGATTTACCTTATTTAAGAAATTAGTTCAATTTCACATTCACATTATCCTATTAAGTGTCAAAGTGAGTACATTTCCTTGTATTACATTATTCTTTACAATTCAAATATAGTATTAGCCCCCTTCTTCATTTGGGAACTAGCTAATCTAATTTGGATCATAAGTGGAATCATATTTGGAAATTCCCTTCTTTCCCTCACACACATATTTGAATGGTTTAGTGACCTCGTAAAATGGAGGCTTACAACTTTATTTAAAGTTCTTATATTTTACCACTAAACATATGCTACTAGTGTTATTGTGGATAGTATGATGGTCAGGTCAGATGTTGTTGTTGTTGGTACTGATAATGGTTCTATTCTTGTAGGGTCTATTGGTGGTTCTCCTAGTTTCCCTATTGTTACTATTGGTCTTTAGTGTTCAAGTGTTTCCTTTGATTTCCCTAATGATACTGAGGATTCCCTTGTGTTGGTAGAGGCTGATTATGTTGGGTTTTCTACTAGTCTTGGTTCTACTATTGTTGTTATGCCTTTTGTTAGATTTATTGTTGTTGGTTTTGTCTAGGTTTTGATTGTTGGATCTACTGTGACATATAGGCTTATTTTGGATTCATAGGAGGTCTTTTCATTGGTTGAGGAAGGGAAGATCCCAGTTATTGGAAAAAATCATAAGAAACCATCTCCTTAGTTCAACATGAAGCTTTTCTCCCAAAAAAAGTTGGGTAAAGGAAAATCCTAGTTTTTTCCTTGTGTTAGTTGAATGAGGGTTTCTTTCCTTCGAGACATATTGGTTCTTCACTTTTTTTTTTCTATCTTCTTGTCTCTTTTGATTAAGTGGTTAGGTTTGTGTGGGTATTGACAATTGTTTTATAGGTTTTGGGTGTGGGGAGGCTTGTTCTATCCAACTTTGACCTATTTTGGGACTTTACTACTATATCTTTTATAAGAAATTTATGGGTTTTGCATCTTCTTAAAACTTATTTTATATTCACTTTGAAATTTTATTTATTTATTTTAAGTATTTATCATTTTATAAGAAGTTGTGTACAAAATAGATTTAATAAAATAAAAATATAATAATCTTCAAATTTCATGAGATAATAAAACTAAAAACAAAATATTGGATAAAAAACATAAATGTGAGATTGTTTTTTCTTGGGAAAAACTTGTTTTGTAATTATTTTGTGTAGTTTTATAATATATTTATCTTTTCATAAAAATATTTACACATTGTGCACAAAATAGATTTAATGAAATAAAAATATAGTTAGTTAATAACACCTAAAAACACCACCAGGAAAAAAAATAAAGAATGCACAAGTAGTTTTTTCTTCACACAAATATAGTAGCTAAAATATTAATATAATAATTTATGATTGAATTAATTTTAATTAATTTTATTGGTATTTATTATTTTATAAAAATACTTAGAATTTTTGTAAAAAATAGATTTATTGAAATAAAAATATGTCAATGCTTAAATTTTATGGGTTAAAACTTAATAAAATTTTAAAAAGTATTAGGAAAATAATACAAGCATGAGTGATTTTTTTCTAAGGATGAATTTCCCCTAAAAAGTTTTTCAATAGTCATAACGAGGTTTTACAGGTTATTTTATAATGTGATACAACTTTTCTACAAGCCCACAATTAAACATTATAAAGACATTATATGTTAAGATTCTATAATGTGCATATAAAAATCTTTATCCATGCTTTCATATGAATATTTATAATATCTCTATATATTTTAAATTTTCCTCTTGAAAAAAGCTCTATCTCATTCCATAATTTTGAGTAGTTTTGTAACATGAAACTGTTAGAAATGGGAATTACTAAGAGGAGGTGGGGATGAATCAATAATCTAAAAAATTTAGTCGCTAACTAGATATTATTTATTACTTTGAACCATACATAAGAAAGTAAACAAGTAATGTTGAATATTAACAATAACCATGCACAAAGATAACTCATAACACCATATTTTGTTAACTAGGGAAACCCCAGGCAAGAGAAAACCCCGATGGGGATGATATCCACTAGATAATATACTGATATATATGTTCCTTATTAGAGGATGGACCCTATTAGGAGTCAATGAGTGAATTCTGTATAGAGAGTCCTTGTTAGGTTACTTTGAATCCCTATTAGGAGATTCCAACCTTGTTAGAAGTTGTAGTACAATAGATGTAAGAAGAGCTCACTGCCCAAAAAAGTAATTAGTCCTCTGGTATATAGGTGTTCTAACTTCTTCCTTGATTGATCTCTAACCTCAACTAGATCTTCGATCACAAAATTAGGTTTTCAAAACTTCGTATATATCACTTAACAAAAGTTTTCTTATCATCTATCACAATACAGTTGCACACTTCCTTAATATTTGAATTCTCAAGATGTCCTTTCCATAAATACCATACATTTTCATAAATTGTTGCTAGTGTATCACCTAGTTTAGTAGTGCAAGTTGAAAACTAACTATTAAATGAAAGCTTTAACACAACTAAAGTTGTTAACACTTAAGATAGGACCAATTTTTTATCACCACAAAAGGAATCAAAGCAAGAATGGTAGGCTCCTAATGGTATAAAATCATGATGCAATGGATTTGTCCCTAATTTAAGATGTGTATGCTCACAAGATATGCTCAAGCTTTAGATGGATGGATGGAGTGAATGAGGCAAGGTTTCAAGAATGGATTCATGGAGTGATTCCAACATTATAATGTTATTTTGGTAGTTTATGAGCTCTCAAAATAACATTATAACTTTGCATGGAAGGTGGATTATTTTAGTGAAGGGAGAGGGTTCAATTTATAGGCCAAGGGTTGGAGGAATGGAGGGTCAAGATGCTAAGATGATGAGATGATGATGGAGGGTCAGGATGCACTCAAAAGGGAGCACAAGGATTGTGCTTGTTTAGCACCAATGGGGAGGTGACAAGTGTCACCAGGAGGATGCATGTGAGGGGATAGGATATGGGTTGTTCAAAGGTTTGATGAGGGTGGTTGAGTATGTAAGAGTCATGTAAGAGATGTAAGAGAGGATGGGAGAGGTGTAAGAGAAGTGTAAGGGTCATTTATGAGGATGTGTGAGGGGAGAAGATATTTGTTGACTTTGGTTTGGGTTAGCAAGTCTTAACCCATGTTTATGGTTGTGCACATGATTAGAAGGGGGTTTAGGATTATCTTAGAAGGGAGGTTAGGGGGTAATTGATTTAGCTTTGATGGGATGGGTTAGTTAGGTGGCCAAGTGAGGTTAGTATGGGTGAATGGGTTGGATTAAGGGTTATGATAGGGTTTTGAGATTGTTTTTTAGGGGTTTAGGATATTTTATTAAATGATTTATTTAATAAAATGGGGATATGGGATTAATTTGAATAGAATTGATGATTTATTCAATTTAATAGAGGAATAGGGTTTTGATTGATAAATTGATTTCGGGCAATCATTTGATTTTATCAATTGGACTATAGTTAATTAAATAAATAAATTAACTAGGGGATGACAATTAATTAATTAAATAGTAAATATTTAATCAATAATGTCCTAGGAGATGATTAAATATGATTACCTATTTATGTAATCAGATTTAGCTGTCTACAACTAGGTCAACTAAGACCATAATATACTTTTCCAACTTAGAGTAAACATCTAAGATGTTGACCCTAATTGGTCAAGTAATTATTTTGTAAACAAAATAATTCCTTTACCTTTAATTCCACTATTTTGTTTCACTAGTGAACCACGAATATCTCTTTTTTGTACAGTCCGTACTGATGTCCAATCTTGTATACATCATCATCAATATGTATACTATCTACATCTAACTTTGCTAATCATAATATGATCTCAGTAACAAGTTACATACAAAACAATACATTGCTGTAAACCAATTTTATACTTAGACAATTTTCTAGGTACCAAAAGCTAGGTATCTTTATTTCCAAGGTTTTCTACAAGCATGTACATAATGTTTTGCCATAAATGAAAAAATTTACATATCTTCATTAGCCAATTGTAAATAGAAACAATTTTATCTATGTTTTGGCATTTGGGTTCCTATTCCTAGCTTTAAACTCCTATCATCAATTTTATTTATGAAGATGTTACTTTCATGTGGTTTTTTACAAAAGGAGAATCCGATTCAATGTCAAAGAGGAGTAGACACAAGAGTATTTATTGAGTTAATACATAGAAAAATTATTGTAATTTTTATCTATAATTCAATTTTTTTTTTCATTGTTTATTTATAAATATGAGTAGTGTATAAATATCCTCGTAAAATATAAACATGAAAAGTACATGAGCACTAACAAAAAGATCACCACGATTTACAAGGAAATCCAAATTGGGAAAATCCATAGAGAAGCTACTTCTCATGAAATGAACACCTATTAGGGTGATATTATTTAAGATGATTTTTACAAGATGCACATTATCAAATTTTCTCATTGTGATTCAACTCACTGCTAGTCAAGGTAACTACCCTTATACAAAATAGATATCAAAATAGATATAACAAGAACATAAAACAATTAAATTGCATCTAAATTTGCATTAACAACTCTCTAACAAAGCTCCACTACCTCCCTCACGAGTAGATATGAAGGATGTGATCTTCTTTGTATCCACTGTTTTATCCATTGCTGTGTGTATGTAAGCTTCTCTTTAATATTCAAGTATATCTTCTCACAAACAACAACCCACATATACCACCACTACATATTTGCACAAAATATGCAACTAATGTACTCACACTTTTTATGCACCACTTGCACATCTCTGATACAAAATGTTATTCTTTATTTATACTAGTATATAAGTATTTAAATGTCAGTCTTATGCCAAGTGTATGATATCACCAATTCAAAAGATATCATATTGCATCAACTATTAATATAAAATATTCTTAAGAAAACTTTACTAGAACACTAAAACATCACCCATAGATAGGTTGCACTTAACATATTATAGTTCATATCACATTTATCAAGCCCACTCAAATGTGACAATCAAGACCAAAATATGAAATCATAAGATAATTGAAGACAACGAATAGAGTAGTATGCATAGTATGTTGTAGAAGATAAACCAAAAAAAAAATGATGAATTGCACCACTACTTAAATTTTAGCAATATTTTAGGAAACATTCATAGTGACTGCAATAACTAGGAATCAATAGAAAAAATTGAACACCAAAAATACACATTTACTATGATACATGTGAATAATGGATGGAACAATATACTTTCCCTAAAGTATCGAGGGTCATTAGAAAAATTCATACTAAACCTTTTTTTGTGCATAACCAAAACTCTTGCTTTGTAACACCCCACTAGGGAACCCAAAAGAAATAACCTAAAGTTTCACTGAGTTTTCCAAACATTTTTTTTTGAAAGATAATAAACAACAACAAACAATACAATGAAAGCAATAACAACAAGAGATCAAATAGTGGAAGTGATAACTCACATACATACAACCATCGTAAACAAATTACATCTCCTAAGGGTCCCATGACATTAAATCAAATTTAAGTTTTATTAATACTAAGTCCAACACATAACAAAAATCCACATCATGGAATAATCACAAGTACAAATCCAATAAATAATGTACAATTACAAAGGATACTAGTTGACATAATTAGAATGCTCAATCATCCATTATACAAGTCATAGGGTATGAACAACTCAAAGAATATATATCATGAATATAATACATCATCTCATAAGATCACTATTAGCCATATTTTCCCTCTTGCCAAATTTTGAGTTTTGTTTATCAAACATGTCCAATGGTCATAATATTCAAATATTCAAATGTTAAAAGGGATACATTAAAACCTTGGGTTATATTTTATTTCCTAAGTCTTTAAGTGATTGTGTGTTATAAAGATCCTGGTGGGCCTGCATCTTCTCATTTGTATGATCTTCTAGAGATTGATGAGTGTCACTTTGTCCTTATCAAAAGTTGCATGACCAAAAGCCATAACGACATAGCAACAATGTGCCACACGTTTGGGTGGGCCTTCCTTACTTGTGGCTAGTGAAATTTTAAAATGAGGTAACAATAGGTGAAGTTTTATTCATGTTTTACAAAGTGGGCCATTTTTTTGACGTATTCTTGTCCACTGTCAGATTGGGGATGATCAATGGTTGTCGCTTTGTTGCTATGGAAAATTGTATGCTCATTTTTTGTAGCGAGGTGATGACAATATGACACATGGACATGTGGGATCTTTTTTGACTATGGGCCACAAGAAAGAAAATAAATGTTAGAATGAGCTAGCATGGTAAAAGGTTTTGATTAGTTGAAGTACTGACAAAAGTCGATGCATCTTCAGGTGTAACATATTGAAAGAAAATTTAGCATTGTCATTATATCGCTAACAAAAAATGTGAGGCCATTATCCATGGAAACATAATAATGGGTTGACATGTGTCCTCACAAGCCTAGGTGGCAAGTAAGAAATAAGTAGTGGCAATTAGTTTCATCCTCACAAGGTCGTGAGCATTTTATACATGTTGCATCAATTTCAAGTAGCGAAGCAGTGATAGTGGTTAGTATGAATTTGTAGTTTTGCAAGGAAAATAGTTAATTAAGGTAAAAAGGTGGCAAAACTATGACTAGGGTAGGGAAATGGGTCAACTTGAAGTTTGAATGACAAGGTGGTAGAATATTTAAAGAACATGGGGCCACATGGTAGAGTTAGGTGGTCAAATCTAGTTGACTTGCTGATTTCGCTAATTTGGCACGTCGACAGCATAAAGTAAGCAACTCTTTAATGGTGGATCGATCTTTTGATCACTTGAAACCAATCTTTGATGTTTCCCATGCCTAATAAATGTGAGTAACATTCTCTTCATCACCTAGTTAGACATCTATTTAGTTAAAGTATTAATGGGCACTGTTTTTGTCTTCTCAAGTTCTATTTGATGAATAGATGCGATTTTCCTACATCTAGATGTCTACCATGATTAGATTCTTTCCCCAAATTTATAGTGATTTTTCTCTACCATCTTAAATGTAGTTGTCAAGTTTTTCCTTAAGGTATAAGCTCTCTAAGTTATGCTTGCACTATAAAAGTAGATTTTGTAACCCTTCTTACAGTCGGTCATTTTTTCTAATTCTTTGGCAACAATATTCTGCTCTGCTATTATAATTCCATTTTGTCTACAAATGAATGTAATCTCTACTATGCCTCATTCTCCATTAATATAAGTGTAAAACCTTCTTATCTTTGTTAATTCATTTATCTTCATTCTTCAATCTACATAAAAGTATCTATTTTGCCTTTAAATATTATAGAGTAAAGTTCTTTCCTCATATTATCCATTTGGTTTATGATCTGTATGTGGTTGTTGGGTTAAAATAAATTTTGAATCAGTGTCTTATAAGATTACCTTGATGAGTAGTGCATTGTTAGGCAGAAATAGCACTAAACACACTATTTTGGTGTATCACCCCCTTGAAATTAGATTAGGTAGTTTTTCTTTCATGCATTCCCTCTCCCTTCTCCTCTCAAAGAGTAGTTAGATGCACCCTAATAGTAAGGAAGCTAATCTTCTCTAGAGACTCAATCTCAAGAGGTTGGAGACTATTTCTATTGGTGTTTTAAAATGAACTAAAACTACTAAGCAACAAAATTCTTAATACCAAGATGACAATACTCATACAATCTAAAGACTAGCCAATTCTTGTTAACAATTGCATGTGCAAAGCATTTGGGCCCAACTTCAATAAAACCAAGAGTGGTTTTCTACTCTTTTGGCTCTACAAAACCAGGGTGGGTATACCCAGGGATGATTTAAGACTGGGAAAAATATATGAGGATTATTTTTAGTTTCATTCTGATTCTCATCTCAAATCCTCAAACACATACATAATTCTTGATAACTTGATGAACACATCCCATATAACAGATATGGTCAAAATTCTTCTATAGATTTGCAGATGTTCTTTAACAATAGTGGCTAACTGAAGCTAAAACATTCCATACAGACAAGTACTGGCCAGCTTTGAAGATCTACAGGAAATAAAAGTAAAATTTGATTTGATGCTGCATTTTGACAACCATTTGTGACATACTTCCCCTTTAGCTGAATCGATTTGATCAATGCCTAATCCATTGGGGTTCAGAGTCTATAGCAAATTCTTAGATCTAACTTGTTGCCTTACAACAAATTCTATCAACAATTCTTATCAGAATTTATCATTCAAAACCCTTTCCACTACTAAAGAAACCTTATCACATTCACCAAAGCTTTTATTTAATCCATTGAATTAACACTAGTGATAAACAGATATACAACCTAACTGGATTGCATTCAATTGCACAAGCCTTTACTTATACAATCTCATAACTTGAAATAGTCTGTACATACATTTCTGGAATCTTACATTGAAATCGAATGTGGACTCATTTGGATTCTTCTTGATGTTTTTGAATTCATTCAACATGAATCCTGCATTAGTGTTGTCTCCATATTGCTCTTTGAACAATTTCTCCAAATAATTCCATGAGGTGAGACTGTCATTAGGAAACCTCCTAAACCAATCCCTTGCATCCTTAGTTAGTGAATGCACAAACAATTTCATTACCATATCTTCATGTTCAACTTCATAATCATTCAACATATCAATGAAGATTCTCAAATGTTCTTCACCAGTAACATCATTATTGCCAAAGAACTTAACCACTTTATCTCTCAAATCAAACCATATGGGATGTGGGGCACTAGGAATACTAGCAAATGATATTTGTCTATACTTTTCTAGGTATACAAGTTTCTTTTGGAAACCAGGAACATTTGAGGTACTAGCTATATTAGCTTGACTCAGAGGAGCAGCTTGGGATTGTTGAGGTGGGGCAAATGGGACTTGGGTGCCAATAGTGGATGATGAAGCTAGAACCGATTGGGATATTCCCTGAGTTGAGATTATTGGACCACTAGCTGGTGTTGGAGTTGTAGGTGGGATAGAAAAATTGGGCCATGAAGCCAATGCAAAATTAGATTTTATGAATTAGATTTTTCTCTTAGTTTCTATAGCTTGAGCTTCATTCTCAATGTTCTCAAGTTCTTTTGCAAGATCTTCCCTCTCTTTTCTAGCCTTCTTCAGATCTAAATCTAATTTTGACATGGAGGGTTGTATGGGTTTGCTTGTTATAGCTTGAGGCTCATTTATTTGGATTCCTATAGCTTTACCCTTCCCTTTATCTGGAGCTTTTGTAGTGGGCTCTACAGGGTCCACTTGAACAGGCTTATAGGCTTGGACTTGAGCAATAACTAGTTCTTGCCTTTGATTTAGGCATTTTTCTTGTTCTTGAACTTTAGCTCTCAGATTGTCTATATCTCCAAATACATCAGTATGGAGAGTTGTGGTATTTTCTTCTAACTTTTTATTTTTCTCCTTCAAGGCAGCCATCCTTCTTAGTAGAGCATCCCTTTCTATTATGGCATCCAAGGTGGCTTGCTCCTTTTCTTTTTCAAGACGAATGCATTTAGCTTCTTCCTCAGCAATCCATTTCTTCAAAACTCCTATCTCAGAATGTACTTCTTTCAGATCTGCAAAAGTAGCTTCTGAATTAGTAGGATTGTCTAGATCTATAAGATTTGGTTCCACGTATGGGGTTGCTCTGGGATTAAAAGGATTATCAAATGAACTCCTAAATCCTAGCCTATAGTTCATATCTGCTACATGATCTGGCCTTGATGAAGCAATTCCTACCGTGGACACATCTTTTTCCTAAAATACTCTCTCATCTAGTAATGGGGTACTGAAAATGCCTCCTAAGAGTCTTGTAGTTTTGGATTTAGAACTAAGTGAAGAAGACTCTCTTCCTAACACTGGTTGATACTGGGAATTAATGCATGCATTGCCTCTAGATTTCCAGGTGGGATTTGGATCTGTCCTTTTCTTATTTTGGTTCTTCCTACCACCTTGGGATAAATTAGTATACATTGCTACATCAGGATTGGCCCTCATGTAAGCTCTTGTGTTCTTTCTCTTGTTAACCATATTTTAAAAAAAATAAAAAAAAGCACTAGCTTCAAAACCTCGACTGAGTCGCCACCCTATTCTCGGGAAAATATACAATGACACTTATTTCTAACTCAAAGCAGACAACATACAAGTAGAAATAGAAATATTTGACACAGACAGACCAATCACTGATGTCATAAGACTGCAACTCTTGCTTATTAGATAAGACACTTGGATAGGCTGGACACGTCAGTGTGTAGCTATGGTACTTGGGCTATATCTTTTTTTTAAAAATTCTCAAGGTTTGTCACTAAAAGATTCCCTTATAACCATGGGAAATACCTAGATAACATGACACACACGTACACAGAAGGACCAAAGAAACTACAATACTCTTCATAGATGTGTTAGACAACTCCCCAATAGAGTCGCCATTTTGTTGGTGTTTTAAAATGAACTAAAACTACTAAGCAAAAAAATGCTTAATACCAAGATGACAGTACTCATACAATCTAAAGACTAGCCAATTCTTGTTGACAATTGCATGTGGAAAGCATTTGGGCCCAATTTCAACAAAACCAAGAGTAGTTTTCTACTCTTCTGGCTCTGCAAAACTAGGGTGGGTATACCCAGGGATGATTCAAGACTGGGAAAAATGTATGAGGATTATTTTTAGTTTCATTCTGATTCTCATCTCAAATCCTCAAAAACATACAAAATTCTTGATAACTTGATGAACACATCCCATATAATAGATATGGCCAAAATTCTTCTATAGATCTACAGATGTTCTTTAACAATAGTGGCTAACTGAAGCTAAAATATTCCATATAGACAAGTACTGGCCAGCTTTGAAGATCTACAGGAAATAAAAGTAAAATTTGATTTGATGCTGCATTTTGACAACCATTTGTGACATACTTCTCCTTTAGCTGAATCAATTTGATCAATGCCTAATCCATTGGGGTTCAGAGTCTATAGAAAATTCTTAGATCTAACTTGTTGCCTTACAACAAATTCTATCAGCAATTCTTATCAGAATTTATCATTCAGAACCCTTTCCACTACTAAAGAAACCTTATCACATTCACCAAATCTTTTATTTAATCCATTGAATTAACAACAGTGATAAATAGATATACAACCTAATTGGATTGCATTAAATTGCACAAACCTTTACTTATACAATCTCAAGATAACCAAGTAATTAAAAAGAGACAAGATTAAGAAAGAAATGATATAGGGACAGTTCACAATTTGTATTTATTTTCTTTGAAAATTGTATACCATTTACAATAGACTCAGAAGGACCTTCAGAAAGAAACACAACTCATTCTACATTCATGTATTCTCAAAGAATTGACAGACAAAATACATCATAAACTTCCTATTAAGCATTCCTCTTGGGTAGCCAACCTTGTTCCTTTTAGGAAGAAGAATGGGGAAATTAGGTTGTGTATAGATTTTAGGGACCTTAATAGGGCTTCTCTTAAAGATCACCATCCTCTTCCTTCCACGAAACAAATTCTATCCAAGGTTAGTGGTTTAGAGATATTTTCTTTCTTAGATGGGTTTTTAGGTTATAATCAAGTGTTAGTCTAAGAGTTTGATAGATACAAAACTACTTTCACCACTAAATGGGGCACTGATGCCTATAGAAAAATGCCTTTTGGACTAACTAATGTAGGTGCTACTTTTCAAAATGCAATGAGGATGGTCTTCAAGAATATGATTGAGAAAATTGTGTTGGTCTGTCTAGATGATATAACAATCTACTCCAAGATGTAGCAGATCATTTTGGTCATCTAAGGTAGGTGTTTATCAAATGCAGAGAGTATGGTGTATCCCTCAATCCAAGAAAATGTATGTTTTCTAGTATTCAAGGAAAATTGCTTGGACATATTGTGTCTAAGGAGGGTTTGACTATTGAGCCAAAAACAACAAAGGCAATTCTTGCTCTCCCACTTCCTACTCATAAGAAAGGGTTGCAAGCTTCCTTGGTAGAATCAAATTTTCAAGGAAATTTATCCCTAATCTTGCTACCATGGTCAATCCTCTTACAACTATGTTAAAAAAGAACATGGTGCTTACCTACACAAAGGAAGGGAGAACCAATTTTGAAGAGATTGAAGTGGCAATAGCATTAGCTCCTACCCTTATCAATCCCAATTTTGATAAGGATTTAACTCTCTATACCCTTGGTGGTGACTCCAGTATATTAGTTGTCTTAACACAGATGAATGATGCAAATGAAGAACAACCTATAGCCTTTTTAGTGAAGTGCTAAAGGAGTATGAAGATAAGTAAAATTATGTGGAAAAATAGGTTCTCTCTATAATAAGAGCTTTGAATAAATTTAGGCATCTTTTGTCACATAAAAAGATCCAACTCATGGTTCCTCATGCAAGTATGAAATACTTTCTTTTAAATAAGGATGTCAATGAGAAGAGGGCAGGATGGATCACTAAGGTCATGGAGTATACATAGATATCAATATCACCAAGCTGGTTAGAGGTAAAGGGTTATGTGAACAGATGATTTCATCCCAAGAGCCAACTACAGTTGCTTTAGTTAAAGAAAATGTAGAATTAGTAGGGGATAGAAATGAGGATAATTCGATGTAGGAAATGAAAATCTTCTTGTTGGGAGGAGGCTATCCACAAGGATTAGACAGAGCTAAGAGAAGGTAATTTAGATTGTGATATATTCCTTTTGTCCTAGTAGATAGGATTTTATATAGAAATGATTTCAATGGAGCCCTATTGAGATGCATCAATATTGATCAAACTGATAGGATGATTAGAGAGTTTCATGATGGTCTTGATGGTGGCCATTTCTCAGCCAGGACAACAACTATGATGATCATGAGAGCTATTTATTATTGGTAAACTATATTCCATGATTTTCATAAACATGTGAGGAAGTGTTAGAAATGTTCCTTCTTCTCAAGAAAACAAAGGTTATCAACCCTTCCTCTACATCCTATTCAGGTTGATCAACCATTTTCCCAATGGGGGCTAGATCTTATTGGCCAAATCAATCCACCTTCCAACTTTGGTCACAAGTGGATCTTAGCTACTTCTGATTATTTTACAAGGTGGATAGAGGTAGTAGCCTTGAAGGATGCCACATAGACTTCAATGGTAGAATTCCTTGATGGGATTATAACTAGATTTGATACCCCTTCAACAACAATATCGAATAATGCTAAGTCTTTTGTTGGGACCCACATTTGTTCTTGGGTAGTTGACCATGGAATATATCCAAGCAACTCCTCAAATTACTACCCCCCAAGCAATGGCCTAGCTAAGTCCTCCAATAAGAACCTAATCAAAATTATGAAGATGACAATTAAGGACAACCAGAGATGTCAACATTCAAAGTTGAAGATTGCCCTTTGGGTTGAGAGAATTACACCTAAGAGGGCTATTGGGAATTCACATTTCATGTTTGTATATGGAATGGAGGCCATGCTTCCTATCTCACTTGAGTTCCCCTCTCTTGAATTAACTCATCAATTGGAGCTAGTTGAACATGATATCATGACTGTCAAAATGGCAGAATTAATGGAGCTAGAAGAAAAGAGGCAATAGGCTATGTAGACCCTTTAGAAAAACAATAATAGGTCAAAAGAAGCTTTGACAAGAAGGCCAAAGCTAGGGTTTTTAGATAGGGAGACCTTGTCCTCAAGTAGGATGTAGATAGAGCCAAACTAGGTAGGCATTCCAAATTTGATGCTATATGGAGTGGACCTTATGTTATCACAAGTTGCAAGTAAGCCAATGCTTTCTAGTTATCCAAGCCTAATGGTGATGTCCTACCAATTCCAGTCAATGGAATTACCTCAAACCCTACTTCTAGAGAGGGTTAGGGTTTTCTATATATATATATATATATATATATATATATATATATTAGGTTAGTTTCCAATTTTCCAAAAGGTGCCTAGCATAGGTTATCTCCCTATGAGATAGCTAGGTTTTTTGACATTTTTGAGGTTTTAGAGAAGATAGAGGTAGAGTTTTCAGAGTTTTTTGTTGTTGCAAAGGTTGTATCTCTTCAGTATTCTTGTTTTATAGAGTAGATTTCATGTCTTTTACAATTCCATAGCCCAATGGATAATTAAGGTCATTGATCATATACTTAGCAAGCTAGTATCCCCTCTAAATCACTAGAATTGTTAGCCATATTCATAGATTTTTTTAGTGGCGATTAGTCGCCAATTGGCAAATATGTCCCGATCGGGCTATAGAAATTGGTGAAAAAAAACACCATATACTAGTTGACTGGTTCGCCCAAATGTTATAAAATACTCATATAGTGGTCAGAATGTTCACCACTATTATTACATAATTTTAGTTTGGTAGTCGAGTTCTTTGCCCATATTTCTCTTCAATGTTTACTCTTATTCGCCATAGAATTAACTGAGTGTCTCTTTCGATGATCATCATTCGCCAAATTCCCATTTTCCTATGTGAAATTTTTATTTTTCCTAGGACCCAATTCACCATGCATCACACACAATGGGGTCCCAAATTCCTGCCCTATTTGCCCACTCAATTGCTTGAAATTATGTGGGCTTCACCAAATATTAGTTCTTATCATATGTAACGGTCGACCCATTCGCCAAAATGAAAACGGTCTATTTGTAGTTGTCTATTTAAGCTATATAAGTTTCATTATTGAAACATGCTGAAAGAAGGAGCCTTCTTCATAGTATTTTGATCTGTAGAGAACCAAAACAACTACGACTACGAGTCCATAGTATTTTATTGCAGCCTTAATTTGATGGAGATGTCATAGTCAAATTTAAATAGGAAGAGGAGTAGGACTAATGAAGGTGGAGATGTCTAAGAGAGGCCAACAAAATGCAAAAATATATCTTCATACTTTGGCAGGGGTAGATGCAACAATGTTGGTCAAAGTAAGGAAGGTACATCATCAAAGGAGCCTATAAAATCTCAACCTACACAGGGATCCATTCAAAAAATTGGGGAGCCTAATAAATCTGGTGATGGAGTTGCAGAACCTAATATCTCTAATGAAGATGACCTTGAAGAAGAATATCCAGTAAATAACCAGTACTAGGATGAATCAATCAACTTTGGTGATGATGATGGTGCAATTAACAGTAACAATAAAGGGAGAGGAAAATTGAAATAAAAATTTGATCGTCATTGGGAGATGGCTAGGAAATTTAAATTTGATTGGGCAGCAAAGTATCCATTCATTGAGCTCATGGACAATCCAATTGTAGGTGAGCCACCAGTAGAATGCAGATGTGCAATTTGTAGTTGGAAGTATAAAAAGGAAAAGCAATTGCAGCTTAAACTAGACACCATAGAGAAACATGTCAGTAAGATTTACGAAACCTCAACTGTAGGTGGTAAGAAAATAAAAGTGGTAAGATATAAAACAAAGGAGCAATGCCAACATAAAAGGAATGCTAAAGAATATTATACGTTTCAAAAATTTCAGACGAAGCCTGGTGAAGTTCAAGGTTCTATTAATGCTATTTTTGCAAAACCAAGTGAAGTAGAAGAACGTGGAAAAGTTGTTCAATTAAGTAATGTTTTCTATATTTTGAGTAGAGGGCGTCCAATGATAGACTATCCAGAAATGAGTGGTTTTTTATGCTTTCTGAAAGTTCCTAACTATCCTGTCAGTCATTGGTCGATAAACAGTGGATGGGAATGGGCAAGTTGTATTGCGCAGGTTGAAATAGAGGATGTACAAAGAAAAATAAAAGAGTCAACCTTTATTGCATTGTCCTTAGACAAAGTTACGGCAATAGATAATACTTTGTGGGTATGCATGCATGTTTATACTATACAGAATAATGTCCGCCAACCACATCTACTATCTATTGCTAAATTGAGAGACAATGCAATAGTAGAAACTTTATTTTAGTTAGTAAAGAGAAATTTAATTGAATATGGAGTTATGGATGAATTGACAATAGCGAAGAAGTTGGTCTGTGTTGGAGCGAATTGAGCTTCAATAATGCAAGGTCAAAGGAATGGTCTTTGCACAAAGATGTAGGCTTCCTGTTCACCATATGTTGTTGCCATTCACTGTATGGCCCATAGGATGAATCTTTCTTTTAGAGTTGTGAAGAAGTTTCCTTCAATAAACAAGGTTGAAGATTTAGTAAGAGAGTTGTATGCATATTTTTGTCAAAGTCCCAAGCATTTTAGGGAATTTCAGCACTTTGCTGATGGAATTACCGATGGAAGCAAGCTTCTTAAAGATGTTGATACCAGATCTCTTTGGATGGACCAACTCATCGAGTATTTTCTGAATATCAATCTTTGATTGGACTGATGTACGAAAATTGGGACAATGTAGAAAATCAGAGATGTGGCGACCTGCTTCAGAGGTTAAGCAATATAGAGACACTTTTGACTTTGGCATCTCTTCTTCCCATGCTAGAAGAAAAGAGGTTAATTATGAAAAAGCCCAACACAGAGCCATGTATATTGCAAAATATGCTCAGTTGTATAAAATGTCATGCCTAGCCCTCGATAGTCTCTATCGTATTGACCTAAATTTATCTAATGATAGATTTAATCACTAGAAAAAACTAACAGATTTGGATGATCCTAATAATTATTTAAAGATCGTTGAAAATGAAGACTTATCTGTTTGTGTAAGGGGATTTCAGATACCAATGTACTACAGTGCCCCAAAGAAGCGAGCTACAAGAGTTACAAGGGAAGAGTTTACAAAGATCATCGAGTCTATAACATCTAATGCAAGGGACATAGCCTATAGAGTTTCCTCTAAAATAATATCATGATTCCCATATGATCAACTACTTGAGGCCATCGCAATTGCGTTTCCTCAATATTCGTCCTTCAACAATAAGGAAGATTATCGTAGAAGGCTGTTGATTTTGATAAAGGAATTTTGCAAATCTATAGAATTCAATGGAGTGACTATCAATGAAATATTAGATGAGGGTCTTCTTAGACAGCAACCGAGCACCTTTGCAAGGACCATGAAGCATCAATATCAATTAATGCATAACCCACATGAAGAGGGCTCGGCAACAAAGCTTTGGACAGAACTAAAATAGAGCACATTGTTGCATGAAGAAATTTTAGAGTACTTCAAGCTTGTTGATCTATGTCAAACCATGATATTGGGTTCAATGGAGGATGAGAGAGTTTTCAATGCTTTGGGCTTCCTAAAATCAAAGCTAAGAAACAAACTAGATAAGAATTTGGAATCATGCTTGAGGGTATACACATCTAGGTATAATGTCAATACTTTTCCTTTTCAAAAAGCAATGGAAATATGGAAGAAAAGATGCAAAAGAAGAGGGGTGGGACTGGGAAACACCATTAACCAATCTCCTATAGTGACTCCAAGTGGGAAAAGTACAGTTGGCAGTGGCAGTGGCACTGGCCATGGGATTGGGAGTCATAGAAGCGGAGGTCAGAGTGAACTTGGAGTTGAAGAAGACACAAACAAAAATGAAGAGAACAATGAAGCAACTGGACTACCAGAATTGGATGATGACGACGACATAGAGATGAATTGGAAAATTTAGGAAATTTCTGCTAAATTAGCAGTGGTAACCAATAGGTATTTTTTGAACTTATTAACTACTATATGATATCCTATCATTCAATGTTCATTTTAGAAAAGAAAGAAATTAGAATGTATTATGTTTCATCATTAAAATTTGAGAAAAAAGAGTATTATTACTGTAGAGTGTAGTTTATATCATGTCATCAATGATCATTTATATTTGAATTTGAAATTCCAGAATGAAATTCTGTTTTCTATTTTATTCATTTATTCAACATACATTGAATTGGAAAATATGAAAATTAGATAGAATCATAGATTCAATTCCACAATTAATAATTATTAATGGTTTTCATTTACAATAGTCAGCCAATATGGTACAATTCTTGTAAGCCAATGACCTTGAATCCCTTTTATAGAAACAAGGGAGCAATAACAACTTTAGGTTGATTTGCCTAATGTGAAGTCTCAAAGTCTAAATCAGTAAGACATCTACAAGTCTACAACATATCTACAACTTTAGTTGTACATTTCTGCATTTGATAGGCATATTTAGTAAATTAGTAATTTTAGCATAAGCAATAGCATCTGCAACATTGATCTTGTTCAAAAAAAAAGTTCAAACTTGTTACTTTAAACTCAATTCTAGAGTCTAGACTTTAGTATGTAGGATAATATGAAAGATATTCATATATAGTAAAGATATAGAGATGATTGAAACTAAAAGTACTTTCACATACAGACTATAAGTTTCTATAGTATGCTCCATTCTTCTTTGGTTGGAAGGGAAATTTTTTTTATGTTATGGTAAATGACCTGCATTCTCGTCAGCATTCCATACTTGGAAGAAAGCAATGTTGGTTCTAGTAGTGCATGCAAATTTGTGAATGCTTTGATGCACTTTGCAATTCCTTCATGAGTTTTGTCCTGAGGAAGGTTTCCTAAATTAGAGGTTATTTGGTCCTCCAACTTTTTTTTGTAAAATTCTCTTCCAACAAAATCCGTTGTTGAGAAATCAGGTCCAGGACTCGGTAAACCAAGAGATATCAATTTTGTTGTTTTATTGTTCATCTTGGCAAGCTTTGGCCCAAATAAAGAAAGAACTTCTTCTACTTCTGTTAGTTTTTGACATTTATGAAATATAGAGGTTGCCTTTATTATTGAACCAATGTGGTCCTGAATTCCCTTGCTTGCCAAATGCCTATCAGTAGTGCTGTTGATTTCTTCCATAATTTGCTTTGCAGTTTTCTGTCTCTGACCAAAACTTTTGTTCTCCTCAAGTTGCTCTTTCAGTGATCTGACTAGGATCTAGGACTATTACAGAGGAATGCTAACTAATTACATAAAGTTAATTCAAACCTTTAATGAATCAAATTAACATAATTAAAATAAGAGAACAACAAGATTAAGCTGATAAAAGAGAAATTGAGAGAAAGAAGACGCAAACAATTTGATCTCGAAGTTCATCCGTATGGACTACGTCTCCGGGTCCTGCTCCAATAGGGGGACCGATCCGATTAACTCCAATATCAAGTACAATTGTTTACAAAATCACTCCTTTCAAGTACAACAACATAACGCTATTCCAAAGTATAGGACTGATCACATCTCCCTTACTCTCAGCACTTGGACGTTCTCTCCACTTTCTGAATGCCCCTAAGAGTCTCCTAACCCCCTTTTTATACATGAAATTAGCCAAAATAAGGCTATAATTTTTTTTTACAAAAATAACCTTTTAATTAATTCCCCCCTTCGAATTAACCTTTAGCCATTCTTGAAGATTCGGCATCATGTCAATTTTGGGGTCAAAAATAACTAATAACCTTATTTTACTAAGGTTGGCGGTTTTCTGGATAAAGTCAAATAGCAACTCACGCAAAATAGTTTTTAAGTGCTAAAATGGCGCAACGGTTAACGAGAATTTGTGGTTACCGCCGGTCGGGGGTTCCAATCCTGCCGGCAGTCACCTTACTTAAAAAGGGGAGCTAGTTAATGGTTAAATATCAATTGCCGCCAATAAATTTTAAAAACCATGCGTGACATAGTGGTGGAAGCATGAGTTTTGGGAATAAATGGTCATGGGTTCAAATCCGACCATAAACCTTTTTATTTCCCACTTTGCTGACATCATGATGATGTCATTAATATTCATCTCTCATGTCGAACTTTAAAATGTCATAACTTCCACGTACAAGCTCCTTTTTTGACAAAATAAACACCGTCGAAAAGCTCTCGATGAGCTCTTTGTTTTGAAATCCATTGTTGTGCACTTTGGAGATGATTATTTTTTTACCTTTTTGATGACCTCTGTTCTCGGTTTGACCAACCTTTGACTGACCATAAATTTTGCATATGGACTCCATTTTTGTCCGTTCAAATTGCATTGGGTCCAGAATTTCAAGGAGTTTAATCTGATGTTGATTGTTGGAGTTTTGGAGATACTTCAATTTTGACGAAAGTATCCCCCGGATCATTCAACTTCCCAAAAACATCTATAAGAGCTTCGTAGAGTTCGAACCAATCACACAACCTATCAGTAGAAGTCTTTATTTTCCCCCAGAAGTAATTTTTTATTTGCTTTACTGTATTATTTACATGGTCATTCAAGTCATTTTCATATTTTTTAACAGTATCATTTTCCTTCTTTAGGTCTTCTTTCATTTCTGAGTACTGGTGTTCACTATGTTTTCTTATTTTCTCTGCTTTATTTTCCCACCCTTTTGCTTTCTCTTCCCACTCTTTTGTTTTTACCCTCTCATTTTCCAGTTCTTTATTTAACTTATTGGTTACATTTGCAGCATTCTCCAAGTTTCTGTATAACTTTGTTGAAGAGTCTTTTTCATGCTGAAGTTTTTTTTCCATTTTTTTCAAATTTTCCTTCAGAGTTTTTAGTTCTATGTCCATTTGTTCTTGCTCTTCAATTGCTTCTTTAGAGCCAAAGGATGAATTTTTTATCCTTTTCTCTAATTCTTTGTACTTGTTTACTGCTGCTTTCTCACTTGCCTTTATATTTGCCAGGTCTGCCTTTAACTTATCTATTGTGCCCTGAAGCTTTCCTTTCTCTCTCTCCAACTTCATCACTAAACTATAGACCACTTGGTTGGTCATTTTGGAGACATTTATCTTGTCCACATTTTTAATTTTGGATAAATCCATTTGGAGGGTGCTAACTTGAAATTCAGATGGATCTAACTAACTCTCTGGTGGATTGTTATCTCTAGCTAGGGGCATAACAACCATGAATTCCATCATATCTTTATCTGGGTCATATGTGGGAAATAACCTGTTGGTTGCAAGTTTTGGATCATGAGCTGCAACAATTGCTTCCATCTTCATTGTCTTACTATTTTGTCTATTCTTTTATTTTTATTTTTCATAATTAGTTACAAATTCATTGTAACAAAAATCAGGATTTTGTGAGACAATTGAATGTTTGAATGGTGAAATAACAGTAGCACTTTCTCTGATGTATGAGCTTCCACCAATACCATGAGGATAACCAACACCTAGACCCATTAGTGGGGTTTTTGGACTCTTTTGAGGGTTTTGTCCTGAAGGATGGGCAATTTTTGGACTCACAGTCACCATTGGCATTGTTGTACTAGTAGTACTACTAATACTTGTCATTACCTTCTACTTCTTTACACTTTCTTGATCTCCGGGACCAAATTTTTTTTGCATCTATATACAATGTCCTTTTCACACCACTACTTGTAGTTGTACTCATGATATCTACAGCTATGGGAGTGATAGTTGATTCGGATTGAATCTAAGTGCTTGGAAGTGGAACTATAAATGAAGTAGGAACAAATTTAATTAATTGAGATGAATCCAATGTGGATGGAATTGACTGAGTTGATGATTGATCTCCATGCCCAAGGCCTGGTTTTTGACCATGTTTTGGTGCTACAACTGGTGGTTGAGGTGGTAACCAAACCCCTTCTCCACTGGGACCCAGACCACCAGAACCTTGGTAGCCCATTTTTTCTACAATTTTTGCCCCTTTGCTATATAGAATTTTGGTGGATGCATCAACTCCTATCTAAATTTGTGTACTGAATGAGGGATTCAAAGAATCCTAGTCATCGTAATCATCATCAGTATCACTGTGATGTGCTTCAGGTGGATGCTCTTTATTCCACAATTCATCAAACATTGTATCCTCTTCAACCTCATCATTATCTGTAGAGGTCTTTGGCTCACCGAGATTCTTCCTCATTTCCCAAAATTGAGAAATTTTTCTTCGACTCCATCCAACATCTATACATTCATTCATTAGCTCTTTTGGAATAGGTTTTGTAGATGGTTTATCAAATTTCTTGTAGAAATTGGATGATGTCATGCCTTGCACTTTTCCTTTCTGTTTGAGTAATGCCATTATTCGTGATGACAATTCCTGTATTGACATATTATTTTCAGCAGCATATTTCTGCACTTTTTTTTTGACCTCCTCCCAGGAGTCCATGTTTTTAAATTTTTCAATCAAAGGCATACTTTCATGTTGATATTTGCTTGTAGAAGTCCCAATTCCCTTAAGCCTTGCTCCAATTATGTTTAGTGGATCATACTACCAGTGACTATCAACATCAAATCAAAAAAATGAAAAAAAGGCTTCTGCCACTTTCAATCCTCTTCTCTCAAATGTGAACCCTTCAAAGGAGAATGACAAGGAGGGAATTATCATTTTCTTTTCCTGACCATGAAAGAGTACATCTGTGCTCTCCATTTGTTGTACATATTCCAATGTAAATACCCTCTTTGTTACATGTATTGGAAGTTTGTAGGATTCTACCCATGAACTGTAAAACCTTAACACAGTGTACTCTTCCATTAAGTAAAAGTCAGCCAATTGTAGTTCACTTTCGAGTTGAATGAAATTTCTACAAGTAACAGGCAATCTAGGCATTGGAGTGCCTATAATTTTATGGTACATTGGTGCCAAAAAGAAGTCTACAAAATTGTTGTAGTTCCTTTTGTTTTCAGTCATCCTTATAGAGGTGCCACTCATATATTAGATTTTGGCTTTGAGTCTGACTGCAAAGCTTGTTTGCCTCAAATAATGCATGATGCTTTGCTAGGAGAAGATAACACAAGTAGGTTGTGAATCTAAATGTCTTCTCTGAACCTCTTTGAATCATTAGTAATTGATCTTGCATGTAATAAACAATGTGCTCAATAAAATGATATCTTACTGGTTCTTTTTTAAAATGAATATGATAAAGCATTTCAAGAATGCTGGCATCCACTTGTTTGTTACTATCCAATCCCAAACAAAATGCTAGCAAGGAAATATTGTCCTATGCCCATGGCACAAAAAATTCAAAATCATAAGGAGACATGTGATTCGGAATCAACCTACAACCACTTGTTATTCCTCTGATATAAGAATCTCTCTGTTTTGCATCTAATTTTTCATAATCATCTGCTAGCTTTCCTAGGTCAATATGTACATTTGACTGTTGTTGTTGAAACCCTAGGTTTAATAGACTAGCAAATTCACTCTCAGTTATGGACAAAATTTCCTCCTGAGTAATTTTATTCACAATTGCTTTTCTATTTTCATCATAATTTTCGGCGCAGAGCATAACAATTTCTAGGCAAGGGAATACTTGAGGTAACGCTATGTGTGTCGACCTAGCTACCCACGGTGTAATTTTATTTGCAATTGCATTTACACTAGGGTTAAATGAACAAAATTTTGAAGCCTTATTTGGATCGTTCCACTTGTTTTAAAGTGCAAATTTTATCTCCATTATATCCTTATTTCCATGAATAACAGGATCATGTATATCATGGAATAAATCACCGAAACCTAGTGTTTTAAGCATATTGTGGAATTTTGTTATTTTGCCCATGTTATTCTTGGTATCTGTTTTGGCCATCATGGTAAATATTTAAACACAGCTACAAGCCTATAGGGGTGATTCAAAATTAAAACCTTACAGACTAAAGTTTTTAATATAATATAAACAATAAAGTTGTAAATCAAGAGGCTTGAAAAATTTAAAATGCAGGACGTACATTTTGAAAATTTTAGTAGTTACACTTATCCATTCACGTTCATGTTGCCCTTAGTTTTGATTTTTGCAGAGAGCTGAGAGACTGTAGTTTGTTGCTTTCCTCGGACCACAATCCTCAACCTAGAAATTAAGAATCCGTAACTTTGTTGTGCCGTAACTTTGTAAATTGTAACCCCTTTCTAATTTTTAAATCTATAAACAACATATAACTACAAAATTAAAGAAACTTAATGCGCTAAACTTTTACAATCTGTACTCTATAGTCTATAGTTGTCACACTTGTCACATAGTACACTTTTAGTTTAAATGTGAGTGGACTCGTAGACCACTAGGTACTAGACATGTGTTAAGTGTTAACTAACCCATCATAATGTATTAATGTCATTCATAATGTCATTGTTAACTGCAAGTGGAATGTGATTATGTCAATGTGTTAACTGAGCAATGACACGTGTCATGATTTTGAGATGCATTTGAAATGACAGAGTTTCTTTTTCCTTTCAGCCTGAAATTCAACTTCGGTCGTTGATCTATAAACATCCAATGGCACCGGTGAATGGTGTGGTGGCTCCGTGGGTTGTGGGTCCCACTCCCATTAACTAAGCTAGTCAGGTATTAGGATGACTCTCATCACGAGTTAGACGTGTCAGTGTCACATCATCACCAAATTGAAACGACATTATTATTTTTTGGTCGATCAAGGAGTTTACTGACATGTGTCATGATTCCGGGATGTGTTTGAAATGACAAGGTTTCTTTTTCCTTTCAGCCTGAAACTTAACTTTGATCATTAATCTATAAAAATCTAACAGCACCGGTGAATGGTGTGGTGGCCCCGTGGGTCGTGGATCCTGCTCCCATTAACTAAACTAGTAAGGTATCAGGATGACTCACATCATGAGTTAGACGTGTTAGTGTCACGTCATGACCAAATTGAAACAACATTGTTATTTGTTGGTTGACCGAGGACTTTAGTGACACGTGTCATGATTTTGGGATGCGTTTGAAATGATAGGGTTTCTTTTTCCTTTCAGCCTGAAACTTAACTTCAATCGTTGATCTATAAACATCCAACGACAATGGTGATTCGTGAACGGTGTGGTGGCCCCGTGAGACTACTGAGTTGCATAATTGCATATATAGAGTAATTTAAGATAATATTACTATTTAATTTTAACTAAATATTTGGGAAAACAACTAGCAAGTACAATCAAAACTAATATTAATAGATTTTTAAGACATTATCTATACATTAATATTTTGAATTAATATTAATATTATTAATCATCTCAAGATTTAATATATAAGTGCTAATAATATAATTAACATGGGTCAATGAGTCTGCCTCAAATCCTCAAATCAAAATTATAATTTAATATAAATTTGTTAATTTATAAAAATTAAATTAAATTTGCTATATAGCTAAAATTAAATATATTTCATAAGACACAAATATATATCTAAAATTTGTATTAAAATATTAATATTATATATTCACAAATTATATCTCTAACTAATATTATTTATCTTTAGCTATAATATTTCTACTTTCTTTTCACAATAGGTAGGGACTCGTGCTCCAACAGAGCTCTTGTAGTTGTTATTATTATTATTTTTTGGCAAAACTTTATTTAAAATCAAAGGAAGTGGGAAATGGATCTTCTGCGCAACCAACAAAATACATAAAATAATAAAATTTCACCTAAAATTTGTAATGAAGGCAGAAATGCAATTATTTACATAATTAATCTTGGTAGTTTAACTTTACTATTTGGACATTAGTTATTAGTGCCTGCCGTAGGAACTATAGGCAACGGACTTTTTAAACCAGTGTTTGAAATAAACAAAACTTTAACTAATCAAGTTTCACATAATTTTTTAATAATAAGTAATAACATATTTTGCTATTAGGTAAAGTTTGAGGCAGGAACTACGTTGCTCTGCAACCTTGTTTCTAGGGGAAATGTATTAGTGATTATCATTATAAATAATATTTTATATTCACATAGGCTTTTATAAACAATTCAATAGAAAATTCAAAAATCCAAAATATTACTATGTTGCATAAGTAAGCATAAGAAGTTAAAACAATGAAATACAATTTTATATGGAACTGAAACTCCATAAATTTCATTTATATTTCTTGAAATTTACAAATTTACAAAATCAGGGGAAAACCCTAGACTCTAGTACTACTGTACTATTCATCGTAGAAACCACCATAATTAACCATGGTTGCGAATTCTTGTAGCTAGTAGTTGCCATCTTCCACTTCATCCAGGAAAAACCATTTTCGAAGAAAATTCAACCCAATTCTTACGCATTTCCTATGGTGTTGCAACTGCCCAACAGTCAAGCCCAGTAAAAATGGTTGCAGGACCACATTCTGGCTAGGTTCCAGAAGCTTGTGGACTTCACCTGAGGGATCCCCACTCCTAAAAATGCATGAGCGAAAATTTCAATATCATCGCCCAAATATACTACTTTAAAAATCTTCCTCAGGAGTAGCACAATTTCAGCCCTTGCTTCTCCGAGGTCAAGCAGGGAGGCTAGAAATTGTGATGTAATGTCACTATTGACGCGATACCGATTCTCATTCTCCAAAAACTCACACCCCAGAACCATTTTGACAACAACAATAACAAACTTCACACCAGAGCATGGAACAACCTCATTGCAAATGGACAAGAGGTTTTCCTCAGGAACGCAACCTAGAAAGGCCTTCTGCTCCTCTTCCAAAGTGCATCTGAGGTGAATAGGGTTGTCCATCTTTAGTACAAAGTTCAAACTCTAAGTTCTAGTAGACTAACACCAAAAAAACTAAACCTATCGACTACCAAAAATGAGATGAGAAATGATGAAAGAAGTAGCTCAATCGCCTATAAATAAGCTTGGTGGGTAGGGTGCCAGGGATTATTTATTTTTTTCCGTCCGACTGCCAATTCAATTACATTAAATTAGAGAATATTCTCAAATCTTGAACATAATTGCAAGTACGTGCATAAAAGGCCAATTATAATTAAACACTAACACTATCCATTGTCCTATAATGCGTGTGAAGCCGCTTAACTGATAGAAAAGGCCAATTGTAATTAAGACTAATAGTACTACTGCTAGTGGACTGTGGCATGTTCTATAATGCATGCGAATCCGCTTAGCCGATGGAAAAGGCCAATTGTAAATTATAATTAACAGTGACAAGACATCAATATACTATCTCCTGCAACTTAAGTGATACACGCTAGACTGAAACCTGTCACCATTCCAGACACTTGAACAAGGTTGAGGCTTCATTCCAGACTTTTGGTCTCGAAATAAACATTCAACCGTTGATATATTATCATCAGATGGTAGTCTGAATCATGTAATTAATATTCTATATGTAATTAATGTTTATCATTTAAATAACCTGGGTTTTGTTCATTTTAAATTTTAAATTTTTATCTATAATCTACATTTAATTAATGTTTATCATTTCAATCATCCAAGCTTTGTTCATTTTGTATTGGTAATAATAACAAGTGCCACATAGTGGCGTGTATTTGCCGTTATAGTTTTAATTTAATTAGTAATTAGAAATATAAGTTCAATTTATAAATTGTCAATTTAAAGTAAAAAATATAATGCTCTCAAGTTACACTTGCGAATTATAAAATTTGTAAAAAATTGTAAAT
Organism: Cupressus sempervirens; assembly: GCA_028749045.1. Lineage (NCBI taxonomy): Eukaryota > Viridiplantae > Streptophyta > Pinopsida > Cupressales > Cupressaceae > Cupressus > Cupressus sempervirens. The sequence continues at coordinate 729,920,076 of CM053793.1, forward strand.
GATTTTTTTAATCATATAACACATTTGAATCCTAGTTAGATTAACAAATAGTCATTTTAATTATTTTTAGGAAGTAAAAGTCATTTGACTAAATTTTAATGATAGTATTTTATATATTTACTATAAATTTTTGTTTTTTTTTTTACCTAATTGAATATTTCTAATTTTAAATTAGTTAGAGAACCAAATAAATATGCAATACTTGCTAAAATGTTTCCTTTATTATTAAAAATATATTTTTACTTTTCCTTTCATGTAGTTATACACTATAAATCCATGATCAAAATGTGTATACTATTAAAAATATATTAAAGACATTTAACTAATCAAACTTAATACAAAATTTATCTCACAATTAGGGGTGATTGTCAAATTTCAAGCCTCACACTAAGTAATTCAATGTTGGGAGATTATAAATAGAACATGTTTTTAATTTAAGAGATCAATAAATTTTATTAAATATAATATCCTTTTAAAACTGATATGTTCTATCAATATAAAATATTTAAATATGTGAAAAATAATAGTTTATTTGTTGATAACTGTAAGAATTTGGCTTAGGCCAGAATTCACCCAAGAACTAAAGAACTCAACACAAGCACACAGTAGACCAAAATAGACAGATTATGATGAGAATGACGATATTCATTCAATAACTGGATTCAAGAGTACACTAGGAGTGCCTAAATATAAAAGCCTTAGGAGAGCTTCTAGAATGCATAGAAGTTAGCATCATGATATGTCATACAACTAGGCACATGTCCACCAGCTATGGGTTATCCTCCATTAAGCACAAGATTAAGTGCGATGATGTGAGGATAAGCCTACAATGGTGTAGCACGCAAATTAGTGGTGTAGACAACATGTGCTAAATGAGAAGTGCGGACAACTATGTTGTCATCATGACAACTCAGTGAATGATGCATATTCCTATGTTGTAGAAACCATGTGCATAATTAGAGTTTCGTAACTCAATGAGAGTTCAAAAACTCCTAAGTGTCTCACCTAAAATAATAATAAAATAATGCAAAATAATAAAATAATGCATTAAGCTAAGTAAAACTTAAGTGTAATAAGTAAATACTTATTTACACCAAAAATAACAATTTAAAAGTACTTCATCAATGTTTTTGATGGGAGTATTTTACTTCATTAATTTTATGAGTTTTTCAAAATCTATATTAAAAATTGGTTCAATTAAAAATTTAAATTTAATTTTTTTAATAATAGTAAAGTTGTTGTTGCTCACTTAATTGTACTTTAAAAAAAAAAGATACTTTAGTCTATTTTATTTTGCACTCATCAATCAACTTGTATGCAAAATAGAAAAGATAAATCTATAAACTAATATTTACACTGAAAATCTTTCCTAAAGAAAAGAAAAATGGAGGAAGTCTCTGTAAAAATGGGCCCTATAAGAGTAAACAAAATCAACCAATAAAATTTGAGAAAAATAATTTCTACAAAATATAAAATTGATAGATTAATAATAAAACTTTACAAATATTTAAATGTTCCAAAAATACTAATATATAATTGGTGGAAACTAATTAAACTAATTGAATAATAGGAGAGAGTGAATGCAATTGTATATTGCCTATGGCAAATACAATAAGATATCTTTCGGCTTATTATATATAGTTATAGATAAACTAAACTCCAATGGTATTGGTAACTGTCAATAAAAAATTGTCAGAAATTGGCTGTACAATTTGGGAAGTGGTGTGTAGTTAGTGGTAGCGTACTAGCGAGAGAATGTCACTATCACTGACATGGCATTTAATTCTTTTCAGGTACACTGTACTTCACAGACAACTTACCTTGATACGTGTCAACATTCTGGTGACTACCTCGACAATTCTTCTTCCTTCAAGAAATGTTGGCCGAAATTAAACCTCAGCCATTGATCTTGGATCATCAAACGGTCTAAGTTCTCAAATAATACATTTAACATAATTATAGTGGTAGTGGCAAAGATTATGCTTCCATAATGTACGGTCAAACAACCACGTCTTTAAACCATCACTTGCTAGTTCCCAATAATTTATGTAAGTTGGTATGTTAGGTTAGGCTACTTATTTCCCATCTTTTGAAAATAGCCATACCAACTATAACTTTCTGAAAACTATTCACCATAACAAATAAATTAATTCAATTATTTGGAAAATAATTTCACCATTTTTTTAATAAAAAAGGTATCGGTTATTAAAATATTTTCCAACCAATATCCATATTTCAAAACATAATTCGCCATCAATATTAGTAATTTTATTAAAAACAAAAATTATAATCACGATTATTTTATAAAAATTGTCTGAACTATTAAAAAATTCACCACCAAATATCCATCGGTTGAGGCATAATTCGCCAACACTATTAATTTTTTTTCCACCCAAATGACATGTGATTCGCCACAATTTTATAAATTTTGGGAGGGGGGGGTTCCTTAAAGTTATCCCTGGCCATATTTGCCCTCCTACCAAATTTTGAGTTTTGTCTGTCAAACATGTCCAACGGTGATAATATTCAAATATTCAAATGTTAAAAGGGATACATTAAAACCTTGGGTTATATTTTATTTCCTAAGTCTTTAAGTGATAGTGTGTTGTAAAGATCTTGGCAAGCCCACATCTTCTCATCCATCTGATCTTCCAAAGGTTGATGAGTGTCACTTTGTCATTATCAAAAGTTGTACAACCAAAAGTCATAATGACATAGCAACAGTGTGCCATGCATCCAAGTGGGCCTTCCTTCCTTGTGGTTGGTGGAGTTGTTAGATGAGGTAACAATTGGTAAATTTTTATTTATATTTAACAAAGTGGGCCAAGTTTTTGACGTACTCTTGTCCACTGTCAGATTGGGGATGATCAACAGTTTTCACCTTGTCGCTATGGAAAATTGTATGCTCATTTTCTATAACAAGGTGGAAACAATGTGACATGTGGATGTGTGGGATATTTTTCAATTGTGGACTGCAAGAAAGAAAAGGGATATCAGAATGAGTTGGCATGGTATAAGATTTTGATTGGCTGAGGTACTGACAAAGGTTGATGCATCTTCAGGACTGTCAAATTAAAAGTAGATCGAGCATCATTGTTATGTCACTAACCAAAGATGCAAGGCCATTATCCACAATGACATATGATGGGTTGATGAGTGTCCTCATGGGATTGGGTGGTGAGAAAGTAGTAAGCAATGGTGGTTAGTTTCATCCTTACAAGGTCACAAGAATTTTATGCTGCATCGATTTCAAGCTACAAAGCAGCGATAATGGTTAGTATGAGTTTGTGGTTTCATAAGGCAAACAACTAATTAAGGTAAAAAGGTGGAAAAACTATGACTAGGATAAAGACACAGGTCAACTTGAAGTTTGAATGACAAGGTGGAAAAATATTTAAACAACATGGGAACACATGAAAGGGTTAGGTGGTCAAATCTAGTTGACTTGCTAACTTAGTTGATTTGGCATGTTGATAACATAGAGTAAGCAACTCTGTAATGGAGGATTGATCTTTTGATCACTTGCAACCACTCTTCGACGTTCCCCATGCCTGATAAATGTGAAGGACATTCTCTTCATCACTCTGTTATCCATCTATTCAGTCAAAGTATTAATTTCCACCATTTCCATCTTCTCCAAGTTCTGTTTAATGAATAGATATGATTTTTCCACATCTAGATTTGTATCATGATTGGATTCTTTCCCCAGATTTGTAGTATTGTTCTCTACCATCTTAAATATAGTTGTTGAATTTTTCCTTAGGGTAGAAGCTATTTGAGTTATGCTTGCACTATAAAAGTAGATTTTGTAACCCTTCCTAGGGTTGGCCCCTTTTTTTGATTCTTTGGCAATAGTATTCCACTTTGCTACTGTAATTCCCTATTGTTTATGGATGAATGTAAACTCTATTGTGCCTCATTCTCCATTAATATAAGTGTAAATTTTTCTTACCTTCCTTAATGCATTTGTCTTTGTTCATAAATCTTCATAAAAGTATCTATTTTTCCTTTGAATATTATGGAGTGAAGATCTTTCCTCATAGTATCCATTTGGTTTCTGATCTTTATATGTTTGTTGAGTTAAAACAAAGGTCAAATAAGTGTCGTATGAGATTACGCTGATGAGTAGTGCATTGTTAGGTAGAAATAGGACTAAAAAAACTATTTTGGTGTATCACCCCCTTTAGATTAGATTAGGTAGTTTTTATTTCATGCATTCCTTCTCCCTTTTTGTTTCAAAGAATAGTTAGATGCACTTTGATAGTAAGGAAGCCAACTTTCTCCAGAGACTCAATCTCATAGTTCAAGTCCCAGAGCTTGGATATTGTTTCCATGTTTCATAAGGTTTTCTTTAGGAAAAAAATTTAGGCAAGGGTACAAGCTTTTGTGACAACAATCACTAATAATCAAATGCATACAACATAGTATAGCCATCCATTAGAAAGCACACTATCACAAAGAAAGGATCAACTGCATAGATACATCTAGCAACAAAATCCAATGATCGGATCTCAATGGTATAAGAAAAATGCACTACCACCCAACCTCATAGAACCTAAATGGCCCACTCTCACCATGTTGAGGAGATAAACTCAATTCCCACACATATCTCAAAACACAAGTCAAAACCAACATCTAGGTCAAGGAATCACCTAAAAGCAATCTATCTCAAAGGGTACCAAGACACAAGTATCATCTAAACCCAAAAGAAACACAAACATGTAGGAAATATACTATGCAAGTGGGCAAGTGTCAGTGCATGAGCCAACCCTAAGGTTTCCTTGGCATCCTTGCTAGACTCCAGCCCCCTAGAGTCTTTATGCGACATCAATATCCTTTTGTACAAACAAGGCATACTAATGAAGCAAGGTTGCAACCAAGCATCATATCTACTCCCACCCTAGCCTATACTAGCACTCAAGGAATGGGAGTAGAGAGGATGCTTGGTTGCATTCTTCAATCTAAATAAAAGTATCTATCTTGCCTTTGAATATTGTGGAGTGAAGATCTTTCTTCATAGTATCCTCTTTAGGGCTCCGACCTCCATTGCAAACCACTTCCCAACAATGACATGAAGATAAGCTACTCTAAGCTTAGTAAAAGAAGAATATCTCATATGACCATAAAATACACATTAGTTCTTAAACAAGCAACTGGAAAGTATTGAAATATCATTGGTCAAAATCACAAACTTCACCAATATAATCATCCTAATAGGATTGATCCAAAATCAAGTACATATATACCAACCCATGACATCACCAAAAACAAATCACAATAATCACCTCAGTCCTTAACAAACAACTAGAAAGAAATTCATAGATAACTAATCGAAGACTCAAAGGTTATACTAGAAAAGTCATACCATTAACCTCAGTTCTACATGAGAAATTGGAAAACACAACAAAACATCTGATCGAACTCATCATAGAACACACTTGGCACATCACCATGGTCAAGTATAAAAGATTGTAACCAAAATAAGCCATGACATCATCACAGAACAAAACCCCCAAGCCTCTAGTAATACAACCTGATTGGTCAAACACTAAGTCAACCTAAACCCAACATTAGTAAATCACACATCACATAAAGTACATACAAAATTAGGTTTCATAATTCATTAGGTTTTGAAAACACTAAAGTTTAATTTTCATTGATAGGTTTCAAGTTTTCATTTTCGTTTTTAGTATCAAAGTTTGACAGGGCTTTTGATTACCATCAGGGCTCACATTTTTGTTTTAAGTCTTAGACTTACCAAAGTCGACAAATTTTCCCTTAACATATAAATGATTATTTAGTTAAATCACTAATAAAATAAATAAATAACCCAAATATACCTGATTGATAACGAAAACTAAAATCCATTATCCATAAACTTGCAATTTAATAACTAAAATGATAATCTCAAATTTATCTTAACAAAATTAAATAATTAATATTAACTATTATAATAATAAATATCAATTACTAATAAATATTTTTAATTTATTAATAATCTCATTACTAAAGTTAATATAACAATATTAATATATTTGATATTAACATACCTTTTAATTTAATTAATTAAAATTAAATTAGTTATAATTTAAATTAACTTAAATTAATCATAAACTAAATTTTAAATATAACTATAAATTTAAAATTTAATAAATTATATTTTAACAAAAAAAAAAATTGCATAACAAAATAAGAAAGGCATTTTAGCCCCACCGGCCACCCAAAGGACTGCCGCAATAGTACTTCTGCAAAACAGTAATTGCCACTAGCATTGGAAGGAGGAGGAGGAGGCAAGGGGGGTGGGGGGGATGGTGGCTCCCACCCACCTTTTAATTTTAATTTTATTTTAAAAAATAATCAAACAACGAAAAGGTCTCCCCTTCTAAAAATTGTAATTTATATTTTATAGGATATTCTCTTTTTAAATAAAACTTCTAGCCCCCAATCCAATAAAAATCATCCAAATCTGTACTTTACTTGGTATATCAAAATGCATGTTTTAGTGTAAAAAATTATCATAGCAATTTTATTTTATTGTGCTAATTTTATAACACACACACACACACACAAAGACTTCTCCTTTAGATCTGATAGAAAATAAAATTCAAACAATCAAACACGTCTATATAAAACATTCCTAATTCTCTTTTCCAAACCCTCATCTTGATTCTAATAATCCAATCAAGATTCCCCAATTCATCAAGCAAGGGTTTCAAAACTAAACTTCATTTATAGATGTTTGTAAAATGAAGAACAATAATTCAACAAGCAAGGGTTTCAATTCTAAATTAGCAAACAATGATTTCAAAATAATGAAATTCATTCATAGACATCCTCAAAAACAAAGAACATAAGATTCACAAACAAGTGTTTCCACCCAAATAAACTCTGAATACAGAACCACAAACATAGAGAAGACATATATTTTCAAAGTGAGGACTACTACACAAAACTGACGAGATCCTACCTAGAATTGATGCTAAATAATGAATGCACAAAACACATAGGATTTTCCTTCTCTTTGGAAAACCCTCCTTTTAGAAATCAGCTCCTCCAAACTTGTGTATGGAGAAATGAACTCTAATTCTCTAATTAAAATTTTTCCCCCAATTTAGGTCTTTGATTGTGCAATTACGTAAAAGCCCTTTTCCTTTATTATTTTATTATTTTAATTTTATGCACAAGCTTTAAGGAATTTAATTAAAATAAACTCTATTAAATTAATGTTTTCTCTCTGTTATTAAATCATGACACACTTTTAAATATAATATTTATTAATTTAACTAATAATATTATTTAGAGTTTATTAATTAAAATAAAACTCCTAAATAAATTATTATTAAATTAAATAAATATAAATACGCCAAAATTAGAACTTAAATATATCTTTAAATTTAATTCTTTAATTTAATTAATTTCTCAATTAATTAAATATTAAATTTCCTTTATAAAATTTTCATTAAGTTAAATCTTAAAATTATCTTTTAAATTGATTTAATTAAAATAGAAAATCATGATAGACCCACAATGATCTGATTAGGATCTAGGACTATTATACAGGAATACTAACTAATTACATAAAGTTAATTTTAAAGCTTTAAATGAAGCAATTAATGTAATTGAAATAAAGGAACAACACAAATTAAACTGACAGAAGGGAAATTGAGAGATAGAAGACACAAAAAAATTTGATCTCAGAGTTTGTCCATATGGACTATGTCTTTGAGTCCTACTCCAATAGGGGGACCGATCTGATTAACTCCAAAATTAGGTACAACTGTTTACAAAATCACTCCCTTCAAGTACAACAGTATCACGTTGTTCCAAAGTACATGACTTATCACACCTTCATAATTTCTCTCTCCTTCTCAACACTTGGACGTTCTCTCCATTTCAAAATGAATCCGTTATAGCCTCCTAACCCCCCTTTTTATACAAACACTTAGCCAAAAATAGGCTAAAACAAAAATTTACAATAATAGGCCCTTCAATTAATTTGCCTCTTGGAATAACCCTTTAGCCATTTTTGAAATATTTGGCTTTTACCAATTTTGGGGTAAAAAAATAACAACCAACCTTAATTTACTAAGGTTGGCGAGATTTGATTATAATCTAAATAGAAAATTAGCTATATGTATCTTTAAGTGTGTAAATAGCGTAGTGGTAGTTTAAATTTTGTTTGAGCTAGTTGGTCAGAGGTTCCAACCTTGGTAGCAACCTCCCCATATTTGGTGACAGTTAAGGATTAAATACAATATCACCAATATAAGTTTGGTTTTAGGGGCCAATGGTTAGGGTTCGAATCCCATTAAGGGATTTTCCCACCCAATGTCCTATCCAAATGATGATGTCATGCTAACATCATCCAAATTTATATTTTTATCTAAATTTCAAACTACCATATCTTTCACATATGAAGTCCATTTTTGATGAAATACACACCGCTAGAAAGCTCTCGACGAGATCTTCAATTTGAATTCAATTGTTGACCACTTTTGAGATGTTTATTTTTTCACATTTTTAGATGCCCTTTGAACCAAGATTTGACCAAGCTTTGATTGGCCATAAATCGAGCATATGGACTCCATTTTTGTCCATTTGAGTTGCATTGGATTCAAGATTTTGAGAACTTTAACATGGTGTTGATTATTGGAGTTTTGAAGATACTTCAAATTTTGGTGAAAATATCCTCTGGATCACACAAGACTAAATACAAAAAATCAACTGAAAGATAAAGAACATAATTAAACTCTAGGGTAAAAATCATAAATTCATGTCACTTGATGAATTCAGATAGGTAAACAACTCAGATACTTGTCCTACTTTCTAGGATAATTGGCTTAGGTTAGGATTTGGACTCAAGAATTATCTCCCCACTTATACCATTGAGATATTATGATAAGGTACACTCATCCTAGCAATTTAGGGAAGTCGATACCTGGTACCTATAATCTGCATAAAATCCATGCATGTACATACTCATATATTCTAACCTAAATAGACAATGATAGGAAATGGTGCATCATGTAGATCCTGACTAGCAGGTGACTATGACTCCCTCCCTCAACCACATCAGGAGCACCAAACATAAAGTAAAACAAAAAAGTACACCATACACATGCAAGTATAGGGGAAGTGACCATAAAATTACATATAAATCATTCATCTTACTAATCATCATGAGATAACTTAAATCACTAAATGAACGTACATATATTGATTTTCATCACAATAATCATGAACACATGAAATAACCAAGTAACTCATCACATAAATCAACTAAGTATGAAATAACATTTAATCAATTTGATAACCAAGTATTGCTAATTATAAAACATGATAAAAAAGCATGCCTAAAAAAATCTGACAATATGACAAGAAAAGTCAACTAGGGTTAGGCATTAAATCCACTCCCCCTAGACTTAGGATTACTCTTGGAAGCCTACAAGAATCCGACACTACAATTTGAAAAGTAAACTAGGGGTAGGCATTACATGCTCCAACATCTATGGCCAAATGGATATATCCAAAACCACCAACAACAAACCAATATTGCCAAAGTGTTAATATGGAAGTCTGACATCAATGAACATCAATGCCAACACTAGCTCACTAGTTCTAACAATTATAACCTTTATTTTAAAATTGGTGCAATATTTGATATTAAAATGATGAATTTTTTTTATTATAATAAATGTAATTGCATTATTATTAAATATTATTATTGAAGTTTGATTTGACGACCCAATCAATTGAGAAATTGAATGATTTGGGAGCTATTGTCAATCTAATTATTAAATACACTGTATGGTGTATCTCATCTTCTTATACGAGTTTGTGTTCAATTATTAATTTAGTTAAAGGGACTTGTTAAGAATAATATGTATGGTCATATGGATTTTTACCATTCTCCTTGCATTTGGTCTTGAGTTATGGATCTAATTCTAAGAACTTATTTGGAGAGGTGTAGGAAATGATATGTGGCTTTGGATATATTTTCTTTTTGTAGAATTATTAGTTTATTTGATTACATTCAGTCTAAGAGGTTTAAATTTATTTTTTCCATGTTTTCATTTGATTTTAATATTAGACCTTAACATCCTTTCATTTTGGTAATGAGAAAGATATCCTACTTCACTGAACTTGTTAGATGTTACTATAGAACAAGTTATGTTTGATTTGTAGGTTCTCTATTTGGTCTTGTTCCTCTAGGATGTTTGGATTCACATGATTGAATTTAAAGAACCTGGGAAAGCTAGTTGAACTAGTAGTAAGAGAGGTTTGCAACATATTTGTTTATAGGATTTGCATATCATAGTATGGTTCCTTGACTCAACATAATAGGGGGGTTTACACACTCTATGTGATGTATTTAGATAGCCTTGGTATTCTTTGATCTATTTATTGGCCATTACTTGTGCATTGGCATTTTATGGATATATATATCTAGTTATATTTTTGCAAATCTTGGCCTCTTGATTATGTGTGAGATGATCTATACATGTTTTTTTGATTTGGATGTACAAGTTATGCAAGTTCTTGATTTGTTATCATTTTTTTTACAATGGGATGATTTTAAATGTAGACTATCTATCTTATAATATAGTTCAAAATAAATGTAGACTTTGTTAGTTAGCCTTGTTTTTCATCACTCATACATTAATATGTTGCATTTGAGATGCATGGATAAATATATAAATACTTGAAAATAGCCTTGAGTTGATATGTTGATGGCATGGAGTTATAGTTGATGTTCAACTTTGATTTGAGGTATGGTTAGCTTGGATAAGTCATAATTTTCTATGGATATTTTTCTAGCTTGTTTTAAGTAAGGAAACTACTCATATAGCATTTTTTTATCATTTGAATTTGATGCTTGCATTCATGTAAAAATTGGTGATATTTTTGCTAATAATTGATGTATATGCAAAGGAAGATACTATTCTTGAAAGGACTTATGAAAATTAAAATCTCACCAAAGACTCAGGAGTCCTCTATGGAACATCTAGGTGTCAAAATCTCCAACCCCTCAAAGATAATTATTCATTCTTCAATGATGAATCTACATCACTATAAAAGATCTCATTGAACTATGTACCAAACTTTCCATGTTTAACAGTAACTATCTCTTATTTAAAGAACATTCATGACCCTAAGATGATCAAAGAGCTAAACACTAGGATCTTCCAATGAAAAGACTCAACCATGATCTCCAAACCAAGAGTATAAAATTTCCATACATCCTTACCAATAGAATTAAAGATGTCAATAAAATATCATTATAATTCAAAGGGTAGAATAAGGGCATGTGATGAAAATAACAATCTTTTCAAGATGTCATACATCTTCTAATAAAAGATTATCCACCGCTCACTACACATTGCAACATCAAAATATTTGATAAATAAGATAGAGTGCAATATGTAGTTGTAGAAGGTTCCCACTAAAAGTGACATTGATCTATACATAGGATCATGACTAATATCATTATCAAGAATTTATATAAAAGGAACAAAACCTCTTGAGTACCATAAACCACCACTATAGATTTGGATGAACAACTATATAAAATACTCCCATAAACCATTTTCTTAGTATAATAAAAATAACAAGATAATAATGATGACATTGAATAAGTCATATCAAATAGATTATATATTAGACAATTTTAGAGTTGCACACATGCCACATATCAAAAGAGTAATACAAAGTTAGTATTCTAATTTATAGGATTTGCTATGTAAACTCCTATCATGAATTTTATTTCCGCATTTTTTCACTAAAGGGGAATGGGGTCCAGTGTCAGAGAGGAGTACACAGAATAGTATTTAATGAGTTATACATAGAAGAATAATTTTGTAATTTTTATCTATAATTAAAAAAACATTTTTTCATTGTTTACTTTTTAATGCGACTAGTGTATAAAGGTCCACACAAATCCTTTCTAATTATAAATATTAAATTTGGTACATGGATAGCCAGCTTGTCATCAACATTGGGAGGGAGGAAAATGGCCAGAGGAGGCATATTTTTATGTTGTTTGGAAGAAGCATATGCCGTAAAGATTTAATTAATATTTGTCACATTTAAAAAGCTTAGCCAATCCAACATAAATTCCGTTCAGCTTAAGAGAATAATTCAGCATGAAAAAGTGGTGCAATTTTTTATTTATTTTTTCAAAGTTGTTCATTCTTTGTCCTGACAAAGGGAGGTTCATTCTACTGCACTTCATTTGATTTGTTCCATTTGCCTGGGGTTGAAGAATATGCAGCTTTGGTAGTTTTAATTTATATGAATTATATATGAGAGGTTGATAGGATACGTCTATCTACATTTCAGATCATGATGATTATTTCTTATTTTATTATTAATAGTTTCTTATCTATTAATTAAATATTATATTAGAGTTACATATTAAAAAATATATATAAAGCTTGGAGGCTCTTGAAATTTTTTATTCAGAATGTTGATGAACAGACAGAAAAAGAAAGGGTTTACTATAACTTATTCTAAGTTTACGTTCGTTGCCATAAATCAATGTTAGCATTTACAAGGGGAGCCATTTGACGTCATGTGTCAAGAGTGATGGCGACACTCCTTGCAAGTGCTATGCATTTGTCAATTTTTTAATGTTTTTATAATCACTCATGTTTAGCTCATTGGATTTAATTAATTAAAAGTTCATTAAAATAAATTATCTTGTATATCGATATATATCAAGTGGCTATGTCACTAGGTTTAAAAAAAATAAAAATTATCTTGTATATCAATAACAATTTATGGTACAACTTGTTAAATAGAAAAATATTAATTTTTTAAATTTTAACTTTTTAAAAGCTGAAATAAAAATTAGTCAATAAAATATTAGAGTATTGTCTTCAATTATTTTGTCCATTGACCCACAATCTTATTTTTTATTTTAATATTTTAGTTAATATGAAACAATCAATTTTTAAAGGTTATAATTGTATTGAAGTTGATTTATGACATCTTATATTTCAATCCTCTTTATTATTGGTGTTTAGATTAATTGTGATACCTATATTTGTATCATCGTGTCAAATTCACACGATAAAGTTCAGTATCACTTTGGCACTTGTTGATTGAATTCTAAATGATTAATTTAAATTTCATAAAAGAGGCAAATGTTTTCTTTGTTGAACAAGTGCTTTAGTATTGAACATTAATATGATTTAAAACATTTTAAAACTTTTATATAAGACATTAAATAGTGTAAATATTTATATATTACATATTTACTATGTGTAGAAAATAGTATTGAAATTTTTCTAATGAAATAAAAATTTAAAAAATTGTATAATTTAGATTTTTTTAATATTTTGAAATTCTATTTTAAATTTTAACAATTCATATTTAAATAAAAATAATAAAATAATAGATATTGTTAATTTTTAAAAATAAAAAAATATTTTTCTAGATCTTTAGTTAAATATTATATAATTACTGAATTTAAATATATTTTATGTATTATTATTTATTTATGTTTAAAATAAAGGAACCATCTTGATCGGCGTATTATTTAGTTAAATAAAAATTAAAATAGTTAATAAGAGGAGTTATCTGGTATGTGCAAGATCATGGTGTGTCAAAAAGTGGCGATGTGAAAAAAATAGTGTTTGAAAACGTTTAAAAGCGTTTCAAAATTCTCTTTGACTTTTTTTCACCTATCCAAGTACCAAACTTGGAAAGTAAGGCCCAACCCTTATTGGATATCCGATTTGATATCAGATACCCAATTACGAATACTTAAAAATATATAGTATGAAATATATATAAAGTAATATGAAATAATAAATTAGTTATTACATTATATAATTATAAAATAATAAATATATATTATATTATTTATAAAGATTAATATTTTTATATTTTGAAAATCATTCATAAATATTAATATGAGTATAATATAATATAATAGTATAAATTACTAATATGTTATTTTTGACCCATGAGGTGTTTCAAAAAAGACAACCTGCGGGTTGACGTGGGGTTGATGTGACAAATATCAAATATTCAATATTGTATTAGATATCCGATATTGTATTAGATATCCGATATACTATCAGATACCTGATATTTGCCAGTTTTTATAAATAAATAAAAAGCAACCAGCAAGTTGTTATCACAATGAATCTCGTGCACAGGGTTTCAGATATCGTCTTCCATATCGCGTATCCAATATAAGTAATTTTTTTTGTTTTTTTTTTCATATCAATTTTAATATAAATTTAATCAATTTTATCATGAATTTGTTAGTTGTAGTTGAATTTGTTAGAATTTAGGATTTTTTTGATAGAAATTGTCAAAATTAAGGTTTTTTAAAGTATAAATTATGTTTTGCAAATTAATAGGAATGACTGATCAAAATGATGACACTGAGGAAAGAAATACTATTCCTTGTAACCCCCTACCAAACGATCCAGTGCCCTCGCAAAACCGTCCACCAAATGATCCTTTACCCCCCCTTGAAAACCCTCCTTGAATCGAGGATTTGATAAATGAAAATCTCACCAAATTGAGGGGTTTGCAAAGAACATATAATAATGTACCCACATTGGCTCCTATGTTATCCATGTTAAACACTATAGTGGATAACATTGAAACCCTTACCAACCAACAAAATGCCACTCTTCATTGGCGTGATGAAATGCATGAGATGTTTGATGATGGCTTGGACTATGATGAGGTTGCAGCCCTCAATATAACCAAAGAGGATTTGGCTAGCTTTTTTGCAAACCCAAAAATCGGTATTACCAGTCGACAAAAAAAACCCAAACTATTGATTAAGTGGTGCATAAATGATGGGTTACGTGCAAACTTTTGGGATTGTTGGTGGATGGTTTTTGATATCCCTCCACATAACAATTTAGAGGTGCCATTTTATTTCCTTAGAAAATTATATGTAGAATTTGTGTTGAAACTCAAAGTGAACTATTGGAGCATGAAGCCCAACATGGGTGTAGGATTAGGAGCTCCTTAGGATAAACCCTCTTCCCAATGAAAGTAAGCTGACACTTTTGTCCCCCCTACTGATATCTCCCCCCCCTCCTTGAGTGCAACATCCTGATATTATGGAAGAGGCTAGCTCTTAGACCATTAGAGCCATTCATAGGCTGAGTAGCCTATTGATATCTCAGGCTAGGTTAGTCCTACCTCCCCATGTTGATGATGCTAGCACCAGTTCATCATCGGCTAGCTCATCACACATTTGTGTGCCTCACACTTGCATTACATGCAAGAATATTTGCTTGGGTCCCATAGGTGATCTTCTTGAGTATCATTTTGTATTAGACAAGGATACACCAAACACACATGTAGAGGCTATAGACCTTGATGTGAGAGAGGAGGGGAATGCAGAGGCATGGACTCCTTCTATATCGGTATGTGTATACATTTTTTTGTTATGACATATATGATTTAAAGTTAATTTTTATAATAGAGTAATTTTAATTTTTAAGCCATACTAACTTATACATGTATGTGATCTTCATTCATGTTTAGTTGATGACTGAGGAGGAGCTTAGATAGGTTGATGATGCCATGCTCTTAGCCATTTCATTTGGCCTTGAGACATCTACGGTATATTATGTTGTGTTCTCATTATTTTTTCTATTTGATATTGTAGCATATATGGTTGCTAATCTTTCTTTTATCTTGCAAGTACCACATGTCCCTAGGGGACAAAGTGCAAGGAATGAGCCAACACCCATTAATAAAGGAAAGGTAATTAGGTGCTTTCTATTTGATTAAATATCAATGCATTCTTGTAAAATGTTTGTGGTAATGAAATTTAATTACATTCTTTATTGTATATAGGGCATGGCTACTGGCGATGAGCCCATACAGATTCCACATCATAGATGCTCAGGCATTCCCATTCGCACCGAGAGCCCCATTGTATGTATAAGTATCATTTATTTTTTACTTTCCTTATCTTTATAAATAAATTCAAAACTGATTTCCATGATATTAAAAACTATTATTTTGTATCTCATAGGAGACTCCTAGTCCACACGAGGTTCGACAAGAAAGTTTTATAGATTTGATGATGCAGCCACTATATCCTGAGGAGGAGCCTACACTAGTAAGTCATAGTTTGAATTCATGATTAAATATGTTATAAATTTAGCATGCTATGAATTATAATGTTATAGTTTTAAGAAGTAGATTCATCTGACAAACATATTTGAACATACACAACCCACAATCAGTGAGGTACAAGCATTGCCAAGGGCATACTAGAGAACTCCTGACTGATGTAGGAGGTCGATGAGAGACGTATTTATTATGAAAGTTTAATAGTACAAATATTTGTTAAAAAAAGATCATTATGCATTTGAGTAATTCAATGTTAGATACAAAGAATCATATAAATTTAGTAGTCTAACTTTGGGTTTTCCTTTTTTGTTTATGTAGGAGGCATCCAATCCACCTAGTGCAACAAAGAGGCTGCATTTTGATCATCCACCAACACCCTAGGATAGTATAGTTGTCATAGGATGTGTCATGAGACATTTTGAGATGGCGTATGCCACATTGTTTATAGAAACATTGATAGTATACACATTCCGATGGCATGATCAGCCACATTTTGTATATGGATCTATGTATTTTGATATATATATTTGTGTACTTTTTCTATGGATACATGATCTTTGATATATATTTGTGTAATTTTTCTATGGATACATGTATTTTGATATATATTTTTGTCATTTATATGCACAATGATATACATATTAATTTAGTATCTAGTATTGTTCAATTTATTGTGGATCATGTGTATTGTTCATGTTTATGGAATATCATTAATTTTGATTATGTTTTTTATATTCGATTCAAATGCAATAATTTGTGAATAACATTTTAACAACCTTTATTATCAAATTTGGATGCAATGTTTAATTTGAAGTGCTATCATGACATAAACACACTTGTTAACCTCCTCCACAAGGTTCACATAACCCCAAATCTGATTTAAAACTCCACCTTCAACCTTGAAACTAACTCTTGGCTTCAAATCTAATCTCAACACAGTTAAGGACTCCACTCCTCAACCATGGATTCTATTCCCAACCATGAACTCATTCCTAGACTCATAATCTTTGATAACTAGCACTTCACTTTATTACCATTCTCATACTACAACTTTTCAATTTCAACATAACCTCAAAATATCCCAACTTAAGAGACTTGATTGGATGAAACCTTTTTAACTTGGTTCCCCAATACCATATCCATATGAATAACATCTGTACATTTCTCACATTGATTTGATTACCCATATTGATCCACTTAACAAAATTGGCCATGCTCAAACCCCTAACTGACTCTTTGCACTCATTTTCACTTTGCAAGAAAAAGTTATGGCTCATTTTCCTATAGCATTCGACAATTCATCGATAGCCCTCACGAGCTCTGAGTTACTGGCCTTAGAAGATCAACCTCAAAATGCACTTAGAGCACCTTGGAGACTCCTTAGTATGGGGTGGCCATGGACGATGGGTGGTCTCCATAGCTAGAACAAGGGTGTCACTAGGGTTCACTCACCCATCCGGACCTCACGACCCTAATGATTCAATGGTAAGATCAATGGTTTCAAAGTTACATCGTGGTGCACCTATGAACTGAGGCACATGGTGAGTTTTGACATCAAGTGAGACAGCTGTGCCAAATCCAAACAGAATGTGATCTCTCAAAAATGAGATAGGTTATTT
This sequence comes from Cupressus sempervirens, assembly GCA_028749045.1. Classification (NCBI taxonomy): domain Eukaryota; kingdom Viridiplantae; phylum Streptophyta; class Pinopsida; order Cupressales; family Cupressaceae; genus Cupressus; species Cupressus sempervirens. The sequence goes on from CM053793.1 coordinate 729,937,814, forward strand.
TAGGCTTTGGCATCACCATCCTAAAGCATTCAACGGTTCATCGATAGCCCTCATGAGCTCCAAGTTACAACCCTCGAAAGATCGACCTCAAAACGCACTTAGAGCACCTTGGAGACTCCTCGATATAGGGTGATCGCAGATGATGGAGGGTCTTCATGGATAAAAAAATGGTGTCACTAGGGTTCACCCGCCCATCTGGAGCTAATGGCACTGATGATTCGATGCCAAGATCAATGGTTTCAAAGTTATGTTATGGTGCACTTATGCAAGTTTTGGCATTGAGCGAGATCGTTGTGCCGAATCCAAACAGAATGTGATCTCTTGAAAATGAGATAGGTTATTTTAGGCCTCGACATCATCATCCTGTACCATTTGACAGTTCATTGATAGCCCTCACGAGCTCAGAGTTATGATCCTTAGAAGATTGACCTCAAAACACACTTAGAGCACCTTGCAGACTCCTCAGTACGGGGTGGCCGCAAATGATGGAGGGTCTCTGTGGCCAGAACAAGGGTGTTACTAGGGTTCACCCACCCATCTAGAGCTAATGGCACTGACAATTTGATGCCAAGATTAGCGGTTTCAAAGTTACATTGTGGTGCACCTATGAACTGAGGCACACTATGAGTTTTGGCATCGAGCGAGATCGATGTGCTGAATCCAAACGAAAGGTGATCTCTCAAAAATGAGATGGTTTATTTTAGGCCTCAACATCACCATCTTGTAGCGTTTGACAATTCATTGATAGCCCTCATGAGCTTCAAGTTATGGCCCTCGAAAGATCGACCTTGAAATGCACTTAGAGCACCTTGGAGACACCTCGGTACGAGCTAGCCGCAAATGATGGAGGGTCTCTATGGTTGGAAAAAGGGTGTCAATAGGGTTCACCCGCCCATTTAGAGCTAATGGTATTGATGATTCAATGCCAAGATCAGAGGTTTCAAAGTTACGCTGTGGTGTACCTATGAACTAAGGCACACTATGAGTTTTGGCATCGAGCGAGATTGATGTGCCGAATCCAAATGGAAGGTGATTTCTCAAAAATGAGATAGGTTATTTTAGACCTTAGCATCATCATCTTGTAGCATTCAATGGTTCATCGATAGCCATCACGAGTTGCGAGTTACAGCCCTCAGAAGATCGACCTCAAAACACACTTTTTTCAATTATTTGGGCCCCAAAATGTGACTTTTCCTAAAACCTGTGAAAAAGGCCCACAAAAGGTGATGTCGTCAGGTCTGTAGTGATAGGGAATATTTTGGGAAAATAATGCTAGTAAATATCGGGTATTTGATTTCAGATTGGATACTCGATTTGAAATCGGATATCTGATATTGCCACCCAAATATTGGAGGGAAAAATGAATAACTATTCGTTATTAGTGAGTACTGAGTTATGAATTACCAAAATATATGAGTTATGAGTTATGTATTACCTTATAATGTATTATTATACTATATTATTATTAAATATAATAATATATGTTATTATTATTATAATCTATAAATATATATATATATGTGAAATTATTATATTGTATTATTATTATTATTAAATATAATAACGTAATATATGTTATTATTATTATTATATATATATATATATGAAATTATTATATTATATTATTATTATTATTACTATATTATTATTAAATATAATAACGTAATATATTATATATGTTATTAATATATAATAATATATTGTGTTATTATTACTATTATAATCTATAAATATAATATATATATTAATATATATATATATATATATATATGATTATTATATTATATTATTACTATTTTTACTATATTATTTTATTTTTACTATATTATTTTTATTTGTTACTATAACAACATATAATATTGTTGTTATTATTATTAGAATCATTTATATGCATTGAAAGGGGCCATAGGATGACCTATGACCCCTTTCGACACATTCCATGATAACATATGTCTCTAGGGGTCCTAGGACCCCTAGGGACATATTAGAATCATTTATATGGGTCGAAAGGAGCCATAGGATGACCTATGATCCCTTTTGTCAAATTCCATGACAACATATGTCTCTAGGGGCCCTAAGACCCCTATGGACATATTAGAATTGTTTATATGGATCAAAATAGGCCATAAGATGACCTATGACCCCTTTCGACACATTCCATGACAACATATGTCTCTAGGGGCCCTAGGACCCCTAGGGACATATTAGAATCGTTTATATGCATCGAAAGGGGCCATAAGATGACCTATGATCCCTTACGACACATTTTATTACAACATATGTGTCTAGAGGCCCTAAGAGCCCTAGGGAAATATTAGAATCATTTATATGGGTCGAAAGGAGCCATACGATGACCTATGACCCCTTTCAACACATTCCATGATAAAATATGTCTCTAGGGGGCCTAGGACCCCAGGGACATATTAGAATTGTTTATATGGGTCAAAAGGGGCCATAGGATGAACTATGACCCCTTTCGACACATTCCATGATGAGATATGTCTCTAGGGAACCTAGGGCCCCCAAGGACATATTAGAATTGTTTATATGGGTCGAAAGGGGCCATAGGATGACCTATAACCCCTTTTGACACATTCCATGACGACATATGTCTGTAGGGGTCCTAGGACCCCTAGGGACATATTAAAATTGTTTATATGGGTCAAAAGGGGCCATAGAATGACTTATGACCCTTTTTGACACATTTCATGATGACATATGTCTCTAGGGGCCCTAGGACCCCTAGGGATATATTAGAATACTTTATATGGGTCGAATGGGGCCATAGGATGACCTATGAAACCTTTCAACACATTTTATCACAACATATGTCTCTAGGGGCCCTATGGCCCCTAGGGACATATTACAATCATTTATATGGGTCGAAAGTGGCCATAGGATGACCTATGTCCCCTTTCAACACATTATATGATGACATATGTCTCTAGGGGTCTTAGAACCCCTAGGGACATATTACAATTGTTTATATGCGTTGAAAGAGGCCATAAGAAGACCTATGACCCCTTTCGACACATTCCATGATGACATATGTCTCTAGGGGCCCTATGACCCCTAGGGACATATTAAAATTATTTAAATAGGTTGAAAGAGGCCATAGGATGACCTATGACCCCTTTCGACACATTTTATTACAACATGTCTTTAGGGGCCCTAGGACCCCTAGGGACATATTACAATCGTTTATATGGGTTAAAGGGGCCATAGGATGACCTATGACCCCTTTCAACACATTCCATAATGACAAATGTCTTTAGGGGTCCTGGGACCCCTAGGGACATATAAGAATTGTTTATATGGGTCGAAAGGGGCCATAGGATGACCTATGACCCCTTTTGACACATTCCATGATGACATATGTCTCTAGGGGTCCTAAGACCCCTAGGGACATATTAGAATTGTTTATACGGGTCAAAAGGGGCCATAGGATGACCTATGACCCCTTTTGACACATTCCATGATGACATATGTCACTAGGGGTCGTAAGACCCCTAGGGACATATTATAATCATTTATATGGGTCGAAAGGGGCCATAGGATGACCTATGACCCCTTTCGACACATTTTATTACAACATATGTCTCTAGGGACCCTAAGACCCCTAGGGACATATTACAATCATTTATATGGGTCGAAAGGGGCCATAGGATGACCTATGACCGCTTTTGACACATTCCATGATGACATATGTCACTAAGGGTCCTAGGACCCCTAGGGACATATTACGATCATTTATATGGGTCGAAAGGGGCCATAGAATGACCTATAACTCCTTTTGACACATTTCATGATGACTTATGTCTTTGGGGGTCCTATGATGCCTAGGGACATTTTACAATCGTTTATATGGGTTGAAAGGTACTAGAGGATGACCTTTGACCCCTTTTGACACATTCCATGATGACATATGTCTCTAGGGGTCCTAGGACCCCTAGGGATATTAAAATTGTTTATTTGGGTTGAAAGGGGCCATACGATGACCTATGACCCCTTTTGACACATTTTATTAAAAAATGTCTCTAGAGGTCCTAGGACCCCTAGAGACATATTATAATTGTTTATATGGGTCGAAAGGTCATAGTTCATAGGATGACTTATGACACTTTTCGACACATTTTATTACAACATATGTCTCTAGGGGCCCCAGGACCCCTAGGGACTTATTAGAATCATCTATATGGGTTGAAAGGGGCCATAGGATGACCTATGTCCCCTTTTGACACATTCCATGATGACATATGTCTCTAGGGGTCCTACGACCCCTAGGGACATATTAGAATCATTTATATGGGTCGAAAGGGGCCATACGATGACCTATGACCCCTTTCGACACATTTTATTACAACATATGTCGCTAGGGGCCTTAGGACCCTTGGGGACATATTAGAATCGTTTATATGGGTCAAAAAGGTCATAGGATGATCTATGACTCCTTTTGACACATTCCATGATGACATGTCTCTAGGGGTCCTAGGACCCCTAGGGACATATTAGAATCATTTATATGGGTTGAAAGGGGCCATAGGATGACCTATGACCCCTTTCAACACATTTTATTACAACATATGTCTCTAGGGGTCCTAGGACCCCTAGGGACATATTATAATTGTTTATATGGGTCGAAAGGGGTTATAGGATGACTTATGACCCCTTTCGACACATTTAATGATGATATATGTCTCTAGGGTTCGTAAGACCCGTAACGACATATTATAATAATTTATATGGGTTGACTGGGGCCATAGGATGACCTATGACCCCCCTCCATCCATTTTATCACAAACTATAGGGACTCATTTGGTGGGTTCCAATGCATCAAGAGGGGTCATAAGTTAACCTATGACCCCTCTCAATGCATTTCATGACAATGTATATCCTTAGGACCCCTAGGGATCCATTGAGAATGCATTGAAAGGGGTCATAGGTTAACCTATAACCCCTTTTGATGCATTTTATGACAATATTATTTTTAATAATAATATAATATTGTATATTTCAATATAATAATAATATATTATTAGATTATATAACAATAATAATCATATATATTACTAGATTATAGATTTAATAATAATAATAACCATATATATTATTATATATAATAATAGTCATATAATATTACTATATATAATAATAATAATAATAATAATAATAATCATACATATTACTATAATATAATAATAATTATAATCATATATAATAATAATAATAGTTAATAATAACAATATCAATGTCCACACTTCCCCAAAATAAATTTCCCTCTAAAACACTCTAAAATTTCCCTCTTAAATTTATTTCTTCTCAAATTTCTCTCCCTCCAAATTTGACATTGGAAAATCTCTCCTCTCAATTTTTCGTCCAAATTTCAATTGAAAAAACGTGTTTGAGAAGGGTTTCACTGACACTCAAACTTTGGGTAGCCATTTGACAATGTTATTTTCATCAAAATTGAATGAAACGAAAAGGGTTTTTTTATAACACTCTCAAGATTCTATCGATATAATTGCTATCAAATCTTGAGTTCGATAAGTATTTATTAGTTAATTTTCAATGAAGATGATTGTAAAGTGCTGATTGACATACTGATTGAAAAATAGCTATAAATTTCAAATGGTATAATTTATTTTAAATCCAAAAGTTGCGTCACATTCTATGCTTCACCTAGTATAAGAAAAATAAAATAAAAATTAAATTTGGCAAAGTTTTCTATTAGTTAAGGTGGTCAAACATGGGATTTTTTTTCCAAAAAAGTTTAAGTAGAAAATTCATATTTAATTAATTATTTAGAATAAAAATACCCAAAAACACGTGTCACATCCGGCACGAGTCTACTTTTTATATCTATAATTATATTTAAAAAATATTATCATTTAAGGTGGTTAGACATATGCCTACTTTTTATTTTTGCCCTTAAATTTTCGAAGTAATGCATTAAAATAAAAACTTTTGACTGATCAATTATTATTTTTTTTAGATAAGGCCTAGTAGTTTAGAAACTACATTCAATTTCTTACAGATTATTTTCTTACAACTTTTTGATATGAAGTCCAGAACAACTTTAAAATCATGTGTCAAGTTGACATAACCTTGATTTGTTAGTTTTTCACTGCCACTTAAGGCCATAGTTTGGTTGACCATGATCTTGCACATACCCATCTATGACATGGTAGATCATTTTATTATAAATAAATAGTTTTCGTTTTTTTAATAGGAAGTCTTCTATTTATGTTTCAATGATTTATATAAATAATGTTTAAATTATAGAAAGAAGGTTAATATTTAGAAATTATAACTAAAACAACTCTTGTAATAAGTAAAAGATTAAAATATATATTTTTAATACATAATAGTTCATTAGAAGATATTTGTGTGTTCATTATTAACATTAATAAACAATTATCATTTAGCTTTACTATTTGTTCTATAAATGCGCATAGTGGGTCCTAAAATATTGCATTGTTTTTGACAAATTCATGTATAAGATGTTAAATCTATTAGCTAATCAATGTAAAGATAATTTTTTTTAAGGAAAAACTTTATATTTATATGAATAAAACTAGTTCAAAAAGGGCTCTCGGAGAAAAGAACTAGGGAAGAAAAACTCTGTTCATCACCCATCATACTACAAAATGCAATACAATATTGACTGCATCAAAACCTAGCTACATGAAAGAAAAAAGAAAATATTTGTGCAAAATAACCACAAGCCCATGATTATGTCCTTTACAAATATCCAAAAACCCAAGTACATGAAGGTCCCATACCTAAGGGTAGCCAAATAAACATAAAGTTCCCAAACCCAAACCCATATAGATTATATGCACTAGGTGTGCTTTACAAAAGTTAATTACATAAGAGAGTAGGGAGCTTGAGCTCATGAAATAATTGAAAGAGGCAATGTCTCATGAAAAGATTGATATGAAAAGCATGTCTAACCTAAAAACTAAAAGAAGCCACTAGAGCATAAAACTTGATGAACATCTCCGATAATGTTGTACAAAAACCTATAGAAACTCTGTGCCAAAGCTAATATTACAATAAACAATTGAAAGGAACTTCCCAAATGGTTATTTCAAATAGGTGGCCTACCAAAATCATACACTAGAGACCATAGCATTAAGCCATAATTTTAATAAAGATGAATTGTAGAAGAGATCAAAATAATGTTGCAGCCAGTGGTAAGTCTCAAACTCCATTCGATGTGGGGCAAGAATAGGTGTACAAAAGCATAAAGTAGTAGAGAATCCCAAAGAGAGCAATTGAAGTTTGTCAGATCCATATTGAAGAGAATTTTGGAGAACATGATGATCAAGTTACAAGGGTGATCACAAGCATTCCTTAGAAATAATATTAGTGAGGTTAGAAAAATCACAAGGATTAATGAGTAAAGTTGAAGTGTCAATAGATATATTGCCAGCCCCTAAATTAGCAAGGAAATCTGCAAGAAAATTACCCTCCCTATATATATCTAAAATGTAACATTTAGGGCTTGAATTTAGCAAAGCCCATACTTGATGCAAAATATTCTGAATAGATCAGTTATACACAATCTATTTAATATAAGCATTGATAATAAATGTCGAGTCACCTTCAACATGTAAGTGTGAGATTTTTAGTGATTTTGCAAGAACAAGTCCATAAAGTAAGGCTAGAGCTTCAGCCTTATTATTGGTTCTTGGAGGAATGTGAGATGATTTAGCTGCTATAATAGAACCCATATAATCTCTCATAATAATGTTGAAACCATATTTCCTTGGATGATCTCTGGATGCTCCATCAAAGTTAATCTTAAATTGGCCAGGACAAAGTAGGGACCATTTTATTTGTGCTTTGATGGAGAGGACCTTGGATGGGTATAGGGAGAAGGAAGAGAAGGGAAGATCAAACCCTTCCATTGATGTAAAATGATATTGTTCCAAGGCATAAATATAAATTGACCTTTAAATTTATGAACATTTGCATTGACAAGTTCTGCAATTGCTCATTCTATCCAATCCAATACCAAAGGTAGTGGGGAAGGGGATTGCCTAAAAATTCTCTTATTCCTTTTCCACCAAATAGCCCATAGCACACGATCAAGGTACATTTCCATATGAAAAATAATATAGAATAGATAAAAATAATTGGCCAAGACTAAAACAAGTCCCAAATTGATTGAGGTAGTGGCATAGGAATTTTGGTTTATTTAATACAAAGTACTACCATTCTTGAGGAAAAGGACATATCAAAAGGAGGTGATCAACTGTTTCTAATTCTTGTTGCCAGAGCACAAATGGAAAAGCATTTGCTATGTTTAATTTTTGTAGTCTATCATTGGTTAGGATACAATATTTTAGTGCAAGCTAGGCAAAGTAACCTGCCTTAGGTAATACATAATTATTCCTTCAAAACAAAAAAGCATGATGATTAAGTTGATTGCCTTGATTATGTTGTAATGCTAGATTACCTTATTTAATAGAATAATTACCATCTTTGGTTGGGGCACAAAAAAGGTAGTTTGGTTTGTTTGACATGTAGAAAACCTCTCTTTCTGAGAACAATTGTTGTAAAGTATTAGTTGAATGAAGGGGAATGGGGAGAGGAAATGGATCTCTCCAAATAACTTTTCCCAAATATAAAGAGATTGTCAAAACATAATTAGACAAAGCAACACCCCATGATTGAATTGTTAGGTTGGCAATATCTCATAAAGAGTCAATAGAAGCAAGGGTGGGGTATGGGGTGTGGGGTGGTGACTATTCCATGAGTCAAACTAAAAATTAACAATTTCCCCATTATGAACCTCCCAATAAATAAATAAAAGTGGTAATATCCCTAGAGGCCATCATAAAGTCCCAAATCATTGACCCTTTTGGTGGATTAAGAATTGTAATTACCCTAGTGGAGTCCATGTTATCCAAATAATTTTCTTGGAGTAAGAGACACTGTCTAGATGAGGGTTTAGCATACACCTACCATACTAATTTTTCCTCGAAGGCCTTATTACTATTAGATATATCATGCAACCTAACACCTCCAAATTTATATGATGTAGGCATGTTATGAAGGGAAACCAAGGGTAACTTTTTCTAACCATTCATGTTTGCAGTCCATACAAGAGTTCTAATAAGCTTTTCTATTTCAAGGATAACCCTTTTAGGAGCTTGCAATATAGACAAGTAGTAGTTTGGGATGGCAAAAAGGACACTTATAATAAGTAAAATTCTTCTTGATAGAGATAAGCACCTAATCTTCCAAGAACCAACTTCAAAGGATTCAAATGAAGCCATCAAGGTGGTTTACCACCTTTTGATTGGGGCTTCGTTCGAAGCCCCCTGTGGTTGTTTCTTGGCCACAATGGTGGCCATGTGTGAAGGCCTAGGTGCTTCAAAAAAAGCCCCCTATGTAGTCAAGGGGCTTCAAGCAAAACCCCCTAGGTGACATGGAGCTTTGAGCAAAGCCATCATGGGTGAAAAGGGGCTTTGATCAAAGCCCCATGCTACACTTTTGATAGCCAAGGGGCTTCACTTAAAGCCCCTTGGCTATGCAATTGGCTTCAGAAAGTAGGACTTGTTGGCCAAAGGATATTTGTACAAAGTCAATCAACCAAAAAAAGTAATTTTATTTATTTTTATTTGATATAAAAATAAAATTTCCTTCATTTTTAAATCAATACAAAACAACCTTACAAGCAATTCACTATTTTTGAAGAAAAAGGAAGAAGACTTAAAACAATATGAAATATTTTGATAGTTTTTTGAAGATCGAAGACAATTCAAAATATTTTGATAATTTTTTAAAAATTGAAGATGGGACGACAACAAGGAAGACAAAGTAAATCTGTAAGAAACAGATTAGCTGATGTAGAACATAGAAATCGTTAATTTTTTAAAGAAAATTATCACAACAAAAGAGAATGTATGTACATGTGTAAGTTCTCATAGACATGTATATTTTCAAATTTATAATTAATTTTCTAAATTTATTCATTTATATACATTTAGGTCTTGACGAACAATCACAAGATGAAAAAATACATGTTGTAGCTGATTTGAGTCATGACAACCTAGGACATAACAATCCAAGACATGATAATTTAGGGCATGAAGAAATGGAAGTTGGAGAAGGGTCAAGATCAATTTCCCAAATTGGTATGGATGAAATCATAAGACTAGCCACAAGTGTAAAGAAAAATATCACTCATAGAAATTTAGATCATTTACTTACAATGGATGTGGATAGATTGAAATTACTTGCTAATTTTAAATCATTAGGTCTCTCAAAAAAAAGAGCTTTGAATTTGTACCTGAGCAATAGTGGGTGTCACATCCATCATATTTGTACCCCCATGAATAGTAGGTGTCACATCAATAGCATCTCTCCTCCCACTATGATCATAGTTCACACTGGAAGAAGCATGATCTTCTATCTATGCCTACAAAAATAAAATTCATCTGGAAATATGATTACATAATTATATACTTGTGAATAGAATTTTGTTATTGTAAAAATTAAATTTAATAAAGGTCTACCTAGGTTTGAGGAGCAAGAGGGTCATAAGTGACATATACTAAGGTGTCATCAACAAAAAATCCATCTCCAATAGTCTCAATCCTTTATAATAGTGAGTAGTGCACAAGAGTAATGAGATGGGATGGAAGTGGTGTAGAGTCAGTAGATTGAAATAACATGTTCATGTATGATCCTATCTTAGTGGGAACATGAATCTAACTCAAATCTCATAACTACTAATCAAGCACATCAAGTCCATTAGTAGAAACAGAAATACCTCGACCAACTCCTAAGGTCCCCTTAGGTGGAGCTACAATAGAGTGTTGTGTATTTGAGTGTTGAGCACTAGAGTGTTGTGTAGAGTGCTCAATGCCATAGTCTTGTGCTGAGTGTCATTTATTTTGGTGTGCATGACTTGATGGCATGTCATGGGTCACTAATATAGGCCTCTATGAAATTGTCTTTATGACACTATGTAAAGGCATCCCTTATGTATCCGCAAAGTACAAATATGCCTATAACAAATCATCTAGAAGATATAAGGCCATCTCTATATGTCTATGCTCTCCAATGAGGCCACATATATCTCTTGGGGTAGGAATTCATGTAACTCTATAGATCTCATCAGTGGGTTGTATAGTACTCAATGATGCCTCAGAAGATGATCTATGATGATCAGGTCTACTCAAAAGATATCTGCCTAGAGTGTTAGATGTAATGCTCCTAGCTGTAGATGTAATGTGTCCTATCTGATCAACTAGTTCCCTTTGAGAAGCAATGACAACTCTATCTATAGTAGCAACCATCACTAGAGCCATTACTAGGGTCTTAGATCCCACCAATGCATGATGATGAGGAACAACACAAGTTAGCTCATGATCAAAAACTCTACTACATCCCTAAGCATAATATCCTAGGATATCTAAATTGTTGACACATTACCCCAAAAAAATCTCCACGTACAACTGATGTGTAAAATATAATGAAATTTTGTCATTATTAGGACAATGACCATGTGCTACTAGGAATCAAGGGTATATCATATAAGCAATCTGTGGCACAACACATCTAGTAACCTAATATGCCCTGACCTTGGTCTTCCCCTCATAAAATAGAAAGATCACTCATTTGACAATCTCCTTAGAAACTAGTCTCTAAACTTGCTCTAAGGATATACCAATTGAGATCTAAGCTCGTAGCTCAGCAAAAATCCTATCTATAGACTTTGGTGCAAATGCAATATGTGATCTAAGTCTGTCAATAAGCTCTTCAAGACTAGTCAAAATCTACTAACATGTACCTCTATATAGATGATCCTAAGATCTCTCAATAACTGATCTTAGTCTAGCAGTCTCTATGGTCACAAACTAGAATATAGCCAACATATAAGTAACACGAGGGTGGATAGGTGGTACATCGACATGTAGTCCTTGTCCTTGAGCTTGAGCCTGAGCCTATCCCTACCCCTACCCCTTCCTGTTCCCTTGATCATGTCCCTTTCCCTAACCCTCTCCCCCTCTCTCATCTTGAGGCTGATCATGGGATGCCATTTACAGGTACAACATGTGCAAACTAAATGTTTAATTAATATTACAAGAACATAAGGGGTTAATAAGGGGATGCCATATAAGGGGTTGTGATATGTTCTATCATTAATCTAAGGTCATAAGGGGTCTTCCTAAGTCTTATAAGTATTTCTAAGGTCTTAAGAGGTCATGTATAAGTTCTTATTAGGTCTTATTAGTAATCTAAGGTACATTCATAAGTCATATTAGGTGTTAATCATAATAAATTAAATGTAGGAGAGGGAAAGTGAAGAGAGAGCGAGGAGAGAGAGAGAGAGAGCGAGGGGAGAGAAAGTAAGAGAGAGAAAGTAAGGAGAGAGAAAGTGAGGAGAGAGAAAGTGAGGAGAGAGAAAGTAAGGAGAGAGAAAGTAAGGAGAGAGAAAGTTAGGAGAGAGAGTTCAAGGAGAGAGAAAGTGAGGAGAGAGAGAGTTCAAGGAGAGAAAAAGTGTGAGAGGAGAGAGTTCGAGAGAGAAAGTGCAAGGACAAAGAGAGTTCAAGGTGAGAGAAGATAGAAAGTGAGGAGAGAGAGAAAGTATGAGGAGAGAATGAGGAGAGATAAAGTGAGAAGAGAGAGAAAGTAAGGAGAGAGAAAAAGTAAGGAGAAAGAAAGCATGAGGAGAGAGAAAGTAAGGAGAGAGAAAGTAAGAAGAGGGAGAGAAAGTGAGGAGAGAGAAAGTGTAAGGAGAGAGAAAGAGATGAGAGTGTGAGGAGAGATAAATTGAGAAGAGAGAGAGAAAGGAGAGAAAGAGATGAGAGAATGAGGAGAGATAAAGTGAGAAGAGAGAGCGAAAGTAAGGAGAGAAAAAGTGAGAGAGAAAGTAAGGAAAGAGAAAGTAAAGACAAAGAAAGTGAGGAGAGAAAAAGTGAGGAGAGAGAAAGTAAGAAGAGGGAGAGAAAGTGAGGAGAGAGAAAAAATGTGAGGAGATAGAAAGAGATGAGAGAGTGAAGAGAGATTAAGTGAGAAGAGAGAAAAAGGAGAGAAAGAGATGAGAGAGCGAGGAGAGATAAAGTGAGAAGAGAGAGAAAGTGAGAAGAGAGAAAAAGTAAGGAGAGAGAACACACAAGGGAGAGATAAAAGTAAGGAGTGAAAATAAGAAGAGGGAGAGAAAGAGAGAAAGTGCGAGGAGAGAGAGATGAGAGAGTGAGGAGAGATTAAAATGAGAAGAAAGAGAAAGGAGAGAAAGTGAGAAGAGAAAGTAAGGAGAGAGAAAGTGAGAAGAGAGAAAAAGTAAGGATAGAGAAAGTGAGGAGAGATTAAAATGAGAAGAAAGAGAAAGGAGAGAAAGTGAGAAGAGAAAGTAAGGAGAGAGAAAGCGAGAAGAGAGAAAAAGTAAGGATAGAGAAAGTGAGGAGAGAGAAAGTAAGAAGAGGGAGAGAAAGTGAGGAGAGAGACAAAAAGTGTAAGGAGAGAGACAAAGAGTGTGAGTAGAGATAAAGTGAGACAAGAGAGAAATGAGATAAAGTGAGAAGAGAAAGTAAGGAGAGAGAAAACAAGGAGAGAGAAAGAGAGAAGAGAGAGATAAAGTGAGAAGAGAGAGAAAGTAAGGAGAGAGAAAGTAAGGAGAGAGAAAGTGAGAAGAGAAAAAAAGTAAAGAGAGAGACAGTGAGGAGAGAGAAACTGAGAAGAGAGAAAAAGTAAGGAGAGAGAAAGTGAGGAGAGAGAAAGTGAGAAGAGAGAAAATGTAAGGATAGAGAAAATAAGAAGAGGGAGAGAAAATGAGGAGAGGGAGAGAAATTGAGGTGAGGGAGAGAAAGTTAGGAGAGAGAGTTCAAAGAGAAAGTGTGAGGAGATCTATAAGAGTTCAAGGAGAGAGAAAGTGTAAGGAGAGAGAGAGTTCAAGGAGAGATAAAGTGTGAGGAGAGAGAGTCGAAGTAGATAGAAAGTAAGAACAGGGAGAGAAGGTGAGGAGAGAGAAAGAGATGAGAGAGTGAGGAGAGATAAAGTGAAAACAGAGAAAAAGGATAGAAAGTGAGAAGAGAGAGAAAGTGAGGAGAGAGAAAGTAAGGAGAGAGAAGGTAAGAGGAGAGAGAGAAAGTAAGGAGAGAGAAATTGCAAAGAGAGAAAAAGTAAGGAGAGAGAAAGTGAGAAGAGAGAAAAAGTAAGGAGAGAGAAAGTAAGAAGAGGGAGAGAAATTTAGGAGAGAGAGAGAAAGTGTGAGGAGATAGAGAGCTTAAGGAGAGAGAAAGTGTGAGGAGAGAGAGTGAGGAAATGTTGTCATAAAATATTGTGGTTCCATCCTCTTTCTTTTCATTCAAATCTACCAACATTCTTCTTAGCCAAATAGCTTGACATGCTACTGCATTTGCTACTATGTATTCAACATCTACTATAGATTGAGAAACAATTGGTTGCTTCTTGGATGCCCATGAAATTGCACTTGAACCTATATGAAACATATAACCAAAAGTGCTCTTCCTATCATCTAGACTTCTAGCCCAATCACTATCAGTGTAACCAATTAGCCTAAATTCATTATCAATAGTATAAAAATTCCAAATCCCTTGGTACCATTCACATACCTTAAGATCCTCTTTCTTGCTTGAAAATGGGAATCCTTTCGAGCTTCCATGAATCTGGAAATCAAACTTATTGCATGCATCATATCAGGCTGAGTTGGTATCAAATACATCAAGCTTCTAACCATACTTTTATACAATGTTGGATTCACATTGCTATTGCAATCTTCGTTGTTCAAATTTAGACCTACGATTATTGGTGTTGGGGCTTCCTTACTATTTTTTATTTTGAACCTCTCCACGATTTGATTTGCATATTTTTATTGAGAGATAAAGATGCCATCATGCATTTATTTTACTTCTATGCCTAGAAAGTATTTCAAGAGACCCAAGTCTATCATCTCAAATTCACTCTTCATGATCTGTTTGAACTCAAAAATTAGGAAATTATCATTTCTAGTGAAATTAAGTCATCTACATACAACAAAAGAATCAAAACCTTACCATTTTCTGCCTTGATGTAGAGAGTGGGCTCACCATCTCTTTTTCTAAAGTCATTGCTCATCAAATATGAGTCAATCTTGCTATACCATGCTCATGGAGCTTGCTTGAGCCCATAAAGAGCTCTCTTCAACCTATACACTTTATGTTCCTCACCTGAAACTTCATAACTAGGTGGCTACTCCATATACACCTCTTCTTTCAACACTCCACACAAGAAGGTGGACTTCACATCCATTTGATATACCTTACATTTTTTGGGCTGCAATTTCTATGAAAACATGCATGGTTTCCATTCTTGAAACCATGGCATATGTCTCATCATAATTTCTACCATACTGCTATTTATACTCCTTGACCACTAATCGTGCCTAATGCCTATCTATTTTTCCTTCAACATTGCACTTGGTCTTATAGATCCATTTAACTCCAATTACTTATTTCTTGGGAGGCAAAACATTTAATTCCCATGTTTCATTTTTCTCTATAGCATCTATTTCCTCATCCATGGCATTACATCATTTCTTTTCTTTTATGGCTTGTTCAAAATATATTCGATTACTATGAGAAAATAATGCAAAATTAACACTCTCATCATAGTCTTCATCATACCTTTCAGCTTGGTATATCTCCCTTAGAATTTTAGTCTTTCTTGGAAATTAGGAGGTGAGAGTGGGATCAAAATTTTTAGTACTGGTATTGCTACTAATTTGCATACCAATTTATAGCTGTCTAAAACTCCTAAGAGCTGATTCTCTGCACGTTTGAGGCTACTTTCCTTTTTGCCTTTTTCTGGAGCTATCTATAACTACTACTCCTTCATTTTGCTGATCACCAACTTCATCTTCCTCATCAATAGTTGGAAATTTATTTAAAGTGCTTGAAGATTCATCCATTGAGCCATCCCATGGGTTGGCTTTCAAGAAACTCCACATCTCTTAAAATGATGATCTAGTTGGTGATTGGATTATACAATCTATAGCCTTTGATTCCAAAATACAACATGTGTAGATGCACTTTACACCCTTGTCATCCAACTTTTTCCTTTGCTCCTTTGGAACATGTGCATATGCTACACACCCAAACACTCTCAAGTGCTCAACTATCTATCTATGTCTTGCCCATGCCTCAAGGGGAATCTTGTCATAGAATGCCTTTGTTGGGCACCTATTTATAAAGTATACTATTGTTGCTACAACCTCTCCCCAATGTGCAGTTTTTAGTCTCTTTTCTTTCATCATGCTCTTTGTCATTTCAACAATGGTTCTATTCTTCCTCTCAGCCACTTCATTCTATTGTAGAGTATAGTTGGCTATAAGCTCCTTCTTGATGCCATTTTTCTTGCAAAAGTTTACAAAAGAATTGTCCAGGTATACTCCCCCCTATCTGACCATAGGACTTTTACATAATGTCCACATTCCTTTTTAGCTTGGCTTTAAATTCAACACACTTATCAAATGCTTCAGATTTTCTTTTCAAAAAATACACCCATGTCCTATAGCTGAAATCATCCATGAATGTCATAAAATAAGTACTCCCCCCAATAGAAGTGGTTTGCATAGGGCCTATTGGTGTTTTAACATTATTAAGAAAAAACATACTTAATACCAAGATAAAAAGATCACAACAACTTAAGGATTAGCAAATTCCCATAAATAGTCATGTGTACTTTAGATCTGGACACAACTTCAACAAAATAATAAATATTTTCTACTCTTTAGGCTTTGCAAAGCAAGGCGGGTGCACTTGAGGGATGAAAGATTTACAACATGATATTACATATACTCTTACTCATTCTATGACATCCAATAACAATATACATCCCTTATAATAGATTGGTTACAATTCTTCTTAGATTTACAAGTAACTCTGGGCAATAACAGCTAACTAGAACTCAGAATTTAAATGTAAAAAAGTGTTGACCAGCTTTGATATTCTTCAAACATTAAAGTAAAATTTATTTTGAAATTAAGATTGATTCTTATTCATGGTTTCTTCATATGTAGACTAAACTA
This sequence comes from Cupressus sempervirens, assembly GCA_028749045.1. Classification (NCBI taxonomy): domain Eukaryota; kingdom Viridiplantae; phylum Streptophyta; class Pinopsida; order Cupressales; family Cupressaceae; genus Cupressus; species Cupressus sempervirens. The sequence goes on from CM053793.1 coordinate 729,954,861, forward strand.
GTTGATCCATGCCTTATCTAGTGGGTTTCATAGTCTATTCAATTTATGGACCTAATCGACTACATTACAATCAATATTATCAACAATTCTCACTAAAACTCATTCTTAAACATATCCTCACTACTACCATGGAAACCCTATCATATTCACTAAAGAATTTACCTAATTGATTGAATTAAAAGCAATATTGAAAATGATCTACAACTTAACATAATTGCATTCAATTGAACAAGCTTTGCTTATGCAATTTTAAGATAACTAGATAATAGAATTGGAGACAAGATTTAGGAAGAAAAGATATGAGGACAACTCATCTTTATATTAATTTCCTTTGAAAATTGTATAGAAACTGTAATATAACTCAAAATGACTCAAGATAAGACATTAAGATCCTGTAACATCAATGTATTCTCAAATAATTGTAGAGAAAATATATCATAAAGTTTGCATCAAGACTGGACCGAACAAAACTTAGTGAGACTAAAATTGTAAATAACTTGGACCTCTTCTCTAGCCTTGGAATCTTAGTTATATAGTATGAGATGCAACAAGCTTCAGGAATAGAAAACTGATAGCTGTACTAAAGATAGAAAAATATCTACAATGTTACTATCACAAAAAGAAAAAAAATTGTGCAACAAAATTTTTTTACATCATAATATTCTTTTGTGGGACCACTTTCTGTTACACTTTTTGTTGCATTTCTTTATTGGTGAAAAAATTTGATGATTCGCCTCATTGTTGTTGTAACTCCTTAGAGTATGTAGCTAATGGGATTAATTGTGATATATCTAGCTTTGCTTGTTTTAGGCTTACTTCCACCTTAGGTTACTCCATGTATATCATCATGAATTGATAAGACAACAGTTATATCTGATCTCTCTTTTTCCAAGTCACTAGTCTAGGTTTCTATGATTATCATTGAGGATGGTTGTTCTGTTTTGTCTTCTTCTATTGATGTATCATTTGTTTAATTCTCTTCCTATTCCACATCATCTTCCTTTGCTTCCAATTTCTTAGAATATACAAAATCTTCCATCCATTTGTTAAAGACTGTGTGGTCAGGCCAATCAAAATTTAAGATATCATGTTACTTTTAGATCACAAAGTCTCCTATTTTATTTATCTCAATAAATTATTCTTTGGTGGAATTATAGAAAAACCACACCTTAACAAATTCCTCATTTGTCATTTCCCATAGCAGATGTCCCTTCTCATTTATGAGTTCATTCATCCTTTGGTGCAATGAAACATCTAATTCTTTCCCCCACTCTTCCTTTCCTTTTATCTTATCAATCTTTTTAAGAGCTCGAGAAAAAGATCAAATCTCACCTAAATATCTAGAAAGGAAAATCATTATTCTTTTTTGAACTGCCACTCTCTTTTCATCAAACTCAGATAGATTATTTGTCATATCAAATATTCTATCTATCTATTCACAAGAAAGATTAATAATTCAGATATACACAAAAGGGTGATATCTTTATGTCTTCAACCCCATTTTTTCATAATAGGCTTTGAAGTGTCTTTAGCACTTCTTATTTCATTCCACATGTCTAGGATTTTCACTAATTGGTCATAAAATGCTTGCTGGTCATTCTTATCTACTAAATATAAGATTTTTTTTTTTGAGTTTTTCCTCATACTAATTATTCAATTCAACATGTAAGGCCCATAGCTTATTCTTTTCCTCCTCAAAATCCTTAGTAGTATAAAACTTTTGCCTTTGTGGAGTGTCAAACAACTCTACAATTGGATTTGACTTAAATGACTCAACTGGGGTCGAGGATAAACAATTCTAGGCCTAAAAGACTCCCACTTTTCTCTTTCCCAATTGCTTGTCCATCAGGGATACTTGAGTCTCCAACTACTATATCCTATTCCCTCTCTCTTCATGTGCCTTCAACATGTCTTCAAACTTGGCATTGAGCTTTAGGAATTTATTTTTCTCTTTTCCAGCAACCACCGTCCCAAAGTCCACCATTTCTTTAGTCATTTTACTTATCTCCTCACTATCCACTTCATCTACTCTGTATACTATGAGAGTTCCTGTATGCTTAGCATTTGAAATTTCTTGTATCTTGGTTTTGTCTCTTTTCTCAATAGACCAAATCACCAATGCTTGGTGATCAGTGTTGTACTTTATTCCTCTATGTGCTTGCAAAATCTCCTCCTCAGTTTTATATTGGACATCCTTTTCTTTTCTAATAGAGTCAAAAATCATAGCATTGGCCATGTCCCACTTAGGCAATATCAAAACTCTTGACTCTTTCAATAACTGTTTTCCCCCTTTAGGGGTCAATTGTGCAAAATCTTCCATGAAATTGGCCTTAACCTCTTCCTCAATCTTAGAGTCCAACTTATTTGGTTGTTCTACTTTTAATGATTTGTATTTAGCCTCAAAATTGCTAATGTTTCTTCTCCATAAAAATTGTGCAAAGGCTCTAGATTTCAAAAAACTTTCATCATTAATGAATTTTTGAGAGGCCTGTACAATTATAGGGTCTATCTCCCTACCTCTAAAGTTTGCAATAGTAAGGTCAAAAATGGCACAAGAGGCTCTTCAGGAACTCCTCCTTCAAGATCAGCAATTATAATAACTATTTTGTCTTCCCCTCTAATCTATCTCAACCATGCTCTTAGAGATGCCTCATCATCTATTCTGAGTGGAGTTTGGGATGGTGAAAATTCTCCTACATGAGAAGATGATCCTTGTTCCAATCTCTGCTTCTTAGGGGCATTTTATCAAGTGGTCTTTTTGATCTTGGCGTCTTGTAAGGGGGAATATATTGTATGTTTTGAGCCACTACATACCTTTCCTTCTTCTACAATGTGTACTAGCTTGGGGTTACAATCATCCTATTGTTTAATCTTTCTTCCACCTCAACAACTTTGTCTCAATGTGTCTTTGCTATAATGTCTTTCTTCTCATTGAAGGTTTGCATAATTCTAGCAAAATTATTCATCAACATATCCATTTTGACCCCCCAATATCTCTTATTTGCTAAAGGATCATATTTTAGCTCAAAAGGATTTATAAAATTAGTAACTTTGCAATAAACTATCCATTTCTCTTTGCTGACCTCTTGCTCCTATAGTGAGAATTTGTTCCTGATTGTATCTTCAGAGAAATATACAATTTGTATAAGAGCCTTAGCTTTACTTCTTTCCTTGAGGAGGTCATAGAATCCCTCTAGATCAATATAATGAGCACGGGATTGGGCCATTTGATACTTATCTAATTTTTTTCCCAAACTTCTCCATCCCTTCTTAACAAATGCAAAATCATAAACAACAGTAGCCACTAGAAAGAATGCACCTTTAGATTTTCCTAGCAAATCCCTTTCATCAATTGACCCAATCTACCATAACAATTATACAATTCCTACCTTCAAAGGCACTTGATATGGTAGCACATGGGGTTTTCCTAAGAAACCATAAACTCTAAAAATAGTAGAAATAGGATACTCCCCAATTATGACTTACCAACAGTCCCTTAGCATGATCCTTAGGTCTTATTAATTTTAATAAGGACTATGATATTCTAGGGCTATCCCCTCTTAACAACAATCTGAGCCTTGAAGTGAAATATCTATCAAATGTGACAAAACTAGCATCAATGACTTCCCATGTCATGTTTGCACTCCACAACTGAACTGAGAGTCTCTCTCCATCTCTCTCCAATTCCAATTTCATTTTTTTGGAGAAGAAAGTAACTCCTTTATATAAACATATATACATCAATAAAGACTACCAAAAAAAAGGCCTATTAAGCTTAGCCTGTGCTATTGCAATTAACCCATTATGAATCTCCTTAGCTAGAAAAATAGCAAAATCTAGAATTGAACTCATTCCATACTAAAAAGTTTGAGCTATGATGAGAACAATAGAGCCTTGAATATGATCTTGCTCATCCATTAGAGAGAACAATATAAGGCCCATTCCCTAGCACTAAAATAATTTTTCAACAAGGGTTCTAGGGTATTCAATGTGACCAGAGGCAATGATCCAATTTTAACAAAATGTTGTTGCAATGGTTCTCTCCTTAGGTATATGCTTTGAGCATCATACCTCACTTGAAAATCTTTCATATCAATTCTCTCATGGACAACATGGTTAGGGTTAAGCTTGAAAACTTCTCTGATTAATTTGGGTAAAACCCTATAAAGGTTATCTCCTACATGGTTTTTAATAATCCTGGTAATTGGATCATATTTTTTAGCCATGTCTACTAGTAGGTCACTATCAAAGAAAAATCTAGGGACAACCAATTTTCTTATATCAAATTCCCATACATTACTCATTGGAGTATCCAAATTTTGTTTTGCAAACCACTTCTTAAAAAATTCTAATTCTCCTATAGAAACCTATGGATCCCTCAAGTAATTTTCCTTATCATAGAAACCCTCACTAACTAACAACCTAGGGTTTTTTGGAATGAATTCTCTACCCTTTGCTAGCTCGTTTACTAGTGGAGGTATTTTTTCAAGAAAATAATCATGAAATGTTCTTTTTAGGTAATCTACCTTGCCAAAAAAATCCTTAAGAGGAGGCATTCTCTCAACTTACCCTATCACAATTACAATTTTTTAATATTCAGAAGTTTCAAACCACTTACCTGCCTTTTTCTTGATTATTTTTCTCTATGAATTACTTTTCAAATTGCTAAAAACCCTAAAGAATTTTGTGGCCTAGATCTTGAAACACTTGCACTCTGATAATTTTATGATTTTCTAATACAATAATGGTGAATTTTAGGTTTTACTATAGCATTAAGGTCACACAAAGTGGCATTGAATAGAATTAGTGTTTCTAATAGTTAATTTTCATGTCACGCCTTGATTTTAAATTTCCTCTGTCAATCATAAAGCATCGAACAACCTATTTGAAAATAGAAAAGCTATGTTAAAACCTTAGAAAACTTGCGACACATCAAGCAGGCACTTCCTCGCTTTGACTAAAGTTCAGTCATTTTCATAATACGGTGAAGTGTTGATCATCGATCTTCCAAAGATCGATGATCATGAAAGATCACTATAACTTTACAATTAAGGCTTTAAAAAAGTAGCCTCATTGGTACATTCATCTCTAGCTTGGCAAGTACATGTATTGCTTTACCAATTACTACGTTCTATTTCATCACACTTTTCTACCCTAGCATGACTCGATAGTCTTCTTTATGATAGGTCCCACTTTGCCACATGGTGTGTGGACACTTCCCCACTTTGTTTAAAGATCCTCCACTTTCATATTATAGGAATGCATCACCTATTGATCTTTTCAATATCAACAGTGTGTGTAAATTATGCTTTCTTGGATCTAGTCAGCAAAATTAACCAATGACTGTATTCCATTTTTTTGACATATCTGACAGTTTCCAATAGTGCATACTATACTAATACCCTTCAAAGATTGTGGGCCCATGAACTCATCATATTCTATGTGTCTAATAGGTGCTAGCCTGCATTACATAAACCTTTAGCTTATTCATATTGTAGTCATGCGCCACCCATTGATTCTCCAAAGATTGATGGCTTAATGATATGGTATTAAAAGATAACCCCACTACTTGGCTTAACTAATGACATCGCTAGAAAATCAAATGTGCACTGATCCTTACTAACAACCCTGAAAAAGTTTTGAAAAAGTACTGACAAGCTCTAGTCTTTGCGATGCAATTTAGACCCAACATCAACAAGTGTTATGTGGCACCAAGGTGCTTGCCCATTTCATGTAAATGTTGAGTAGATTCATCTTGTAGGCATACGCCCACCGTTGATCTTGGAGAGATCAATGGCTAGCCCAAACAAAGGACCACACTTAAGATATTTTGTAGAACTAATTAATAAAATAACCATGGTTATGACAATGAGTATAATGAAAAGTTTTATTTCATGCTAAATAATAAAACAACTTTGGAAAAATAAAGACTTGGGCTAAGAGTCTCTTGTGCAATTTTATTTAAAATATTACTTTCCATCACTTTGAGGGTTAGGCCAAGACAAAACAAGGGCTTATGAAATACCAAAAGATTTCATCCAAGGTTTTTAAAAAATTTCACAATATTTTTTGAAACCCTAATCTAAGGTTTTTCACTATAGGGAAAAGAAAAACATAAAAGGTGAAAAAATAAGCCAACAGGACCAACTAATCAAAATGCACCAACTCTAATGGTGCCCTCACCCTTCTAGAGTTACCAAAATTAAAGGGAAGCCTATGTTTCTTACCCAAAATACAAGCCTCACACTTTTTAGATGATTCTACAATATTAGGAAAACCATCTACCATTTTTTCTTGGATAATAAATTTAAACTAGAAAAACCAAGATGTCCATACCTTAGATACCATAGCTTGGATGGGTCTTCAATCATACTTTTTAGAGATCATTGCTAATGCATTGCTGTACATGTATGCTTGGGAGGTGCAACAACAATTTGAGAAGAGAAACAAGTAGGGAACATTCGGTTCCTTGTCATTTGAATTACTACTAGAATCTTCTTACTCCCATCTTTGTCATGAATGACACAATTCTCATTTTCCATCAGCACTTTGTAACTATTTCGAATGAGTTGTCCAATACTCATCAAATTGTGCTTCTTGCCTAGGGAAAAATAAATATTTTGGATTTCTCTCTTCTCACCTTGCTTGGTGCAGACAATCATAGATCATTTGTGTTGAAATTCTTTATAATAACAGAGAGGAGGGTGAATCAATTGTCTAAAATCTAGATGTACAAATAAATATTTTCAATGCTTAGTAGACTCATATCCATAAAACCTTATTATGCATGCATCCATTAGATCATACAATACTTAAACTTTGTAGGTTATTGTCCTAGGTCAAAACAACTTTGTAGAAGTGCAAGCATGAAACAACATCAGAACATTCACACAATTTTGACACATGGATTTTACATGGAATTCCAATTTGGGAAAAATCACCAGTAACATGCTACTAATTCTCACTCTTCTGAAGTGATGGCCCATGAAAGGCCAACCCTAATAAAGGTTACAATACACACTGTTTAATGTGAGCCAATTAAAGGATTTCAATCACCCTATTAGGAGTCAGCCTTGTTAGAGGACTTTAGACCATTCCATTAGAATGTCACCCAGTTAAAGGATTTACAAATGACTGTTAGGTCAACCTTAATTTAAAGGATTTACCCTAGACTGATATAATGATTAGAACGTAACATGAAGGCTTCATCTAATAAAAAAATACAACTCACTTGTAGATTATAGATTTCTATTTTAGTCCTCCATTTAGCCCTTGTCATTCACATGCTTTAGCTCTAATAGCTTGTTCATCCTTCAAGCATTCATAATCTTAAGCCTTCTTTCTTTGTATGTCAGTCATAGTCATTTCTTTTTGGCTATTGAATGAAGCAATGATACCCTAGACTCCTTATCTTCCTCAGGTTCTCACACATGACAACCTTTGCTTTTGACTAGCTATCTCTATAAATAGAGAACTAAGATCTTTTGTTGCTTAACCACAATCATCCATTTTAGGGTTAGGTAGGATTAGGTAGGAATAATGAATCTACCAACTTTTCCATTTGGTTCCTCTGGAAACTTCTACAATTTTCCTTGAATTCACCTCAAAACAGTTTACCTTGAATTCTTTTCCACTAGCTCATCCTAGTTATCTTCAACACACTTCACACAATTAAAGAAAACAAAATAGTTGGCTCAGATTCATCAAATCTTTGATTTAACACATTTACTAGCACTCAACATCAATATGTTCTCACTTCACATCTTTATTGTTCTATCACTTGGCCACCACTAGTTCATTCAGCAAACACTAAAGTTTAATGATGCTCAAAATCAACTAAACTTTACTCAACATATACTAACAATCACTTGGCTTGCACTATTTTCCATCTTTGCTCGACACCTCTTATTTTTCACTCTACTTTTACTAATTTCTTCTTGTCTTGCACTGATTTCTCGGAAAGGCTTGGAAGACACTTTTCTTACTTGATCTTCTTCTAGTCTTATCTTAAGTAATCTTTCATTTTAGACTTGAGTAAATAAACAATAAACTATAGTGTCAATGTCTTACTTGGTCTTAGTGCTTCTTTTTCATACCAAATAACTCAACCTTTCTCTAGGTGCTATTGTTATCTCCTCTTTTCAAATCATCTTCATCAATCAATGAAATGATAGCTTTCAAATCGAAAAGAAATTTTCTCACTAGTAGGTAGTAGGTTTGACATTATTGACAAAATAATGATTGTTCCATTATAGGTTCTTCTCTTCAAAAAAATCTTATATCAAGACTTTTCCCACAATAGGAATGGTTCATTATTTCCCATTCTAATTTCAGATTTGAAATTCTTATCAATAAATGAAAAGAGACTTTCATTACCACTCATGTGTTTGTTACAACTACTATCAAAATACCATACCTCAGGCCTACCTTCTTCATCAATGTTCCACATGATGAAGGTTGTGGGATTGTGTACTTCACCCACATTCACATTAGCCACATTTACATTCTACCTTGACTAATGAACTTTATTTTTCCAACATTCACTTGTATAATGCGCAAATTTTTGGCAATAAAAACATTCTACATTACTCTTGTTAGAGTTGCAGTTCCTCTTACCTCCTCTAGAGTTATTTTGAGAGCTGCTTGCTCCCTCTTGATTCCCTTCTCACCTTGAGCTTTGTCCTCCAACATTTCTTTGTTTGAAGTTTCCACAAAATTTTCCTCTAGAGCCTCTACTAGAGCCATTTCTTCCTCTCCTCCTAACTCTTCTATTGGAGTGAGCTTTAAAAGATTGCTCTTGGGAAGATGTTGCTAATCTATTAATCTAGTGCTCACACGTTTGAAGTGTACCCAACAACTCATCCATTATCAAAGTAGTGAGGTCCTTCACCTCTTCAATGGTCATCACTATTGGTGTAAATAAATATTTACTTATTAAACTTTACTTAAATTTACCTAGGTCAATGCATTATTTTATTATTTATTAGTTTGAAACCTAGGATTTTGCATACTCTTGTGAGTTGTCATGTTGACAGCACTAGATTTTGCATAATTAATTGAGTTGTCATGTTGAAAACATAGTTATTTGCACTCAAAATTAAGCACATGGTGTCTACAACATTATTTTATGTGCTACACCTTTGTAGGCTTATCCTCTCATCATCACACTTACTCTTGTGCTTAATAGAGAATAACCCACTCATAGTGGACATGTGCTTAGTTGTAAGACATATCACTCTCCTGACTCCTAGACATTCTAAAAGCATTCCAGAGGCCTTTATATTTATGCACTCCTAGTGTGTATGCACATGACATTACATCAATTGAATACTATATTGTTATTCTGATCATACTCTTTTAGTCTATTCTTGTGCTTGTGCTTGAGTTCCTTGATCTTGGGTGATTTTTTCATAAGGAAAATTCTTACAATCACAAGATTATCATACTTTGGAGGTAGACTCCTCAATATCTTTTCCACTATTCTTTGGGACTCATAATCTTCTCCATTTAATTTCAACTGGTTTATCAAACTAGAGATCCTTGAGCTAAAGTCTACAATAGACTCATTATCCTTCATTTGAAGGTTCTCAAACTCCTTTCGAATCATCTGTAGCTTCACTACATGAACTTTATCAATCCCTTTGAAATTCATCTTAAAGATATCCCATGCTTCCTTTGAATAATTAGTTGTTTTTATCTTAGGAAAAATTGTTTTTTCATGGATGCCTCAATCTAGCTTAAAGATTTTGCATCCCTTCTTATTGACTCCTTCAACCGAGTCCTTTGATGCTTGGTGAGGGTAACATATTGTGCCAGGTCAGTTATATTATTGAACCCATTTACCACAAAATACCACAAGTCATTTGCAACCATAATGGTTCTCATCTTCTTTTCCCAAGTGTCATAATTTTGTCCATTACAAGATGATGGCTATTGCCAAGTCTTTCCTACATCTCCAACCATGTCTCCTACACAAAAAACTTCAAAAACTAGAAAAAATGCCCAAACTCATGAGGATGTGGGCCCTAATGGCTTTGATACCATGTAAAAAATTCAAAAAAATTTCACAAAACTTACTGAAGCATCTGAGCTACTCGGCAAGGTAAGGTTTCGAGACAAAACAATGCCAAGTTGCTTAGCACCAATACGAATTGAGTTGTTTGGTCATGAAAGGGACCTTAATAGATAGGGAGCTTGACACAAGTAGAGACAGAGCTTCTCGGTCAATGTAAGTAGAGTTACTTGGCTAAAATGCAAGTCAAGTGATGCAAGGAGAATCAGAAGAATTCCAAAAATGCATAAAAAATTTATTTATATCTCCTTCATATTTCCAAAACTACTAACATGCACAATGAAATATTTGAATGGAGACAAGATAAAAAAGCACAATAGATTGGAGATTTGCAAGTATGGTTTTTTTCTTTATATTAACTAAATCAAACTGATACAAATTTGGAGAATGATCTACAAACCCTAGAAGAAAAAAAATATCTAAAAGTTTAAAACAAACTTACAACAATGTATGGCTACATACAATAAACTTGGAGCAATTATTGCTCATATAGGAAAAAACTTCACTTTCATTAAAAACCTCAAAAAGTCATCCACACATGCTGCTACTGAGTCTAATAGAACTTTTTGCTTCTGTTGTTCTGATAAACACTTCTCTCTTTCAGAATGTCTCAGATCTAACTTATAGAATGAAGGAACACTCTCTCCTTTTGTCATTTTCCTAATCACAAAATTTCCCCCTCAGTTTAAAATTCAAACTCACCTACCCATATTAAATGTTATGTTTGTTGGAGCTACAAACCATCAGACTTGGTAGGTGGGCACCCAAAAGGCTCATGGGACAAACAAAAAATTAAATATTTCAACAAGATGGTCCTTATGTTTTTTCTTTTGACTTTTTACCTAATGGACTTTAGCATTGACACATGTTGAGGTTCTGGGGTTCTCTTTATCCTTGCAGTTTCTATCCCCCATTAGAGCTGGTTATCCTCAAATTCTAATTACCCCTAATGTAAATTTTGAAGCTTCTCGCAAGTCAAAATTCTTGAAAGAGTCTCCCAAGTTGGAAACATTGGGTTGTCAACATTTATTAAAACTTTGAAAGTTTAGGGTCCATAAGCTTTCACTTTGATCAGAGCTCATGGTGTACTACTTAGTCATTGGTTTCAAAAGGACCACAACTGATGACCTCTAGTTTGAAGCTTGTGGAAGGAGGAAATTAACTAACAATGGGTTTATTGAGGTGATTTAGACTAGGAAACCAAGAAAATTGAAACTCACAATTGTCATTTTTGTTTCATTTCACATGGAGCTATAATGTCCATTTCTCTATTTATTCAGTCTCCAATCTATGTTGTTATTTCAAGATTTGTGTAATTTAATGATCATATTTCTTGTGCTCTATTTTTTATTGTTTAGGGGCTTATTTTTAGACTTTCTAATAACTATAATTTTTAGTTTGTATTTTCATTAGTATGAAATCCTCACATTAGAAGAGATAAATGCAAAAAAAAGAAGAGAGTCTTTAATGTATGATATTTGAGATTGTAAGAGAAAAATATAATTTAAAAAGTTTTTTATTTAATAGGAAACTTTGATATTATAATATTTTTCTAGATTGTACTACAGATCAAATGTGAATGTGGGTGAAGGAGTTCCATTCGAATGGGAAATTCAGCCATAAGCCCAAGGATAATCACGAGTGCCATGGTGTAAATGCTCCACCTCTTAGTCCTCCTTTTCCCTCCTTCAGCTCACCTAGTGAATAAAAGATGTATGCTAAGAATAAGAAGACTAGAGGCAAGTCCACAAAAAACCCATGGCTCTTATGTGGGTTGTAGTCCCTTCAGCTCCAAGTCGAGATTCAAATTACTTGTTTGGATATTTCATCATAAAGATTGCATTTGTACTATTGACTTTTTCTTGGCCCCTATTTGTGGAAATGTAGTTTTTAAAAGTAGATTTTTAATTTTTTTTTTTGATTATGTATGAATTTTTTTATCCTTAACAGTTTGACTCATTCTCAAGATGAACTTTTTGTAGGGATGAGCACAATTGTTTCAACACTTCTGACAATGAAGATGGTATCTTCATTTATAACCAAAGTTTCAACTAGCAGAGAAGAGAAAAATCCCTTTTCTTTTTAGTCTATGTTCACTAAATTTTTCATGATAAATATAGATCTCTTGGATTTTCTGTCATCTTATTTTCTATTGAATTTTATTGCTTCTTTTTTTCTTCTCTTTAGAATTATAAGATTATAATAATAATTTTATTTTAGTATATTAATTAATTTTGAAGTTCAGGATTGGGAATATGAGAAAGATCTTGACTTCATCTTATTGTCAAATTTTCAACTGGAAAATACCTTTTATAATTAGATTCATCTCTAGACCTTTTTTAAGTAGACTCATTTCTTATGATATCATTTTCACAATGAAAAAGATCTTTTAATTAACCTCATCTTTATCAATGGATCTTTGGTCTACTAGTGAAGTTGAATGGTTTCACATGAGCCCATTAGAGATTAAGTTTTATTGAGTGCAAGGCTCTAATATTGTAAGGGATAAGGTTAGCATCATTGTCCTGGGTGAATTTGATAGAATAGTTTCTCCTTAGTGCTAGTCCCATGTATTAGTGAGTAAAAAATGTTTATAGTAGCACTAGCTAAACTGGTTTGTTTGTAGACTTTGAACCTCTACTCGACAACCTTGCTTGTAGATCTAAACCTCTTAAAAAATATTTAAAAAGAAAGAAAGAAAAATCTTATAATATTAGAATCTCATACTGAATAGGGGCCTTTTAAAATTAAATTTATCTCTTATGATCTCAGATCTCATATTGGAAAGACTTATTTTTGTTACATTCATCTCTTATAATGTGAGGGTCTCATACTAAAAGACTCTTTATAATTGCATTATAAAGAAAAAAATAAACTACAAATTATAGCTATTAGAAATTCTAAAAATATGCCCTTGAACAATAGAAAATGGAGTAAACAAAATAAGATCCTCAAATTACAAAACTCTTTAAATTACAACAAAGATTGGAGGTTGAATGCATGGAAAAATGGACACTATAGCTCTTCCACATGTAATGAACCAAATAAAAGTTGTGAGTTTTACTTTTCAACTTTTCGATCTATGATTGAAGGCAATCTACATTGTTCTTGGACAACCTTCTAGTACCCATTATGGAAGATAATACTTAAAGAATTGGAAAGCATTCTTATTTAGTGATTGTCCACATAAACAACTTATAAAAAACAAATAAAAACTATTCAACATAAAAAAATTGTTCATTGTAGTCTCATGGCCATGGAGAAATGGTTCTAGATTGGATTTGTGAGGAGTCATTTAAAGACTGATTTCCCTAACAAAAAATTCTGATAAAAGTCTTTGCCTTGATTTAGTTGTGCCCCTTTTCTATATGCTAGAACATAAGCCATAAGGGCTTGTTTGGTTGTTGGAATAGGAAGAGAAAATTAGAATATGTTTTATATTCGCTGTTTGGTACGCTTAATCAGAATTGGGAATAGGAAGACATATTCCAATTTTGCCCCTAAAATAAGCATATGTCTATGTCAAAAAAAATCTGTTGTTGGAATAGGCCATTCCTATTCCCAATTTGATTTTTTTTTTTTTTGTAAATTTAATTTTTTTAATAGTTTTTTAAAAAACATTAAATTTTTTTTTTTTTAATAACATTTTTTTATTATATCTATTTTTTTAAAAAAAATGAAATAAATTATATTTCTCATTAACTTCAATGAATAAAATAAAAATAGAAATAAATTAACCTTTTTACCATTATTGAAAAAATTAACCAAAAAAAATATATTATAACAAAAAAATTTAAGGTATATATTTAAAAAAATACAAAACTTAACCTTATTCCTATTTGATTTTTGCACAACCAAACAATGGATTAACATATTTCCAATGCATCCTTTGGAGCCAGATGCATCCTGAAGGAAATCAACTCCACTATGAAGGATGTTGTTAAGGCAATTCAGGAGTTCTTTGGAGCCAGATGCATCCTGAAGGAAATCAACTCCACTTTCTTAGTTCTTATTCCCAAAGTGCTAGGGGCTAACACTCTGGATAAGTTCAGGCCCATCAGCTTATGCAACTCATTTTATAAGATCATCTCGAAGGTGCTCACTTTGAGGCTGCTTAAGTTCCTCCCCCTGATCATCTCTCAACAATAATCTAGTTTTGTCCTACGCAAATAGATTTTAGACTCGATTATGATGGTGCATGAAGTGATTCACTCTATGGAAGTTGGTAAGAGAGAAGGGATGTTACTCAAACTTGACATGTCTAAAGCTTACGACCAGGTGGATTGGTCCTTTTTGGAGTTAGTGTTGAAGGCTTTTGGCTTTGATGCCAAATCTTGCAAGCTAATTTCCCAGCTGGTCACCACCCCCTTGCTAGCTATTTTAGTGAATGGTTCCCCCATTGATTTCTTCAAACCCACTAGAGGCCTTCATCAGGGAGATCCTCTATCACCGATTCTCTTCATCATCCTGGCAGAATGTATTGGCAGACTTATGGAGAAGAAAAAGAAAGATGGGAGGATCAAAGGCTTTAAACCTTCTTCCAAATGCACTCCCTTCATGCATCAACAATTTGTTGATGACACCATTATGGGAGGAGAGGCTTCGATCAAGGAAGCCAAGGATTTGAAAGAAACTTTGGACACCTATTTCAGAGGGTCGGGGCAGCTTATAAATTGGGGCAAAAACTCTATTTTCTTTATCAACACTCTAGAGGGAAGACAACAAAGAATCTCTAGAATCTTGGGTTGTCAAGTGGGGAAGCTTCCTTCTTCCTGCCTTGGTCTCCCCTTGGGCATGATCCCTTCTGATTCCTTTTGGAATGGCATCTTGGATAGGTTTAGTAAGAAGCTAGCTGGCTGGAAAGGATCCTCTCTCAGCCAAGATGGAAAATGTTAACTGGTTAAATCCATCCTTCAAAACCTGCCTATATATGCCCTGAGCCTTTTCACCATACCTGGTAAATACGCTGAGAGAATGGAAAAAATCCAAAGGGATTTTTTATGGACGAGTATTGATAGGAATAAAAGGCACCCCCTTGTTGCTTGGGACAAAGTTTGTCTCCCTAAAAAGAACGGGGGTCTAGGGATCAGGAAGATCACTCATATCAACAAGGCCCTCCTGGAAAAGAAAATTTGGTGCATCTTTAGTAGCATGGGGGAATGGAGAGACACTGTGGTGAACAAGTATATAAAAAGGCTCTCTTTTTAGTTCACTCTTTTCAGTGAGGATTTACCCAGAGGCTCAGTTGTTTGGAATGGCTTCTTAAAAGCCAGGCATTTGGCTAACTCTAAGGTCTCCTGGAAGTTGGGAAATGGGGAGAACATTCTTTTTTGGTCGGATAACTGGCTTTCTTAAGGCCCACTCGTTAATAACCCCACCTATGGTGTTTGGGCTAATGATTGCATCAACCTTTTTGGGCACAAAGTTAGTAACTATAGGATTGATCAGGGATGGAAGGACCTTTCTATCATCTCAAAGGAACTCAAACCAATTATGATCATGCTTAACTCCTTATCCCTTAGCACCAACAAGGATGAACTAGTTTGGAGGGATAATGCCAACGACCTCTATTTGGTTGCCTCTGGGTACTCTGCTTTATGGAGTACAAATGCGTCCCCCCCTTGGTCGAGGGCGTGGCTCCTGGGCCTAACACCAAAAGTCAACATGTTTTTTTGGTTGGCACTTCAGGACAAAAATCTCACCTAGGAAAATCTCATTAAAAGAGGTCATATCATGCCCAATAGATGTGTTTTATGCAAAGACGAGTCAGAGACATGCAATCATTTGTTCGTTCATTGCTCTTATTCAAGAATAGTCTGGGACTTCCTCACCCAGGACCTTGACCATAGCTGGTGCATTCCTTCCAACCTCTTGGATTTCTTTTGCCAATGGCAAGGAATGTTCAATGGGAACGCCTTGAAGGAAATCAGCTCCTGGCTCCTGCCCCATTTTTGTTGGAGCATATGGAAGGAGAGAAACAACTGGATTTTCAGAGACAGGGAGGAGCTGACTTTGGTTGTTGGAAGGAAGATCTTCAGTAACATAAAGGAAAATATTTTCGTGAGAAAGGGGGGAGCTTTTGAGATAGGAGGTAGGAAGAAGGAGAAGGTAAAAGACAAAATGAGAAAAAGACAGGAAGCCAAATGGCACCTCCCCCCTGAAGGCTGGCACAAAGCCAACGTTGACGGAGCCTCCAAGGGCAACCCTGGATCCTCGGGTAGTGGAGGTGTGGTTAGAAATAAAAATGGTGACAGTATTGTGGCTTTCGCTCTTCTGTTGGGTTTCCAAACATAATCATTTTGCAGAAGCCAACGCCGCGTGCAATGTAGTTAAGCTAGCTTTTGAAATTTGGGTTACCAATTTATGGTTGGAGGGGGACTTGAGTAACATTATTAAGTGCATTAATGGAAATTAATATCCTTCTTGGACAATTGCAAATCTCATCAATGAGACGAGAGAGACACTTGCCAAATTCAAAAAATTCTATGTCACCCATACTTTCCAGGAAGCAAACCTGGTTGCCAACAAGTTGGCAAATATAGGGGTCGGCACAGACCAAAAAATGACATGGCTTCCTGGAACTTCTTTGCCGGTGGATGTCAACTGTCTAATCGACTTGGAGAAAATCCAAGGAAGTACAAAGGATATCAAGATGTAATTATGAATATGAAAGGGTTAAGATATATGGGTACTTTTCATTATAGAAAAATGGGTTTTCGTAAATGCAGATATCCTACTATGATTAATTGCCATGCTTTGTGGGTTCTTCATTGCATTCATTTCAGGGGCAACAACAGAGTTATTTTTCTCTACTCCTTGCTTAATCTTGGTGATCCTTTCCAGTCTCACAGTGAAGAGCTTATGAGTAAAACAGGTGCGCAGAGTGAGGAGATGGTGAGTGAGAGATGCAGAAAGGAGCCAGCGGGCGACTTTGAGAAATGGAGAAGCAGGCCAAAAGTTTGGGAAAAGCTGGAAGAGGGTGGGGTAACCAAGTATCTCATTAAGCTGCATGGTTATGATCAGGAGGTGACTAACAATATGGTGGGGTCATGGAAAGAAGGCAGGGTTAAGGTGAACATCATCAACTTCCAAATAACAGAGGAGGTTATCGTGGCTATCACAGAGATCCCAATCGAGGGTTTCAAATTCTATAGGGACAAGAAGCTCTCAGCCAATGTAGTAAGGGATTTTGTGGAGAGTGAGAAGGAATTGAAGGAATTAAAAAAGCTTGACACCTACTATGTCCCTGACTCCATGAAGAAATGGTGGAGGTATGTGCTGAAAGCTGTCATTGAATATATTACTTTGGACCCAAGATTTGATAGAGCCCACACCCACCACTTTGTTATTTTAAATCATTTTCGAAAGAAAGCCAGAATTTCTTTTCCTTTTTATCTGTTAACCTCTATGAGTAAGGCGATGGAAAGATTCAAAAAGAAGCCCATTGCAAATCCAACTCTGCATGAAGGGCTGCTGCTTCTTATCCATGAGCACTTCAAAGCCCAGACCATCGGTAATGCCCCCCATTAGACTAAGACTGTGGAGTTTGGAGGTTCCAGTTACTCCTCAGACTCGGATGACATTCAGAGCCTTAGTTCTGAGAAAGGCGAAGTCTCCTCCTCAGGGAAAGCTGCAACTGTTAAAAAATCCCCCTCCCCCATAACCCCAAGCAAAAAAATCCCTAGGGATCTTGGGTAGAAGCAGGCTGAGAAGGCTAAGGAGGGTAGCAGTGATGATGAGGAGGATCCGGAGTCTGAGGAGGTGGTTAAGGAGATGCAAGAGGAAATAAAGGTCAATAGTGGAAGGAAGAAGTGAAAGAGGGAGAGCCTGGAGGATGTGCACTCTCATTATGAGGAGACATATGTGCTGCTCCTTTCTCCTATCCATCTCCACCCTGAGGATCAGAAAGAGGAGAAAGCTAGGTATGTGGAAGGGGAAGTGCAAACCAATGATAGGAGGAAAGTGTGGATTAATTTCAATGTCAAGACCACCAAAATGGGAATCTTTAGGGAGGCCATGAATCCCCAAATCCTAGTAGATAATCAAGAAGAGCAGCGGTTGGAAGAATTAATTGATTTGGTGATTGTGGCTATTTCGGACAGAGCCAGGGAGATAGGGATGAATCTCTTAAATAATGCTCACAACAGCATGATTGATAATTTCAGATCAATCAAATGGCTCTTCCATGAGCTCGAGGAGGTTAAAGACCAGGTGAAACACATTGAGGCAACACGAGAAGGAAAAGATGCCAATATGAGGATAGACTCGACCGATAGGCTCACTCTAGCGAAATAGAGGATACACAATCTGGAAAACTACAATCATAACCTTGCCAACCAGATGTTTTCCTTGTTAAGCTCCATCAACAAAAACATCATCTCTCTCATGGGCTAGATCAAAGACAGAGAAATGCGCGAGGATGAGGATGGAAATGATAGAGATGAGGCCAGAACGGAGGACGACCCTACAAAGGATAAATCCACTCCTGCACAGGACCAGGGGAATCAAAGAGGGCAACAGATGGAAATGGAGGAGAATCAACAGGCCTTTGAGGTTGCTCAGGTGATGCAAGATCTGGAGTGAAAGAACGAGGAATAACTCTTGCTTGTTCCTTTGTTTTTCGCTGTATTTTGGCTTTTGGCCACGGCTTTGTTTGTTTCTTTTTCCTGGTCTTTTATCAAGACTTTTTCCTTTGGCTGGGCTTAATGGTTATTATCAGCCTTTGAACTTAAACTTTTTTGGCTAGGCTGTCACGCTTATTATCGGCCTTCTTATGTACTAACTTTTGGGTTTTAGGTTCCCTGTAAAACCTATTTATCTAATCAAAAACATATTCCCAATTGAATTCCAAGTGAACCAAATAGGATTAGAATTGTCCTTTTCTATTCCCATTCCCTATTTCCATTCCCATTCCATTTTTCTATTCCAATTTTCAATTTCTATGTCAGCAACATCCAAACTAACCCTAAATAGGGTGAAAATAGATAGTTTCACATTATTTATGTCTATTTTTTTACAAAATGAGACTACAAGCGATTTGCAATTTTAAGGATTTTTAAAATTTTTAAAAATGATTTAAATGAATAGCAATGAAAAATGGTTACAATCCATTTAGAAAACAAGAACAAATAAATAGAGTATATGAACTTCCATTATTGTAAATGGATTTAAATTTGCTTACTTTTTTTGTTGTTGGGTAAAGTGGAGATACAAAATCTATTAAATGGTTTCAACAAAGAGTTGATTGCAATAGTTGAAATTAAAGTGGGAGTAGTGAAGCAAACTTTGAAGGTTACATAAGCAAACATGGGAGAAAGGGATTGGGTAGACCCCACAAGGTGGTACACGAAAATGTTTATTCAGGCATCAAAATGACAATTTACTATTTTTAAAAATTAAATTAAAAATTAGTTTAAAACTGTATCTTAAATTTAAATTTAATTAAAAATTACTATTTTATGGCTTGTTTAATCATTGACGCTTCATCAATAAAGAAACTTCTAAAACATTTAATTTTCAGAAATGAAAATTTACTAGTCACAAGAATCTCTCACTAAAAATATTTTTAGATTATATTATGAATATTTACATCGTTTTATTATTTAAACAATTTTATCACCATACTATTAGATTATTATTAATATAAATAATAAAATATGATAATTTTTTTAAAAATGTTAATCTAATATTAATTATTAGTTCATGTTCATGCATATAGGCAACTACATAAACATAACTAGTGATTAAATATATTAGTGGTAACCAATCACAAGTCATAATTTGTTTATGATTTAAAACTATTTACATAAACTAAACGATATATGTAATTTTTATGAAAAAACTAATTATGTATAAATTTTGGATTTTATACTCTAACCAATGATTAATTTTTTTGGTTTCTATGTGTTCAAATTAATAATTCTTTCAATTTCTTTTTGATGTATAGCATCAGTAGAATAATGAGAAAACTATGTTATCTGAATTCTGTTCATTAGGTGTATGCTTACTTACACACACACACACACACACACACACACACACACACACACACACACACACACACACACATGCGCGCGCCCAAACACACACACCTACACACACACACACATGTCTGCATAAGTGTGATAACATATGTTTAGATGATTATCATAATTATCGTCAGACATTGTAATGGTAGACATTGTAAAATGAATATCATCGGCAGACATTGAAATGTCTATGTTATCGATAGACATGATAAAGTTTATTATTGGGGTCTTGTGCTTATCGCCAATCATATGATTCATTGCATTGTTGTTCTTCTTAACTGAACTGCTGATTAGTTATGCCTCCATATGTGGCCAAAGGCTATGTAGAGTGATGTCCCTACAGGGTCATGACCTTTCGCATGTATAAATGTAAGTGTAGATCAATGGGAGAGATAATCAATATATGACATTACAGTCCCAACAACATGCACATTAATTTTGCAAGATAAATTCTTAGCTTTCTCCTCCATGATCTTCATTGAATGACAATCAACATATTCCTTCTATAGTACATGTTATTAGCACTATTCATTTGAAGAACAATTCTGATATGTAGTTATTCAAGTAAGAGTCTCTATTATTATTCATATCTAGTGTAATAGTTTTGTATATACGAGATTACTAAAAACTAACATGGTATCAGAGCCATTCTAATAAGAAAATCTATTACTTTGAAATTTAAATCTAAAGTCTCAGATTTATATAAGTTAAATTATATTCTTAAATCAAAATGGTGAATCATCTAAGGCTAGAAGATAAACTAGAGGGAGCTTCAAATTTTTCATGATGAAAAATTTGAGTCATGATAATATTAAGGGAAATGGAATTAGAGGAGTATATAGAAACAAATATATCCATACTTGAAAATTATCTAGAGAAAGTAACATGGAAAAGACACAATAACAAGGCAATGAAAATTATAATAGATTTGTTAGAAATTCTTTAGAATAACTGAGAGGGGGGGTGAATCAGTTATTCAAGGTCCAAATGTCCAACTTTTTCTCAAGAAAGATGAGCCTATTAAACTGTTCATACATTCAAGCTTAAATTTTCCTACTTAGCAAGTTTCTGTAAATCAACATGCAAGCATAACACACGAAGAATCAACACATAACACAATGATTTACATGGATACCCAGTTTGAGAGAAACCATGAGCAACATGCTACTGAATTCTCACTCTTCTGAAGTGATGCCCTGTAAAAGGCCTGCCCTATTAAAGGCTACAACACACTATTAAATATGACCTAGTTAAAGGATTTAACCACCCTGTTAGAAGTGGGCCTGGTTAGAGGACTTTAGAACATTCACTTGGAATGTCACCCTATTAAAGGATTTACAAATGGTTGTCAAACCAACCTAAGTCCATGAGATTTTACCCTAACTGATACAATTGCTAGAGAGTAACAATTATGGGTTTTGACCTAATTTTAATTCACAACTTATCTTGCAGATTTCAGATCTTTGTTCAGCTCTTCATAATTTTCCTGGCTTTCAGTCTCTATAGATCTGACAAATTTCCCTCAGCTTTTTCTCCTTGAGTCTCTGCACTCGATACACTAGTGCAATCTTCTCTTTGACCACTTGTCAAAGAAGAGTCTCAATGCTCTATTCTTCCTTCTCCTCCTAATGTCTTCTCCTTGACACCTTTCAACCACTTCACAATTTTGGCACATCAACAACTCTTGCTTCTTGGCCTATGACTCCTTAAATAGAAGTTTGGAATATTTTTTTTCCAGCTCAATTCTTCCCTCCTTTAATTTTAGTTTGAATGGATTAGGTAGGATTCATTGAATCTAACCCATATCTTTCTTCTTCTAGAAACATCATGAAGAATCCTCTTGAATTTGTTAAAAAATGGTTTATATAATTTTTTGTGCCACTAGTTCATCATCCTTATCCTCCAACTGGTTCAAAAAATTCAAGGTAACAACTCTGTCGATTCAGATTTGGTGAATCTTTGACTTTTCCAATGATGCAGTAGCTTGGTACTATTGAAATTTTGGTGCTCGACACATACTATGTTACTCAACATCAACTATGTTTTATTAATGCTTGGGACCTACTATAGATTCACTCGACATCCACTAAGTTTTTTTGACACTCAACACTTGTTACTTTTCTCGGCACCTGAACATGCTCAGCTCCTATATTACTCAGTTCCAACTAAAAATTTGCTCAGCTTGAACTAGCTTGCTTGGCACTCACTAATGAACTTAGTTAAGCTCTTTAGTCAACCTTGTTACAACTTATTCCTCCAATGTTTTGAAGTGTGGCCAACTTCTATATCTTCAAGTATGTTATCAATGCATCATTTAACCATTTTTTTAACTAATCCTTGCACTTCATTACAAAACCATAACTCAACCTTTCCCTTAGGTGCTTTTTTTACATCTTGTTGATTAAATCTTCTTCATCAATCAACTAATTGATAGTATTTGGATCTTATAAGCAATTGTCATTCTAGAAAATAGCAAGTTTGACATCAATGACAAAACAATGATTGAAAAAATTCTTTATCAACAATCTCCCTCTTTGCAATAAATCTTCTTCTTATAATGATCTTTTCAATTAGATTTCCAACAAGATACTATAAAGGATCATATTCTTCCATCCATATCTAGTCTCAAGACTGGATTTGAGATGTTCTCTACTATAAGAGATACTTTTGAAATCAACAATACTAGTAGATTATTAACCCTAAAACAATATCTACTATATATAAAGATGAAAAATGGAGAATCTATTATATCCTATTTTCTAAGGATTTTTGAATTAAAAGATCAATTTGCAACAATGAAAAATCAAGTTGATGACAAAGAACTAAGTATGATAGCATTAAGAGGACTTCCTCTATCTTGGGAAACATTCATTCAAGGCCTACGCTCCTAAATCAAACTTCCTAAATTTGATTCACTAAAAAATGAATGCACACAAGAAGAATCAAGATTAGTCTCAAGAGGACTCAGTATAAATCAAGAGGGAGACATTCAAGCACTTCATGCAAATTCAAACAAGAAAAGGAAATTCAAATATAATAGAAGAGAAACCAACAAATCATATAAGAAATATGATTGGTCCAAAGTTAGATGTTTCAAATGTGATAAAATTTGTCACTCTCATAACTTCTACCCTAAAAAAAGAAGAATTCAAGTAGCCTTAGTAGAAATCAAAGGAGATGAAGTAGAAAAAGAAGAAAAAGAAAACTATGCCTTTTACTTAGCCCTTTCAAGAAAATTAAACTCAAACAACAACACTTAGATCATACATAGTGAAGCATCTTAGCACATCTCTAGTTTTAGAGACAAATTTGAGACTTTCTCAGAACACTCCTCAAAAGAAGTTACCAATAGAGATAACTCTACTCATCCTATCAAAGGAATTGGTTCTTGTTCAATTTACCTAAATTTTGGAATTACTCTCCAACTCAAAAATGTTTTATATGCACCTGGAATAAAAAGAAACCTAGTCTCTATTTCTAGTCTTGTTGATCAAGGATTTAGAATTTCTTTCCAAGAGGACAATGTTCTATCTTGGCCAAAGAGCTCTAATATCAAGAAATAAATTTTCATTGGATTTAGAGATGGAATTATATATAAACTTTGTAATAATCAAAACCTAGCTCTAAGTCATGAAACATCAAATTCAACAGAAATTTGGCATAGGAGGCTAGGTCACATTCACTATCATGCATTAGCTTCTATAGGAAAAATTGTAAAAGGTTTAACTAGTCTCAAAACTAATCACTTAAGTATTTGCAAAAGATGTGCTTTAGGAAAAAACACTAAGCAATCATTTCCTAAAAGTGTTCACAAATCAAAATTCATTCTTGAATTGATTCACATTGATCTTTGTAGCTCTATGTTTGTACCTTCTCTTAATGGGTGCCTCTATTATGTAATTTTTATTGATGATTACCCTAGAAGAACTTGGATCTACTTTATAAAATAGAAAGAATCAACTGAAGTATTATCAAAATTCAAAGAATTCAAAGGCCTAGTTGAAAATTAGTCAGGACAAAAAATAAAAATACTAAGGTCAGACAACGGAGGTGAATACATCTCCAAAATTTATAAAAAATTTTGCATTGCTGTTGGGATTAAGAGGGAGTTTTCTATACCATATAATCCTCCATAGAATGGAGTTGTTGAACATAAAAATAGATCAGTTTTTGAATCAGCTAGAGCAATGATGCACAATTAAAAACTTCATACTTCCTTCTAGGCTGAAGCATCTAACACTGCAGTCTACATTCAAAACAAATGTCCACACTCAATATTAGAGAACACCACTCCTAAAGAAGTATTTATGGTTATTAAACTAGATCTAAGTCATCTAGGAGTATATGGATGTCCTGTTTACATCCACATTCCTAAAGAGAAAAGAACAAAACTAGAATCATTTGGAAAGAAGGGGATAGTCATTGGATACAATGAAACAACAGAAGGCTATAGGGTCTTTATTCCAGGTCAAAGAACAATTGAGATTAGTAGAGATATGAAATTTGAAGACGATATCACCTTTAATATTTCTAGAAAAAGTGATGAATCTATTCCTAAAGTAGATGAAAATCACTAAGCAGAAATTGAGAGGGACAATGATATTGAACCATCTTCTACCTCTACTTCTAATCATGAAGATTCTAAAAATATCAACAAAAAGTGGCCACTTTGGGCTAGGAAAATGATAGAATAAAATTAGGTTGAACCTAATGAAGTAATTTGAGAAAGTAAAAGAATGAAAAATTAGTTATGTTATGTTGCATTCTTAACTGAACTTATAAAACAGAATCTTCAAATGTTAAAGAAGCACTATCTAGTCAATCTTGGAAAGAAGTAATGATTGAACAATATAATTCCATACTAAAAAATGATGTATGGGATGTTGTACAAAAGCCTAAAAACAAATTAGTTTTTTCTTCTAAATGGTTGTTTAAAATTAAACATGCATCTGATGGCAACATTGAAAAGTACAAAGCCAGATCTGTAGCATGGGATTTCTCATAGAAAGAAGGCATCGATTATGAAGAAACATTTGCACCAGTTTGTAGATACACTTCAGTTAGAACCATCTTGGCTATTACTGCATCCAAAGGATGGAAAGTTCATCAAATGGATGTCAAAACAACACTCTTAAATGGTAAAATTGAAGAATAAGTTTATATCGAACAATCAAAAGGATTCAACACTCATGATAGCAAAACTCATGTTTGTAAATTAAAGAAAGCACTATATGGTCTCAAACAAGCTTATAGGGTGTAGTATGAAAGGATAGACAATTATATATTGAAGTTAGGATATTCTAAAAATGAAGTTGATCCCAACTTATACTTCAAAATAGATGGTGATGATATGATTATTCTTGTGTTATATGTTGATGATTTGTTAATAATAGGTGAAGAACATCTCATAAAGAAATGCAAACAAGAATTCACAATAGAGTTTGAAATGAAAGATTTAGGTCTTCTGCACTACTTTCTGGGATTGGAAGTTTGGCAACAGGATAACTACATTTTTTTGAATCAAGGAAAATATACAATAGATATTTTAACAAAATTTGGAATGATGGGATGTAAACCAGTTTCTACTCCTATGGAAGTCAATCTACAGAAGTTGAAAGATGATATGATCAAATCAAAACCTACAAATTCTACTTACTATAAGAAGATCATTGGATCTTTAATGTATTTGGTGTATACTCATCCTGACATATGTTAGACAACTAACATTTTGAGTCAATTTATGTGTGCACCAAAGAAGATACATCTACATGTAGCTAAATACATTTTGAGATATCTAAAGGGTAATATTGGCATGGGAATCAAATATGATCAAGTCAACATTAATCTTCATGGTTATTCTGATTCCAATTGGGTAGGCAGTCCTACTGAACGTAAGAGTACTTCTAGATGTTTCTTCAATCTAGGATCTGGAATGGTTTCTTGGTTTAGCAAAAAATAGTCTTCAGTCGCATTAAGTTCTACCGAAGCGTAATACATTGCATCTTCAGTGGGTGCTAGAGAAGTAGTATGGCTGTGAAAGTTGTTAGTAGATTTGTTCAAAAGACCTTTGAAGCCCACTGTGATTCATTGTGATAATCAAAGTTGCATCAAGCTTTCAGCTAACCTAGTTTTCCACAATTTTTCCAAACATATTGAAATTCCTTACCACTACATTAGAGATATGGTGGATTGAGGAATCATTCAACTATAGTACATCAGTACTAGTGAGAAAACAATAGATATCTTTACTAAGCCTCTTACTAAAATAAAGTTGAAATACTTCAGAGCAAAACTTGGTATGATTAAATTGTAATATTGAATTTAAGTTTTCAATTCATGTGAGTTTATGCTTCTATTGTTGTTTAGTTGCATCAGATATGTAATAAAAGGTGACGATCTTTCATGGACATATATATTCAAAAGGTAATTATTTGTAAGGTGATGATCTTGCAAATGATACACCTATTATGATGGACATCTCTAGAAATTGTTTCAGACAATTAGAGATCATAGATACAGAATCCATTATGATTACCCTAGATATTGTTTTAAATAATTAGAGATCATAATATATGTTATGATAGTGTTCATAGCATGGTGATTTTAATTATTTGACTAATCACTATTTTTTAGAGTGTTAAGATCAGATAATGTATTCAGATATTCTATTCTGAAGGTGTATTACTTCTCCCTTGCTAAGAGGGAGTGTTGATGCATAGCATCTGTAGAAGTAATGAGAAAACTATGTTATGTGAATTTTGTTCATCAGGTGTATGCTTACATAAACACACACACACACACACACACACACACACACACACACACACACACACACACACATGTTTGGATGATTATCATAGTTATCAATAGACATTATAATAGTAGACATTGAAATGTCTATGTTATTGATAGACATGATAAAGTTTATTATTGAGGTCTTGTGTTTACTATCGATCATATGATTCATTGCATTGTTGTTTGTCTTAACTAAACTGTTGATTAGTTATGCCTCCATAGAGGCATGACCCTCATACTTATAAATACAAGTACAGATCAATGGGAAAGATAATCAATATATGGCATTACAATCCCAGTGATCTGCACATTAATTTTGTAGGATAAATTCTCAGCATTCTCTTCTGCAATCATCATTGAAAGACAATCAACATATGCCTTCTACAGTACATATTATCAACACTATTCATTTGAAGAACAATTCTGATCTTCCATTATTCAATTAAGAGTATCTATTATTATTCATATCTACTATAATAGTTTTGTCTATCAGAGATCACTCAAAACTATCATTTCTTTATCAAACTATTACATTGCATATTATAGATGTAAGATTTTTAACTTTATAATTTTTTGAAAATATCTTTCTACAATTTGATTGGTTGAATTCATATACCTCTTATAAGGGCCTGATGGATTTTAAAAGTAATACTTTTTAAGATTATTTTTTATTAAGCTAATGTGATTCATAGTTGTTTAATAATTTTTGAATGTAAGTACGCTGATTTAGATTTAATATTTTAATATTATATCTTCTTATTATTTATATTATATAATTGTTTAAGAAATATTATTTTATATTATTATTATAAAAATATTACTATTTTTATATTATAATTTATTTATAATATATCAATAATTATATTTATTAATTTTTTTTTAACATACTATAATAAATTTATTAAATTAAAATTAGATTTATATAAAAACTAAAGAAAAGTACTAAGCCACTATGTGATACTCATTTGAAATATACTTATTATTAAGTTTTTTTCGTTAATGTAGTATTACACAAGACTATTTAAATTGTTTCGATAAATTTAATTACTTTATTTTTGGTATTACAATTTTAGAAAAATATTAAATACTTTATTAGTGTCTAATTTAAGAAAAAATAATTGAAACAAGATTATTTTAGTTTAATCATTATTTTAAAATTTTAATTTGGGTAAAAAATTTAAAAAATCCTACTAATTAGGAGGACCTTGGCCACCATGCATGCAGCCTTGTTATAAATAAATTATCATACGATATGACTATACAATTTTATAAGATCATGTTCTATTCAAAACTTTAAAATATATTTAAAAAACTTATGAAAATAAAATAGCGGGAAATAAAAGAAAAAAGTATTGAAGAAATCAATACATTTGGATGGTTCAGGATCTAAGAAAGATAGTTAAAACAGTCTAAAAAATACAGAAGAAGTTTTTAGATATTAAAACTTAGAAGCAGTTTTATCCATGTTGCTGGTGATTTGCATATATCTTTGTGACATTCAAATTGCTATTCCTAGCTTTAAACTCCTACAATGAATTTTATTTCTACATATGTTGCTTTCATGTGGTTTTTAATAGAAGAGTATTTACTGAGTTATACATAGAATATTTAAGAATATTTGTTCATATATTCGACTGAATGAATGTGACTTTGTTTTTTGGAATTTTAATTAGAAACGGCGTCGTTGTATTGGACAGCCATTAATTTAAAAAGAAAAGAAAAGAAAAGGCGGTGGGTTGACAATGGATTAGAATAAAATAAGTTTTGGAATTTTAGTATTTATAGGGAACCGATCTGACCATATTAGTCGATAGGTTTTTACTAATATTTTTAAAAACTATAATTTAATATACATAAATTAAATTAAAATTAATTTTTAATTTAATTAAAATAAAATAAATTTTTTTCAATAAATTAAATAAAAACTAAAAACTAAAATAATTATAATTAAAAACTAAAATAATTATTAAAACTAAAAACTAAACTAGTTTAAAGTCTCTCGCTGAAATATATAAATAAAAAAATTATTTAAAAGAAATTCCATAAAAAAATTATTATGAAAAATTAATATGAGAAATATAAATATATATTAAAAAAAAACAGCTCCTCCCACAAATATCTTATTAGCTAAACGAATTTAAAAAATAAATTAAATTAATTTAAAAATAAATCTTCAATCAATTTTTAAAATCAAAAGTTAAATAAATGGAAGAAAAATGTGACCTAAAAGTGGATATAACAACTAATTACGTTTCTAAATAAATAAGGAAAAAAGAAAGAGTTAAAATTAGAGATAAATTATAAATTATAAATTAAATATAAACTCATCTCAATAAATTAAATTATAAATAATTTCCAATTAAAACAAAATAATATTTATTTAAAAAAAATAAACAACCTATAATAACTAATTAAGTTAAATAAGTAAATTTAAAAATAATAGTTAACGGTAGAGATATAGCTAATTAAGTTAAATAAATAAGAAAAAAAAGAAAGAAAGTTAACAATATAGATGATAAATAATTAAATTAAATAACTAGATAAAACAAGAGCTAAAAAGTGAAATGAAATGAAAATCGAACAATAGTTAACAATGTAGATGACATCTAATTAAATTAATTAAATAAATAAAACAAGAGTTGAAAGTGGAATGAAATGAAAATCGGTCAAAAAAATATTAATGGCAAGGGATGATAATTTACCAGCTGACAGTGTTCTGGCCAAAATATAATTTTATGGGAACAAAGTTCCCACATATAGCCTATTGGCTAAATTAATTAAAAGTTCATTAAAATAAATTTATTAGTGTGTCAATAGCGTTAATGGTACAATTTGTGAAACACCAAAAAATGTTTATTTTTTATTTTTTTTGTATTGTGTTAAATAATATGTTTAGAAGGTGACATGTTTTTTCTTTTTGGATTTGTGATAATTTTGAGCTCATAGCCTTTAATTACTTTTTTCTCTATTTGATAGTTCATCTAGTATACAATGTTATTCAAGTTTTTAAAATTTTTTAATGTTATTTATCTTTCTCATTTTGTTTGCGGTCCAAAATGATCCTTATATCCACCCAATTAGCCTTGTAAATTTGTAGAATAACCTCTTACTAAAACCTAATGATCTTATAGAACTCTCTTAACTAAAATTGAAAGGTCTATAATTGATGGTTACAGAAAACCGACCCATGACAAACATATTTAATAAAAAGTGAAAAACTATGATTTAGATATCATGTTAAAGTTTCAACTATTCCTATAAAAAAAACCTATCACCACTAATCAAATAATAATGAAGATTATAAACGTTCTTATTCACAATGAATAAGAATTCTATTGAAAAATTGAAGTTCATTATATTACAATAATATTTTACTAATTTTCAAAGATAACCATGACTAAATCGAAGGTAATGAAATCATTATTATAAAGACAATAGAAATTTACCTAAATATGTATATCTACTAGTTTAATAATAATCAATACAAAAACTATGTATGCAATGATATTGTATTGGTTTTACTTTTATTTAACTTTGCATTCTTTAGTTTATAATTTTTTTTTTAATAAAGAAATAAGAGATATATTCATAAAAATCTAATCAGCAATTAGTTGAATAACTACAAAATAGACCACTAGCATCTCACTAAAGAAACTTAGTAGAATATGAAAAATATCAATCCTTAAATAAACAATCAAACAAAAACTCTCAATTAGAGGATTGACTACAATTTGGAAAAGGAATTGATCTGAGACCTCTAAACAAAATGACAGAAAAAATGACTAATATTATTACCGAAAGCATCTATTTTTAGACATGATATCATTTTTATGTGCAGATTCAATGTCTATGAGGCTATGTCCTGCTATCAAAGTCAAGAATGATGGCCTAGAAAATCTCATGTCTTGTCATGTTTTCTTTCAATCTCGATCGACAATTTGATCATGCTAAGACTTTCTAGCTATGTATGGTTATGCTTGCAAAATGGTCATAGTAGCATTAAATAGCCATAGAATGACATGTGATACTCAACCTCATTAGCTCCAATGAGTCAGTCTACCATTTCATAAACCAAAATACAACATTAATTTTTATAGGTGTGTAAGAAAGAACCCCTTGTTTGGCTTGAGAAATCCCTTCATTCATAAAATCAGTCTATATTTCTTCATATTAAAACTTATACATAATGAAAATCATTTCATTTACATACAAAACTAAAATTGAGGAAAAATTAAAAAATATTACAATCTAAAAAACATGAAAAAATTCAATTAAATAGAAAAGGAAAAAATATAATTAATTTCTATAATTTATGTGCTCTAAGAATAGAAAGAAATCAAAATAAATAAATGAAAAATAGTAAATAATTTAAATTGTTTGAAAATAGCTCTAATGGATCTTATCTCAATAGAGGATTCTTGAACTTGTAAACTTCAAAGAATCTATAATTGATATCTAAACAACTTAGATAACATATATACCTTTCATTCATAAACCAAGCAATAATATGATTGAAAATTTAAATTATTATTATGAATATATTTTTAATACTTATATACATTATTTTTGATTAAATAGATATCAATCATGATTGACCGTAAAAGAAAACATTATAGATTTTGCATTTAAGCTCTTGTGAACCATGATCATCCATGTTAATGAGGATCGATAGTAGATCCAACCATTCTATAATTTGAAGGAGATGTTCTTTTTCTTAGCTCTACATTTCTAAGGAGCTCCAACACTAGTAAAAATGATGGACAGAGGGTGGTGGTCCAAAAATGAACACTTTGGCTCTCATATGGCAATTGCTTTATTCCATTCCCATATCAAAGTATCTATCACACTTGCCAAAAGAAAATGAAATAAATGCGCCAAAGATGAGAATCCAAAAATATTGAAATTTCATAAAAAAATTATTATGAAAAATTAATATGAGAAATATAAAAATATATTAAAAAAATAACAGCTCCTCCCAAAAATATCTTATTAGCTAAATGAATTTAAAAATTAAATTAAATTAATTTAAAAATAAATCTTCAATCAATTTTTAAAATCAGAAGTTAAATAAATGGAAGAAAAATGTGACCTAAAAGTGGATATAACAACTAATTAAGTTTCTAAATAAATAAGGAAAAAAGAAAGAGTTAAAATTAGAGATAAATTATAAATTATAAATTAAATATAAACTCATCTCAATAAATAAAATTTTAAATAATTTCCAATTAAAAAAAATAATGTTTATTTAAAAAAAATAAACAACCTATAATAACTAATTAAGTTAAATAAGTAAATTTAAAAATAATAGTTAACAGTAGAGATATTAAGCTAAATAAATAAGAAAAAAAAGAAAGAAAGTTAACAATATAGATGATAAATAATTAAATTAAATAACTAGATAAAACAAGAGCTAAAAAGTGAAATGAAATGAAAATCGAACAATAGCTAACAATGTAGATGACATCTAATTAAATTAATTAAATAAATAAAACAAGAGTTGAAAGTGGAATGAAATGAAAATCGGTCAAAAAAATATTAATGGCAAGGGATGATAATTTACCAGCTGACAGTTTTCTCGGCAAAACATAATTTTATGGGAACAAAGTTTCCACATATAGCCTATTGGCTAAATTAATTAAAAGTTCATTAAAATAAATTTATTAGTGTGTCAATAGCGTTAATGGTACAATTTGTGAAACAAAAAAATGTTTTTTTTTTTTTTTTTTTTTTTTTTTGTATTGTGTTAAATAATATGTTTAGAAGGTGACATGTTTTTTCTTTTTGGATTTGTGATAATTTTGAGCTCATAGCCTTTAATTAGTTTTTTCTCTGTTTGATAGTTCATCTAGTATACAATGTTATTCAAGTTTTTTTAATTTTGTTTATGTTATTTATCTTTCTCATTTTGTTTGCAGTCCAAAATGATCCTTGTATCTGCCCAATTAGCCTTGTAAATTTGTAGAATAACCTCTTACTAAAACCTAATGATCTTAGAGAACTCTCTTAACTAAAATTGAAAGGTCTATAATTGATGGTTACAGAAAACCGACCCATGACAAACATATTTAATAAAAAGTGAAAAACTATGATTTAGATATCATGTTAAAGTTTCAACTATTCCTATAAAAAAAAAACCTATCACCACTAATCAAATAGTAATGAAGATTATAAATGTTCTTATTCACAATGAATAAGAATTCTATTGAAAAATTGAAGTTCATTATATTACAATAATATTTTACTAATTTTCAAAGATAACCATGACTAAATCAAAGGTAATGAAATCATTATTATAAAGACAATAGAAATTTACCTAAATATGTACATCTACTAGTTTAATAATAATCAATACAAAAACTATGTATGCAATGATATTGTAGTGGTTTTACTTTTATTTAACTTTGCATTCCTTAGTTTATAATTTTATTTTAATAAAGAAATAAGAGATATATTCATAAAAATCTAATCAGCAATTAGTTGAATAACTACAAAATAGACCACTAGCATCTCACTAAAGAAACTTAGTAGAATATGAAAAATATCAATCCTTAAATAAACAATCAAACAAAAACTCTCAATTAGAGGATTGACTACATTTTGGAAAAGGAATTGATCTGAGACCTCTAAACAAAATGACAGAAAAAATGACTAATATTATTACCGAAAGCATCTATTTTTAGACATGATATCATTTTTATGTGCAGATTCAATGTCTATGAGGCTATGTCCTGCTATCAAAGTCAAGAATGATGGCCTAGAAAATCTCATGTCTTGTCATGTTTTCTTTCAATCTCGATTGACAATTCGATCATGCTAAGACTTTCTAGCTATGTATGGTTATGCCTGCAAAATGATCATAGTAGCATTAAATAGCCATAGAATGACATGTGATACTCAACCTCATCAGCTCCAATGAGTCAGTCTACCATTTCATAAACCAAAATACAACATTAGTTTTTATAGGTGTGTAAGAAAGAACCCCTTGTTTGGCTTGAGAAATCCCTTCATTCATAAAATCAGTCTATATTTCTTCATATTAAAACTTATACATAATGAAAATCATTTCATTTACATACAAAACTAAAATTGAGGAAAAATTAAAAAATATTACAATCTAAAAAGCATGAAAAAATTCAATTAAATAGAAAAGGAAAAAATATAATTAATTTCTATAATTTATGTGCTCTAAGAATAGAAAGAAATCAAAATAAATAAATGGAAAATAGTAAATAATTTAAATTGTCTGAAAATAGCTCTAATGGATCTTATCTCAATAGAGGATTCTTGAACTTGTAAACTTCAAAGAATCTATAATTGATATCTAAACAACTTAGATAACATATATACCTTTCATTCATAAACCAAGTAATAATATGATTGAAAATTTAAATTATTATTATGAATATATTTTTAATACTTATATACATTATTTTTGATTAAATAAATATCAATCATGATTGACCGTAAAAGAAAACATTATAGATTTTGCATTTAAGCTCTTGTGAACCGTGATCATCCATGTTAATGAGGATCGATAGTAGATCCAACCATTCTATAATTTGAAGGAGATGTTATTTTTCTTAGCTCTACATTTCTAAGGAGCTCCAACACTAGTAAAAATGATGGACCGAGGGTGGTGGTCCAAAAATGAACATTTTGGCTCTCATATGACAATTGCTTTATTCCATTCCCATATCAAAGTATCTACCACACTTGCCAAAAGAAAATGAAATAAATGCGCCAAAGATGAGAATCCAAAAATATTGAAATTTGAAGGCACAATTTATCATCCCAGGTTGGAACACAATATTTTCCTCAAGGTTTGTCTTGAGAACCACAATATTGGTCTGAACGAGCAACATATTTATAAGTTGGTGTGAAATCTAAATTACCTTCCTCCCACCCTTCAAAAATTTGTCCTACAGTTTTCTCCCACTGGGGCTACTTACACCACAAAATAAATAAAAAACCCACTTAAACAAGTAGCCCAAGATAAATTCATATAAGTATTGTTAGTAGATAATTCACTTGATCACTTAGTCATAATGTTTTGGACACAACATATTGAATTGTAAATAAATACATAGTACAACGGAAAATTAAAACATTGCAATCTAAAAAGAGTTAGAAAATCCAATTGAAATAGAAAAGGCAAAACTCAAATTTATTTCTATAAATTATGGCATCTTATATTTCAATCCTCTTTATTATTGGTGTTTGGATTAATTATGATACCTCATACTTGTTTATCATCACCCTAGTTCAAATTCACATGATAAAGTTTTAGATCACTTTCATAAAAATATGCACATGTTTTCTTTCTTAGATAATCATTCCAAGAACTTGACTTAGAGTGTAACTGCGTTAATTTGTGAACTCTCGATTCTTGTTCAAACATTTTCTATAATGTATTTGCTAGTTGCCAACTTATGGGGGATGGGGTGGGGGGGCGTGAATCAACACTTAAATGTTTTGCCTCTAAAACATATCACCAACATCCATCTCATAACTTAACATATAAACTAAAATAGCTTAACATGCATCACATCCATAGCATAAAGTAAATGACACATAACACAATAAATTGGTTACCCAAAAACCCTCCAATGAGAAGGTAAAACTAGGGTGGGGATGATAACCACAAATCTTCATTACTGTAGTTGTAAAGTGTGGCCAATTATGGTTACAAAGTTTTGACCATAAGCTATGATCTACCCTGTGAGGGGTATGCCCTGTTAAAGGCTTACAAAGAATATTAGGTCTCACCTTGCTAAATGATTTCAACTCACAATTAAGTAAGCACTTGGTTAAGAGATTTACAATAGCCTATTAGGACTACTTGATTAAGAGATTTACTCTGCATCATCTGTTAGAATGATTCAACACCTGATCTTCGATCAACACCTTTTTGTTTGATATTAGATCTCCTCTTTATTGATTGTTTCTTGATCCTTAGATTAGATCTATCTATTATTGACGTAGGAGCATATAGTGGTGTAAGGGCAATCCTGTATCACCCAAAAATATGATTAGAGATAGTTTCTATTTAATGTGTTTTTATTTTTAGATACCCATTTGGGTCAAATAAAGGTTCCAACTCTCATAGTTCTACTATTAGTTTTCTGGGTTAGAGTTTTTAAGCACCTCTGGATACATGTAAATATAGAAAATGGGTTATTTTGTAATTGAACCAAAATTATGATGAGGTAGAGGGTGTAAGTTGGAGGGATGATTATACTTAAAATGTAAAATGCTCTAGAAAAAGAATCAGGTCAAAAGGCTTTATGGTTATAAAGTTATTGCAGTTTTAATTTTCCTAGGGACCTCCTAAGAGTGCTTCAAAGTCAGATTTAGGGCACTAAATGGCCTCGTACAAGGCCAAAAAATAAGGGACAAGAAAAGCTATTTTGTAGGGTGGTAGAGTGCTTCGAGAGCTTTCTAGAAATGTAAATGGTTCGTCAATCAGAGTCACGGTTCAAAAGTTATGCCTCTTGAAAGTTGGACTACCATTTCTAGATTCTTCTAATTTTACATGAATTTTTAATGTGACTTCTGGAACCTTCTATTTTGGTGGTGGATGCCAATTGACATATTCTAGAATGTATTCCTAACCCTAAACCCTTTGGGGCTTATTTAAGAACACTTTTGACATTATAAAGGCAATTGTCGGTGGAGTTTGAGAGAAGGTATTGTGTGGAGGATTTCTTTCTCCAGAATCATACTATTGTAAGCCCATAGGGCATTTTTCATTGATAATAATATTTTCACTTTTCTTGTGTGTTCATTCTAGTCTTTTGTTGTGTCTCCATCAGTTATAATCCTCTCACTGCTTGTCTTTGATCCTCTAGACCGATTTTACTTTGCATAACTCTATCATAGCCATCATGGACACCATGAATGCCTACTCAAATCTTAGCATTCATATCCTCTCACAATGATAAACTTCTTGGGGTTTTCCTTTCTTAAATAAACATAGGTGGAGATGGATTAAGTTAGAATCAACAACTATGGTTGATCCTTATTACTGCCTTAACCTTCCCTTAATTTGATTGGTTGCATGTATTGCATAGGGATTCATAATATGACTCCATACTTATCTCTTATAATAATAAATTCATGATTATGTTAGCCAAAAATGGTTTACATAGGAGTTTGTACCATAACAAACAACTATACCAAGAACTGTTCACTCAACATCCAAATGCTTTGATGCATGGCCTTCACTGTGCTCTAAATGTCGTAACTTGACTTTTGTAGAAATTGATACTAACTATTATTTAGCACCTGAATTACTTGGCACATACTATCTCCTTGCAACATACTAGTGGTCAGCATGGACTAGTCATACTACTCAGCAATACTATCTGGAAACTTATGTTCAACATGCTTTGATCACTCGGCTTGCAATGCTAATTTCTCAACTTGCTCTGATCACTCGGCATGCATTATGCACTGTAATTCTACTAGATAATGAATAAGTGTTTTGTCATTGCCTTGTCAAAACCAAAATGAGATCAATAATATCCCCCTTTGACATAACTGGAAAAAAAACTTTTTCATGGCATATAAATCCTTATTTTGTGCATAAGTCAGATAATGTATATTTGCTGCTCAACTTCTATACAAAATCTTCACAACTTCAAAATTTATAAAATTTTCATTTGTATGAATTTTTTTTGTAACCTTCTATACCTTATTACTCCCCCTGAGTAAGTACTTCATTTCTACATTTTCTTTAATTACTCCTACTGAGTAGATATCTTCCTTGAAAAACATTTTAATCCAAAATTTTTATAATCCCCCTTTTTTGATACTTATGTAAATTGGGTTGTATATTAACAATGGGTTTATCCAAAAATGGTTTGCATAGCTATTAATCTCAGATTGGTTTTGACAAGTGAGTGTCAACACACTTAAGTTATTTATTTAGTTCATGCTAAACTAGTAATGCATGCCAAGAACAACATGAAAATATTAGACCGTACCGTGTCATAATGAGTGCTGAGCCACTCATGTGCCGAGTCACTTGTGTTAAGCAGATAAACCATGCCAAGTGATTCAGGAGCTGAGTAAATAGTGGATGCTAAGCAATATAGGCGCGGAGTCACAATATGAAGATTAATGCATGTTGAGCATCACAAACTTTAGATGCCAAGTGATATAGTTTTGACATATTTGTTTGTAATGGCACAAACACCTATGAAAACCATTTTTGAGCCAACTTAAGGATGAATTAGGATATTTTGGAGATAATGATGAATCTCTAGTTGGATTCCCTATGCAATTATGTGCAACCAATTGGAAAATGGAAAGGATTAAGTGAAAAATGAATGAATTTGAGTTGTAGATTCATACCTAACCCTAAGCCACCAAATTATTCTTAAGGAGGATGAAACCCTAAAATTTCTAACAAGGTTGTTGAAGGAGTGAAGAGGATAGTTTACATGCACAAATAGAGCATTCATGGTGACTTAGAAGTTATGAACTGAAACCAAATTGCAGAATTAGTTAGAGCAGAATAGAGGATAGAGAAAGGATACAAAAAAGAGACATCTAAATGAGAAGGATCAAGAAGAGATTGTTTAGAGGTGATCTATTATTAGGAAAGCAAGTTCCAACTGTAGGATCTATGCCGAGACATTCTAACAGGTGATTTTACTCAAAATCTTTTAACAGAGTAGTCCTAATAGGCTATATGAAATCCTTTAATAGGGTGCTTAATTAGTTGTAAGTTAAAGTCCTTTAACTAGACACACTTCTAACAGGGTGTTGAAATCCTCTAACAAGGGGAGACCTAACAATTTTTTTAAGCCTTTAATAGGGTAGAACTTTCATAGGGTAGATCATGTTTCATGGTCAAAACATTGTAACCTTCATTGGATACACTTTATTGTTGCAGTTTTGAAGATTTACAGGTGTTGTCCCCATCCCAGTTTTACCTTCTCACTTGGAGGGTTTCTAGATAATCATATATGGTGTTATGTGTGTGAATGCTTACATGTTTACATGATTTAGATGTATATTCTTTACACGTTATTTCAGTTTACTCATTGAATGAATGAGGTATATATGGGGTGAAAGTTTTATGGGTTCAAGTTTAAACTAATAATTCACCCCCTCTCTCAAAAGTTTACCTTTCCTATTGTATTTCCAACAAATGGTATCAGAACCTTGTTCTCTAAAAGAGAAGCTTTGCATCTTTGAGGAAAGATCTTGAAATGGAAGTCTACAAGTTGGGAAAGACTATTGAAAACTAGGAGATTGAATACATCTCATTCTACACCAACTAAATGAAGTGTAGTGCCTGCCCCTAGATCACATTTTTGTTATCATTGTCAAATTATTTTAGGTTGATTTTATGCTTTGATTAGCTTTAGAGATACTAGATTTGTAATATTATGATATTATTTCATGACTTTGATTACAAATGTATCAGTTATTGTTGCTTAGTTGATTTCATTCATGTGTCGTTAATGATGTCTTAATGATTCCTAATTAGTAAATATGGTTTCTTTTGTAACAATGTTAACGTGATATCTTTAATGATGATTATGTTGTATTGATAGAGATGCATTATTACATGTGCGCATTTGATATTAGACTTGTGATTTTTACGATACTTACCCCATACTTGCATGTGTATGGTGTGCGTGTTTATTTTATCTTTCTGTCTGACGTGTTTGATGTGGTTAAGGGAGGGAGTTGTAGTCACCTGCTAGTCAGGATCTACACGATGAACCACTCCCTGCCATTGTCTGTTTAGTTTAGATATATTATATACATGTACATGCTTGGCTTTTATGCAAGATGCAGGTACCAGGCATCGACTTCCCTGAATTGCCAGGATGAGCGTGCCCTATTACAAATACTCAAATAGTGAGAATGGGAAGATAATGATCAGGTCCAATCCTAGCCATAAGCCTATAATACATGTCTTGCAAGGAGGACTCGTAACAGACTGTCTACCCTTTTTAAACCCGTGTGTATTTTGTGCATATGTTGTTTTGTGAGTCTTTGATGAATTTCTATTAATTAAGTCTAATTAATAGATTAAATTAATAATTTAATTTAATGGAAAATTATTATGATATTATGAATATTTAATTATATTTAATTAATTGAGAAATTAATTAAATATAAAGAATTAAATTGAAGATAAAAGTTTTAAGAGTAAATTTAGAACATGATAATATTTATTTAATTTAATAATAATATATTTAGAGTTCATTTTTAAATAAATGCTAAATATTATTGTTATCTAAGTTAATAAATATTTATCAAGTTAAACGTTCAAAAAAATATTAAAAGGAGAAAGATATTAAATTATGAATATGTTTTAAGTTCGCATGAATAAGTTTAAAATATAGAAATTAATTTAAAAGATAAAAACATGTGAACTTGAATAAAGGTATTTTAATAAAGTACGCATGAGATTAAAATTATAAATTAACTTTAAAAGCAAAGTCAAAGTGGAAAATTAAATAAAGTAATTTAACAATTCACTTAAAGTGCATGAAGGAATAATAAAAGAATATTTTATTTTAAAAAGGAAATTAATTGTGCATGAATGAATTAATTAAATAAAATTATTCTAATTTAGAAGTGGTGGTGACAGAAACCCTAAAGGGTAATTAGATTCTATATTAGAGGGTTTTGGGGTCATTATTTAGGGGAGAGTTTTTCAGACATAGGTTTTCAAGACACACACAAGTGTCAAAGGCACACACAGGTTTATGGAGGGCAACTTGAAGGGTTTGGAAAGAAAAGAATTTTACGTGGCTTGAAAGATTTTGCTTGCGGTAGGAATTTGTATCTAGTTGTCAGAGGTTAGCATCAGATCCAGGTAGGA
Source organism: Cupressus sempervirens (assembly GCA_028749045.1). NCBI lineage: Eukaryota > Viridiplantae > Streptophyta > Pinopsida > Cupressales > Cupressaceae > Cupressus > Cupressus sempervirens. The sequence continues at coordinate 729,995,605 of CM053793.1, forward strand.
TCTCGTGGCTTGACTGTATAGTGGTTTTCACTCTTCAAGTTTCTGTTTGCTCTGTGTCTTTTGCATGTGTTGTTTTTATGGTATGCAAATATTTGTTCTTGATTGAGAAATATCTGTACATGGACTTAGATGGATACATCACTGAGTTTACTTTAGAGGGTTGTATTTTAATAAGAATAAGATTTAATAAGAAATCCAGCAAATACAATAATCTATTGGATATGGAAATCAGGTTTGAGATTGAAAAGATAAATGTTGTCCTTTCTCCAATAGATTTTAGGAACGAAAATTAATCCGAAAAAGGTTTGAATTTAAAATTGAAAATTTCTACATTAACAATTCGGACGGTTAATAATGTTTTTTCTCTATTAGAGTAATGTGGAAAAATAATTATATTATATTATATATATATATATATATATATATATATATATATATATATATTACATCGTATATATATTAAAAAGGAAGGTATTTAGTAAATTCTTTATAATCATAATTTTATAGAATAAGATAAACTTTTAAAGAAATGTTTAACTAAATTTTTTAATAAATTAAATTTAAAAAAAAAAATAAAATAAAAAAAAATTATTATAAAATTGGCGTCGTACTCTATGGCCGGCGGGCCTTAATCGCTTAGGTAAGTATTAATATTATTTTTAATTAAAGTTTTTTTTTAATTATTATAAATTTTCATTTTTAAGTTTATGAAAATCAAAACATATTTAATATAATTAAATTTAATTTGTAATTTAGCTTAAAAAGGTTAAACTATCAAGGTTATTAAATGAATTATAACTAATTGAAATAATTAATTATTAATTCTTTTAATAAATTTAGTAATACATATTTAATCGATGTATAATTAATAGATGAATAATAAAGAGTAATATATATTGTATTAATTTGATTAATTTAATAAGTTTAATTGGATTAAACAATATTGGAAGTTATGAAATTAAATGTTGAACTTATTATTAATTAATGATATTGAGTTTTAATTTAATTGTAATTAAATTTATTTAAAATTCTATAACTATTATTTTAGTGTTTTAGACAGATAGTTATCCTTATATCATTTGGAATATGAGTTTAAAGTTGGATTAGGGTAATCATGGAATCATTCAAATATAGTAATGGGTTAATTATGAGGGTTAACTGAGAAACTTACGTATTTGGAAACATGTGTTAAACTGGAGATTTAAACCTTAATTCAAACAAATATACGGGTGTATTGTATGAGTAATGCTAAGAATCGTATATACTTGAACATACATTGAACACCAAACTGAAACTTTACTTTTGACTTAATTGTGTATTCTCAAACCAAACCCAGACTATGAAACTATGTTGTTTTGCTTGTATGGTCTATGCTTTGGGATTTTGGAGTCATTTAGATGTCGACCAGTCTAGAGAGTACACCAGAGGCTTTGTGAGATTTCTTTTATACCCTTTTATGTGGCTGGATGTCATGATGTGTTTTGTGATTTATATTGAGATTATGTTTATGAGGTTTATCTTTGTGGAGCAATTATGTGTATTTGAGGTTGCCATCTTATTTTTGGGTTGCCTGTTAAGGAACCGAGTTTGTTCTTTATGAGTGTTGTGGTATGGGACACAACTGTGGATTTATGTGATTAGGAGAGGTTGTCTAGGTACGTGACTTGGGAGTGGCTTGCATAGGGGTCCGGGACCCAAAGTGGTCAGTACCAGGGTAACCTAATGCAAGTTATGTAATAAGTGATAATCTAGTAAGTAAAATTTATAGGGGGAAACACACTAAAAAGATAAGTTAGAGATATTTGATCTACCCATGCCTTGAGTGCTTGTATAGACTAAGGATGGGAATGAGATGAGTGCCTCGTCTTCTTGAGAGGGCTTTCTAGTTTCCATATGTGTGATGTTGAGGGTCCGGGGTTCATAGTAACCAGTCCAGGGTAACTCAACGCTTGAGGGTCCAGGGTCTTTTAAGAGATTAGTCCAGGGTAACTCAAGCAGCCATGTGATGACACTCCCTAGTATGTAGCCTGAGTCTCCTCTATAGATCTTTGTGAATTTTGTGTACCTCTGGTGGTGTATCTATTGTCGGATGTGTTTATTATGGTTATTTACTTTCATTGATGATGATTGGTGATTCATGGATGTTGTACTTTTGACATGTGGCTTTTGACTTGAGATGATTATCTTTCGTTGACTTTATCTTGTGATCTTGGTATTTGGTTTATACTTGGTTTGTGTATGATGTTTGGTTATGTGGTGTCGGTATTGGATTGAGTGTTCTTACTTTTGGATTATTTTATCTTCTTGAGTAGTATGTGGTACCTTTGAAGTAGTTTTGGCTATTAGGGGTACCTTGCCTAGGAATGTTTTATGTTTGATAGTCGTTTGTGGATCGTTCATTATCTTCCCTGCACGGTGGGAGTGGAAGCCTGACTAGGTAACCACGCGGTCGGGAGGTGGTTCCTTCTTACCATTTGGGTCCCCCTTCACATTGCTAGCTGTTGGATGTTCATTGCAGAAGATGTACCTTTATCATTCTTATTTCTTATCTCAGAGATTTCTTTTCAGATGATGTATATATGTTATCATGTATTCCGATATATTATATCTATTCTCACATACCTTGCGACATGTGCAATGGATGTTATTTAGTGGATGTACTTTCATTGTATTGTTTATACTTATGCATTTGCTTATGCGATTATGTATCTATTATTTCTTTATGATCTTGAGACATTGTACTTGGAACTTAAACTAATTAATTTAAAAATTATTAAATGTGACTCAACGTAAAGGAACTCTTGAGGAATTGAAATTGTATCTATATTTGCATATGTGTATTTGATGTGTATGTTCATATTGCTTCCGCATTAATGTTATCTTGATGTTGTTTAAACTTCAAAAAAAAAATAGTTCAGTAAACATTGTAACATGTTAGGATATTTCTCTTGGGTTCCCGAGCGGGGCGTTACATGAAGCAAGAGAAGAACTAAAGAAATCCTTGAAGAGAACGAAAGCAATTTCCATTATGGAGAATGGCATATAATAAAAAGAGATAGACACTACTAAGCTATTTCTAGATGGAAACTCAAATGAATTTGATGCAATAGTTGCAGATCTAATGGAAAAGAATAAAGCCCAAGCTAAGGAAATAAAAAATCTCAAATTAGAGCAAAAATCACAAGCCATACTGCTATGTAAAGTGATTGAACAAAAGAAGACAACCATGGAAGATAAAGCCATGATTGAAGAAGAAAAAAGAGTTTTGGCCAATAGACTGGAAGAGAAGTCAACAGACCTAACCAATATTTCTGACATGCAATTGGATACTCTAAGTTAAATGATGAATGCCAACTATGAATTGAATGTCAAGGACATTGAGATAACTACATTAAAGTTGCAAAATGAACAATTGTAGAGTAACTTTAAGAGGGAAAGGGAATTTTTTGAAATTTTCAACAAACAAAATGAAGCCATCAAATACTTTGAGAAATTATTAAGATCCCCTAGATCCAAGAATGATACATTAGGATAGGGATATACAAGCACTGAAGAAGGAGAATCATCCATAAATGCAGAAGAAAGGAACAAAAAAGGTAAGAACTCCAAACCTAATTGTCATAATTGTGGTAAGAAAGGACATACTATTAATGTCTATAGGAGCAAGACTATAAATTAGAATGTCAAGCCTAAGAACATGGTTCATTGCCATAAGTGAAAAAATCAAGGTCATTAGGCACATGAATATAGAACTAGGAACATGCATACACAAAGATTTTAAGGATATTTCTACAACTATTAGAAGTATGGACATAAAGCTTTTGAATGTAGATCCAAACCCACATGGTCATCAAATAGACAAATAAAGGTAACGCACAATGACAACTCTTATAGATGGGATTATAATACAAGATATAGCTATTATTATTGTCAAGAATTTTTTTAGGACACACTTCAAAGGTAACTACCAAAGGTGGTTGAGTCAAACCACATGTCTCAGCTATTTAAAGACTGGTCACATCGGTAGGTATTGTCAAACTAGGTCAAAGGCACCAAGCTATGAATTTGATAAAGGAAAAGGCAAGGTAGATGTTGAAAACATCTAAGATGAGATGAATAAGACATGGAAGAGAAAATATGATTTTAGCACATCAAATGGAGAAGGGATCACTTCACCCAATGGGTCAGGTGATCATACCTCATCAAACTAGGTAATCAAGAGGTATGTGGGATTGATATTAAAGGCTATATTATACATCAGTTCCAAAAGTAGATAGTACTAAAAAAATTACATTAGCATGAATAAAGATGCACGATGCTGATAGTAATATAAGATAAACCTTTAAGTTTTTCATGTTGTTGTAGAGCATGAAATATTTCCTATGTATGCCAAGTAGAATGCTAGAAGATGTCGAGCTAGTAGTCTAGATAGTTGATGTTGAGCTTGTAGTAGTTGTTGAGTGATGGAAATGTAAATGGATGCCAAGTGAGCCTGAAATTGATTGATGCTGAGCTTAAAAGTATGTAAGCACTTAGCATTAAATGCAAGGTTTTCAAAGGGTATTTGATCAATTTTAGCTCATTTTTCATCATTTCAATTTCAAGAAAGAGTGAGCAAAAATGGAAGGTGATCTAGAAATCTATCCAAGTAGTTGTAGAAGATTCTAGCAATAATTTCACATCCAGTCATCAGATTTCACAAGGCATTTATCAATAGCCGACCTATGCAATTTTTAATTTTGTAAACCCTAGTTTCACATAATGGCATCTAGTTTGAAGATTGTTGAAGAGAAGGAAGTTTTGGATGTTTAGTTAGTAAGTAATGAAGTTAAGTAGCCTATTTTCAAAGCTATTCTTGACATTGCATATAAACAAGACCCTTCTGGTACATTATCAATGATTTCGCTAAATGTAATAATGATGCAAGATGTGAGGAAATGCTATAAATGTAAGATAGGAATCATTAGTGATATGGAAATTAGGGAAGCATAAAAAAAATTTTGTTAGCATGGTTTTTTTAAGGAAGATTTCAAAATTTTTGAGAGACAAGGATTAACATGATCTTTAGATTTTCCAAATATGTTCAAGACAAAATGGATCAGAATAGTGCTTAGCTGAATCCATGACAGTTCATTATGGCTAGACAATGGACCTATTAAAATTAATAAGAAAGTAATCCATAGGGTTACTAGCTACCCAACCCTAGATTGGCCTAAGACACTAAGAAGTGATTCTAAGGAAGTGATTGAAAAGAACCCTGGAGCTGTCTAGAACAAAAGAGGTATGACAATAGTTACAATCACTGATCCTCTTATTAACATTGTTAAAAGGGTAATATCACACAAGTTCTATCAATCTAGTAGATCAAATAGGGTACCCTATATAGTTGTGGATGTTGGATACAAGATTGTCAAGAAAGATTATTCATATGATCTATTAGAGCTACAATTGCAACAATTGATGGAGAACCTTGGAGCAATCAAAAAACTAAGAGTGCATAGTGAAAATTTGGTTCAATTTTGATTTGTATATTCTTTTATGTGAAAAACACATTCCCCTCATTTGGTGTTGTGGGATGGAAAAAAAATAGATCAATAGATGTACAAATTGGTGAGTATATTGAGCAATTAGGAGAAAATTTTGAATCTTTGATCACAAGTTATTTTGAAAACTTCAAGTAGTCAATGAAGGAAAGACTAAGAATACTAGTATCTTTAGTTGAAAAACATTATAATGATATATGTTTTCTTGTGGATGCATATTATACATTTGTACAAGCTGCCACATCAAGGGTAAGATGGTTGAGACCTTTAGGCTATGCGATAGATGTGGATGAAGCCTCTATAGCTATAACAAATCTACTAGCAGAAGAGGAAGATAAAACTGAATTTTTTTTTGGAAATTATGAAGTGGAAAAGTCCAAAATCACCATGGAACTGAAAACTACTTCAGTTATGAAAAAGGACAAGCTGGTGAAGAAATTGAAAGCTGAATTTGGAGAGGGTGCCAAAGAAGAAGAAGAAGAAGAGGATGAAGAGGAAGAAGAAACCTAAACACAAGAGTCTCTAGCATTGACATAGGGTATTGGAGAAGATCAAGAAGAGGAGGAAACTAAAGGTGTCAAGGGAGAAGAAGCTGAGGAAGCACCTACTATTGCTGAGCTAAAGAAGAGGAAGGCCAAGGCACAACCTATGGCAAAGGCTAAGAAAATTGTTAAACCAAGCCAAGCTAAGCCCATTGCACGTACACCAAGAGCTAGAACAAGTGCAACTACGCAAAAGGACAAGGAAAAGACCAAACAAGAAGAGCAAGGAGGTCAAGAGTAGAAGAGACCAAGAAGGAAGTATGTTGTATAACTAGATTCTGAAGAGGAGAAAATAGAGTCAGATGACAACAACCAATTTAAGGTGGTGAGTCACAACCCTCTTTCAGATCTTGAAAATTTATGTGAAAATGTTAAGAATAGTTTAGACCTATCAGGATTTGATCATGTTGATTTTGATAAATTAGGTAAAGAGGATAAAAACCAAGTGGAGGAGGCCCTATATGCCATGATGGAAAAATTCAAAACAACACCACTAGAATTTTCCAACTTTGTACCTAAGAGTCTATTGGACATAATTGAGTAAAAATGACATTATTATCTAGATCTAGAAAGACAAATTAGGGAGACCACAATGGCCCAAGTAATGCCTAAATTAACTAAGGAAAAAATTGCTAAGGCCATAAAGAAGTATGCAGTTAGATTCACACCTAAATATAGAGCCTTTCACATTTTACAAAATTATATTGAGGATGTTGTAAAAAAGTCAACACAGATATGTAAACTCATTTATGGGTTAACCACAGTAATGAAAGGAGAACCTGGACCTTCTAAGTGTAGACACCTAAATCTCATTCCATCACTTAAGTAATCCTATTTAGTCATCTCCTAAGGAATCATTAATTAAGTATTTAATATTTAATTAATCTATTGTCATCTCCTAGTTAATTAGTTAATTTAATTAACTATAGTCCAATTGATAAAATTAAAAGATCACCCAAAATCAATTTATCAATTAAATCCCTATTCCTCTATTAAATTGAATAAATCCTCAAATCTATTCAATTTAATTCTATATCCCCATTTTATTAAATAAATCATTTAATAAAATATCTAAAATCCTAAGAGCCTCCTTAAACCCTATCCTAACCCCTAATCCAACCTATGCACACATACTAACCTCATTTAGCCACCTAACTAACCCATCCCATCAAATCTAAGCCACTTACCCCCTAATCCCCCTCTAATCCAAGCCTAATCCTCTTCTAAACATGTGCACAATCATAAACATGGGTTAAGACTTGCTAACCCAAGCCAAAGTCAAAAATCTCATTCTCCCCTCACCCTCCAACATTTATGACCCAAGCCAAAGTCAACAATCTCATCCTCCTCCCAACCATCTCTATTTATAACCCAACCATCTCTATTTGACCCAACCATCTCTATTTATGGCTCAACCATCCCTCTTTATGGCTCAAGCTCCCTCACTACTCCTTTGACCAACCCTTATCCTATCCTCTCACATCCAATCATCCTATGACATGTGTCACTTCCTAATTGGCTTCAAACAAGCACAATCCATGTGCTCCCCTTTGAGTGCATCCTAGCCCTCTCTCACCATCTTGTCATCCTTGCATCTTGATCATCCATCCCTCTACCCCTTGGCCTATAAATAGAAGCCTCTCCCTTCACAAACATAATCCACTTCCATGCTAATGTTATGATGCTATTTTGAGAGCTTAAGGACTCAAAATACCATCATAATGGAAAAATCCATCCACAAATCCACTTTGATCCATATTTTCATTGAAGCTTGAGAAATATTATTGAGCATACATCTACATAAAAGAACACATCTACAAAATCAAGGAGGCTTTTGGAGTGATCTTGCTCTTAGTTTGCACTCTCTTACACCTTCTTTTGTCTAATCTTATATGTGAATATAGTTTTTGTTTGTGAATGTTTTCCTTATTGTTAATGTTCTTTGCACACTAAATCTTGTTCTACACTAAGGTCAAGAATGATGATGATGAAGAATAAGATAATGACAAAGATAATACTATTGGAGGAGGAATACAAATGGAAGTAAATGACAAGGCAACAGTTGAGCCTAAACACCCAGAAGAACAGAGTGTGCATGGCACACAATTGCCAAGTGTCAATCCTCCACATGACACAACTAAGACTATTGAAATAATAACTATCAAGGATGTTTCTGATCTATCATCTCAGAACATCAATCCCCTCACTAAAGAAGATTTGAAGAAGATATTAGATCAATCTACACTATAGGCCAAACTTTGTGGTAATCCAATTTTGGTAAGTGTAGATGAACTACAAAAGCCAATGATTAATGTTGAAAAGGAAAAGATGAATCCACAAGAAATACCTTCTATCATCTTTTCAGTTACTAATGCACAACCTTTGGTCCAAATGCTAGAAGCTACATCTACCAAGGTTGATACAATTGCCAAGATTGATACTCCTGAGAAGAAGACAATAGAAGAACAAGCCACCACTACAGGACAACAAGAAATAAGTCAGATAGACCTATCTACACCTACAGCACAAGGACAAGGTACAAGTCAAGTCACAGTAGTAGAATAGGGCAAGCCTGAAGAGACATAACTAAAACCTAAGGTGAAGGAACATGTTGCCATCCAAGTTGTGGTAGCCTTACCAACATCCAATACTTATTCTACATAAACTCTTTAGAAGCTGAGCAAAGAAGCTACTCCATTACAGATCTCAATGTTGAGCCCTAGCTCATCAAAGGCTGAAGAAGTAATTCAAAATGGAGATGTGAGCCTTGATGAAGAGATAATTTTACCAAAGTTTGATTTTGATACTATGAAAATAGAGCAAATGATCATATTGCAATAGGCCCCAGCAAAGAAAAACATCAAGAAATGCTTAGGATAGAACATAGGTAGAAGCATACACTAAAAGACATTAAGGACATCTTTCTAGATGCATTTAGGTTGCCAAATCCTAAAGAGACCAAGCCACTAATGGAACAATTGATAGATATAGTAGAAAAGATTAGTAATGAAGACCTTGATACCAATGCCAAATTATCAGAATGGTTAGAAAAGAATTTCCAAAACAAAGTGAATGAGAAAATATCTAGTTACATAACACTCACACAAGTTGCATTAGCAACTAAGGTTGAGGATGTAAAGAAGGTACTTGAGAACATATTATCATTGTATAAAAAATTAGGCAATCCAACACTCTTCACCCAAGAGACCAGAAGTCACATTCAGAGTCTAGAGAGCCAAATTTTTACATCAGGTGCAAGATTACCAACAAATCTAGCTTAGAGTGAGAAGCATTTTAGGACATTGCTTCAAACATAGAGTTAGTGAGCTATATTGATAGCAAATGAGTCCAACGTAAGGGAAAAACTAACCAGCACAAGAAACGCTCACAACCCACATGAAAATAATGCACAAGGAGCTAGGCTATATTGAAACTCTACTGAAGAAAGACCCCAATATTTCTACTCTAGATGGTCTAGTTCACCTTGCTACCGAGCTTGCAATCCAAATAAAGTCATTGGATGTTACATGTGATAACTAGGATATAGCCCTTAAGATAATATTAGATGTCCGTAAATATTTTTTGGACAAAACATACAATAAGTGTATAGCCCATTGACATAAGTGTAAAAAAGGGGGAGCTATATATTTTTGTAAAGTAGAAAGGGGGAGAACAAGATAAAATGGGAGATATATTTTTGGAGAGCATAAAAATAAAAGAAGTATTAGATGAAATATTATAAGAATGAAGTCAAAGTGTATCAACAGAGACACATTTACTCAGAAGGAGCACAAAATTTTGGTTATGGAAGAGACCTATCAATTTAGGGGGAGTTATCAAATTTGAAGGTATCTAAGTTATTGCAAAATTTTGAAATTTTGAAGTACTGTATATAAGCCAAGTTGAGATATGTTATGCTCATAAGATTAAGGATGATAATGCATACTCAAGTGTTTTTGACACTCATGTCAAAGGGGGACATTGTTGATCTGAGATTGATTTTGACAAGTGAGTGTCAACAGACTTAAGTTATTTACTTAGTTCATGCTGAACTAGTAATGAATGCTGAGCATAACATGTAAATATTAGCCCATACTAAGTCATAGTGAGTGTCAAGGAACTCATGTGCCGAGTCACTCAAGTGCTGAGTAGATAGAGCATGTTGAGTGATTTAGGAGCCAAGTAAAAAGTGGACACCAAGCAATATAGGTGTCGAGTCATAGTGTAAAGATTAGTGCATGCCAAGCATTAGAGACTTTAGATGCCAAGTGACACAGTTTTGACATATTTGTTTGTAATCACACAAACACCTATGTAAACCATTTTTGAGCCAACTTAAGTATGAATTACTATATTTTGGAGACAAGTAAAAATCTCTAGTTGGATTTTCTATGTAATTACATTTAGCCAATTAGAAAATGGGAAGGATTAAGCAAAAAAATGGATGAATCTAAGCCGTAGATTCATACCTAACCCTAAGCCACCAAATTCTTCTTAAGGAGGATGAAACCCTAAAATTTTTATCAAGGTTGTTGAAGGAGAAAAGAGGATAGTTTTCATGCACAAATAGAGCATTCATGGTGACTTAGAAGTTATGAAGTGAAACCACATTGTAGAATTAGCTAGAGTAGAATAGAGGACAGAGAAAAGGATACAATAAAGAGACATTTGATCAATAAGGATCAAGAAGACATTATTTAGAGGTGATCTATTATCAAGAAAGAAAGTGCCAACCATAGGATCTATGCTAAGAAATTCTAACACATGATTTTAGTAAAAATCTCTTAATAGAGTAGTCCTAGCATGTTGTATGAAATCCTTTAATAGGGTGCTTACTTAGTTGTAAGTTAAAGTCCTTTAACTAGGAATACTTCTAATAGGGTGTTGCAATCCTCTAACAAGGTGAGACCTAACAGTCTTTGTAAGCCTTTAACAGGGAAAACCTTTCACAAGGTAGGTCATGTTTCATGGTCATAACATTGTAACTTTATTACTATAGTAGTGAAGATTTGTGGGTGTCATCCCCACCCCAATTTTACCTTCTCACTTGGAGGGTTTCTAGGTAATCATATCTAGTGTTATGTGTGTGAATTCTTACATGATTTAGATGTATATGCTTTACATGTTATTTCAATTTACTCATTGAATGCATGAGGTAGATATGTGGTGAAAGTTTTATGGATCCAAGTTTAAACTACTGATTCACCCTTGCCTCTCAAAAGTTTACCTTTCCTATTGTATTTCCAATAGTAGCTCCATTATTATCTTTAATGTTGCATCCCAATTTCCTATTACTACATAAAAGGATTGATATTGAATGTCTAGCTGCGCAGCAAGGTCAACTAAGCCTTCATGTGTAGAAAGATGGGAATCTTTCTTCAATAGTGTCTCTGGATAGGCTAATTCTTTGTGCAATGCTTCCATGTGAGGTGTCAACATCGATTGGATATTGATCAAAGTAGATCAAATATTAGCATATTGTGCTTGCAAATTGACAAACTACTTTGAGATGACAGTTACCTCTAAAAATGTAACTAACTATTACTTGGAGATTTTTGTAGTATGGTACCTATGAATTGCAAATCTCCCTATAGCTGGTTAATAACCCATTGAGTCTCCTTAGTAAATATCTCAACATTGCATATCTTTGTGTATAGAGAGAAAATGTTCTCTAACACCTTCTTTACATTTTCCATTTTGTTGCTAGATCAACCTATCTATGTGCAATAGCACTAGATATCTTCTCCAAAACCTTGGTATGAAACTTCCTTTCAGACCATTCTAATAATTTTACATTTGTGTCTAGGTCTTCAACCTTATTCTTGTCTACAATGCTGCTAAGTTTCTCTATAATAGGCTTATCTTTATTTATTTTTGGGAGGCTAAAAGAATCAATGAACATGTCTTTTATTTCATGCAAAAATTTCTTTTTCTAATGTTCCCTTCTTAAGATTTCTTCCCTCTTCTTCCTTCATAGAATGTCTTGAAGAATGCTCATTTCTTCAATTGTGATTGTATTTAGATCAAACTTTGGTAGCTCAATCACCTCATCTAATCTTATATCCTCAAATGATGTAACATCAACACTCTTGGGTGTGTTGGAACTCTGCCTTGATATTTGTAGTGGAGTATCCCATGTATTCGGCCTCTAAAGAGCTTGACTACCGATAGAAGATGTAGAAATTGGAAAAGTAACTAGTGTGTGTATTTTAATTCACTCCTTAGGTTTAGTAGTCAATGTATCCTCTTCACTCTATTCTCCTTCTTGATGAACTTCACCCTATGATGGTGGAATATGTACATGCATTGCTTCTCAAACCTTGTTCTCTTCTATTTCATCCTTGTCAACAATTTCTAGAGCTAGTAAACTTGAACTATTTAGGCTTCGCAGTGATATACATATAGGTTGTGCTTCTACCTCTTTCATCTAAATAAAAACTATTGGCATTGTAGATGGTGTCTTGATGTAGCATCTTTCTATTCAAGGTTTACACTTTGATCTTTACATAGATCTTGTGATTCCTTTTCCTTTTCCATTGTAGTTTGTGGGGGCACATTTGATGTGTCTTTTTGTTTCTACCCTGTAGATGCAACTTTTTCCCTTTTAATCTCATCTACTCTCACCACTATTTGATTACTACATAAAATTTCCACATTGGTAGAGTCTTGTAGTATTTTCTTCAAATCATCCTCAGTCAAAGGATTTACATTCTGTGATGTAGTATCAAGAACATCCTTTATGCTCACTGAGTCTCATTGACACTCTTGGTCATCATGTGGGGACTGGCACTCGACACCTATACATCCTAGACATCATTTTTCTCTTCTCTAGTTGTGACTTCTTCTATCATTCCTTTAGTTCCCTCCATAGTACCTTCCTTGATTGGATTCTCTTCTGCAGTATCTACTACTTCTTGCTCACCTTTCTCAGTTATTGCTTTAGTGGATAACCCATAAATATATTTTCAAATTGATGTGCTCTTGGTTGCCACATCTTCTATTTGATTCTTTAAAATATGGTATGCTCAGTATTTGGGAGAAAATTTCCCTTTGTGCTTGTCCATTTCCTTAGCAATCATCTGATTACCTAATTTAGGCATTGCTTGGGCTAAAGTGGTTTCCCTAATGTGTTTTTTAGTATTCAAACTGAATTGCCACTTTCTCTCAACTCTTTCATATAAATTCTTTGGTGATGAACTGGAAATCTCTAGAGGAGTGGTCTTGAAAGTTACCATCATGTCATATATGACCTCCTCTATAATATTTTTCTTTACACTTCCTAAATTATCAAAACCAACATGTGTGAAACTTGGCAAATCTGCATTGGTCTTAATATTTTCACACAAGTTATCAATGTCAAAAGAGGGATTGTGGTCTACCACTTTTAATTGACTCAAGTTATTAGACTCTATCCTCATCTGAATCTTCTAGTGGCTTGTACTTCTTCCTCAATCTCTTGAAAGTATTTTGAGTAGGTTGGCTTAGCTTTGCTGTGATATTTTCTCTTTTTCCTTTAGGCTTTTTAACTTCTTTAGAATCTATAGTGGTTGCCCTAGTGCTTTAACTAGTTAAAGGTATAGCTAGCTTTTACTGAGACTACTTCATAGTCTCCTTTGGTTTCACCACTGCCTCTTTCATTTCTTTCCTCTTCTTCTTAGCAACCTTAGGTGCTTCCTCAACTTCTTCTTCGTCAGCACCTTCAGCATCAACATCTTCACCCAAACCTTGTGTAAGTTCCAAAGGTCCTTGACCTTGTGCTTCTTCTTCTTCTTCTGCTTCCTCACCATCTTCAGTAAGCCTCTCTTTAAGATTTTTCACTATCTTGTTCTTCTTTCTTATTACTAAGGTAGTTTGTAAATTTATTATTATTATTGATTTAGCCTCATCATAGTTTCCAAAGGATGTAGCATCCTTGTTAATTTCCTCAGCTAGTAGAGTTGTAATGGCTATAGAGGCTCCATCCACATTAATTTCATAGGGCAAGGGCTTTAACCATCAAACCTTGGGTATTGTAGCTTGCACATATGTGTAATCTACATCAACTAGGAAACACACATCATTGTACTATTGTTCCACTAATGGTATAGGAATCCTTAATCTTTGCTTCATGGATTTCTTGAAATCCTCAAAATAGCTAGTCATTATTGACTCAAAATTATCTCCAAGTTTCTCAATGAGATTTTCTATTTCTTGTGTTACTGATCTATTTGTCTTCCAAGCAACTTTACAAAAAGTGGGGAATGTGTTTTGCACATAGAAAAATATGCAAACAATCAAAGAACCAAACTTACAATATGCACTTTTGGCCTCCCTGATGCTTCCATATTCTCTTGACAATTGTTGAAGTTGCAACTTTTATATGTCATAAGAATGGTATCTCTTTACAATCTTGGAACTGAGGTCAAATTCCATACATGAAACACTATTTAGTTGGCTTGAATAAAAGAATTTTTGAGCTATAACTATGACTTCAAAGGTTACTAAGGGGTCTAAAATTATATCAATTAACATCCCTCACTTGTTCCATATGACACCTATGTTCTTCTCAATAACCTCCTCTGCATCATTCTGCATTCTCTTTGGTCTATCTAGAGTAGGTTACCCTAATAATCAATGCACAATCCTTTTTGTAATTCTAATTGGCCCATTCTCTAATGAAATTTGATTGTCATGTATACAGCTCAACACAATTTTGATCCATTTAGTTTTGAAACCCTAAGGAAAGTCTAGGGCACCATCAATCCTTTTCGTTTGAAAATCTTATATTCCTCCTTCAAAACTCCATTGTCACACAACTTTTGGTAGGTTTATCTAACTTTCATGTCTCTAACTTCTCCAATCTTTCTAGAGTACCAACATCTCACATCTTGAACCATTAAGACCTTTAGCGATATCATGGATAACGTACTAGATAGATCTCCTTTGTACACAATCTTAGGAATTTCTCAAAATGGGGGATGTCTCACATCATTACTAATTAAATGAATATTGAAAACTTCCTTCCCTCTTTCCTAACTGTTGCAGAAGAGCTAGCTACCATTTAGACTTCCTAGGGTTTACAAAAACCAAAACAACATAGTTTGACACAAGCCGAATACCTCTCAAATATGATGAATGATGTTGAGTAGTAGTTGAATCTAGTTTGTAAACACTTAAATCTCCTTTTTCAATTTTCATTTCATGCTCTTTGTGCTCTTTAAAATTTGGTAGGTGCAAATGAGTCAAAAATTGACTATATAACCCTTCAAATTTTACATTAATTGCTCAGTGCTTACACAACTGTAAGCTCATCTATCATAGGATTTTCAATATACTCAACTAACATAGCAAGCTTGGATCATGCTACCATATCTACATTACTTAGCAATAACTACAATTCCTTTCATGCTCAACAATGACATATAAAATAATAAAAAGATAGATTTTCTCTTGGTTCTAATCACTTCATTGCATCTTAATTCATGCTAATATGATATTTTTAGATCTTAGATCAATGTTAGTTCCACACATACCTTGATTTCCTAGTTGGGGGTGATGTGATATCCTAATCCATTGGATGAAGTGACCTCATTTGCATTTGATGTGCTGTAATCTTCCTTCTTTTTCCATGTCTTCTTCATCTACATCTTCATATTTTCAACATCAACCTTTCCTTTGCCTTTGTTGTCTTGATTGTTTGGTGCAAGTAAGTGAGTGGACAATTACTATTGACATGAAAAATTATAAGAATATTAAGCATATAATCTGATTCAACCATCTATTGTAGTTTCCTATGAAATGTGTTCTTATGCAACTTTCAAGAATGCAACCATATTCTTGGCAATAGTGACAACTATACCTTGTGTTGTAATCCCAATCATAAGAGTTTCCATTGTGGTTAACATTTGTCTATTTTTTGATGTTCACTTGGATTTGGATCTCCATTCATATGCCTTGCATCCATACTTTTGATAGTTGTAACAATAATTGTGTGATTTTGAGTCAAACTCATTGAACCATGATTCATGTTGAATCACTACTCATGAAACATGGGTTGATGAGTTTGACTCAAAATCACATAGTTAAATCCTAATTAAATTTCACAATGTAACAATAACCTTAAAATCTGTAAGTGTTGGTGGTCTTAGTCCAACATTCATGTGCTTGATGTCCTTGCTTCTTCCATTTGTGACAACTTCTCTTGAATATTTGCTTAGGATTTTGATTTCCAGTATTGCTCCTACATATATTTGTTGAATGACCCAATTTTCCATAGTGATGAAAAGTGGAATTGGTATTCTTTCCCTTATTATTCCTTTGTTCACCACTCCTAGATGATTCTCCTTATTCAGTAGTAGAATATCCCAAACCAATAGTTTCATTCTTTAGCCTTGGTGCTTCCATTAGTATTTTGAAGTACATGATGGCTTCACTAGGTTTGTTAGTATTTTCCTTCTTAGCCTTCAATTCATTCTAAAGTAGGTTATTTTGTGTTTCCAAAGTTGTAATCTCAATGTCTTTCCTATTCAATTCTTGATTTGCAATCATCAGCTGATTCATTGTACAATTGCACGTTTCCAAGATTTTGCACATCTAATGTCTTCTCTTCAAGTTTGTTAGCCAGTACTATTTTTTCTTCTTCAATCATGGCTCTATCTTCTTCAGATTTCTTTCTTAGTTCAGTTGTCTCATAGAACAATATTGATTGAACTTCTTGTTCTATTTTTAGGTTCAAGACTTCTTCACTTAAGGCATTGTTCTTTTCCATAAGATTTGCAATTTTTGCATCAAACTCTTCTAAGTTTCCATCTTTAAATAATATATTATTGTCTACTTCTTGATATTGATTGTCATCTTGTTGAATAACTATCTCTTTCCTTCTCATCAATGAGCTTTGCAGTTAATCTCTTGCCTCCATGAGTTGATGTAGGGAAAGTTGTATTTCAATCTTCTGGTTCTCAATAGTCTTTCCCAACTTGTAGACTTCCATCTTCAAGATCTTACCTCCAAAGCTGCCAATTTTTTCTTTCTATAGAAAAAAGTCATTCACAACTTGACCTCTTAATTATACCATTTAGATTGTCAAGTCAGCCCATTTACATGTTAAGTTTACCAATAAACCATACATCAGTTAGCTACAAATATTACTCTAAACAAATAAATGTTATTTCATAAAATAATGAAATCCTTTACTGGCCAACCTTGCTCGATAAATACTATTTCTAGAAATTTCCTAAGTTAACCTTCTTGACTCGGTTAACATTGCAATGTCTATAAAATTCTTTGGCTACCAAGTTTACTCAATGAGAACTGAATTCCTTCATGAGAGCTTGAGAAGAACTACTTCTACCACATTTCCCTTGATGACAGAGTAATCTCGATAAGAACTATTTCTGCCACATTTCCTTTGATGACCGAGTGAGCTTGATAAGAACTATTTCTACCACATTTCCTTTGATGATTAAGTGAGCTCAGTAAGAACTATTTACTCGATAGATACTACAAGCTTTCTTTACTAACCTTTTGAGTTTGGTAGATTCTATCCTTTTGCCTCACTAACCATCTGAGCTCGATAGACTCTATCCTTTGCCTTAGTGACCTTCTGATCTTAGTAGACTCTATCCTTAGCCTTGCTGACCTTCTAAGTTTGGTAGACTCTATCCTTTCCCTTGCTAACCTTATAAGCTTGGTAGACTCTATCCGATGACGGATATGACATTTGTGTGACATCAAAGACAACACACAATTGAACAATTGTATCCAACAATCTCCCTCTTTGGTATTGATGGCAACATGACATGTCATAGCATAATGAAATTTGAAAACAAGTCTTTTACTAACAGAATACTTCATTTTCTTCTTCAAATACAACAAACTCCCTCTTTCATAATAATCTCTCCTTTTTACACAAACTCTTATTATTTTGCAAATTTTAGAACAATATGACAATATACTCTCCCTCTTTGACAACACATGCCAAAGGAAACTCAAAACAACTTAATAGCATTTTACTTGATGTACTAATTCATATGCAATGTCTTCATTGGTCGATCTTTAATTCTATTCCTGTTGATGCATCACTAGAACTATATTTTAGTGAGCTTTAGATAGGGGAATGATCCCTAACTTACCTCTTAGATATAAGAATGCATCCTTAGGAAAAGGCTTTGTGAATATGTTAGCAATTTGTTCCTTTGTATGGACATATTCCAATCTTATTTCTTTTTCTTGCACTAATTCTCTAACAAAGTGATACTTTATGGCAATATGCTTGGTTTTTGAATGCATCACTGAATTCTTGGAGATGCTAATTGCACTTGTGTTATCACAAAGCATAACAACAAGTTCTTTGATTTCTTGCTTCATACCTTCCAATAATTTTTTGAACCACACAATGTTTGAGTAGTTTACTACTACAACAAAATATTCAGCCTCTGCTATGGATTGAGAGGTACAATTCTGCTTTTTTCTTATCCAAGAAACCAATTTTTTTCCAAAAAAGAAAGCTCCTCCGCTTGTGCTCTTTCTATCATCAATATTTCCTACCCAATCTGCATCAGTGAATACTTTTAAATTTAGATTTCCTCCAAGTTTATACCATAATCCATAATCTTTAGTTCCTTTTAAATATCTCATGATCCTTCTGATTGCCATCATGTGATTTTCTTTTGGTTTTGCTGAGAATCTTGCTATAATTCCTACTGCAAGGGAAATGTATGGTCTTGTGTGCACCACATATTGCAAGTTTCCAATCATAGATCTATACAATGTCTGATTCACTTCCTTTGATTCATCATCCTTGGTCAGTTTTAATCCAATAGAGATAGGAGTCCCAACTAGTTTGTTGTCTTCCATACCAAACTTTTTTAGTATCTCCTTGATGTATTTAGATTGAGTGATGTAGATGTCATTCTTACTCTATTGAATATGAAGACCAACAAAAAATTTGATTTCACCAAACATTTAAATTTCAAATTCCTTGTTCATTTGTTCTAAAAATTCTTTGTGAAGATCATCATTTCCTGTGAACAAAGTATCATCTACAAATATTTATGCCAAAACAATCTTATTATTTGGTACTTCTTTTATGTACAAACTACTATTGTCATTAGTTCTTTGAAAACCAATCTAAATAAGATGGTTATGCAATTTTTCATACCATGCTCTAGGGGTTTGTTTCAAACCATATAATGCTTTATGCAATTTGCAGACCAAGTCCATCTTGTCTGGATCAACAAAACCTTTAGGCTATTCAGTGTAAACTTCTTCATCCAATATGCTATTGAGAAATGCTGATTTGACATCCATCTGATAAACTTCGAATCCTTTGAATGTAGCATATGCAAGTAAGGTTCTAACACCTTTCAATCTTGTAATAGGAGAAAAAGTTTCTCCATAGTCTACATCTTCTTCTTGAGAGTATCCTTTACATACTAGTCTTTCTTTATTCCTTGATACCTTACCATCTTCATTTAGTTTTTTTCTGAATACCCACTTTGTTCCAATCACATTTTTGTCTTTGGGTCTAGGTACAAGAGTCCATGTTTTGTTTTTCTCTATCTGTTCTATCTCTTCATTCATAGTTTCAATCCAACTTTCATTATCTAGTGCATCTTTGACATTTCTAGGTTCAAAATAAGCAAGTAAACAAGTTCCTTTTAACTTTCTTCTTGTTATTGTCCCTTTTGATTTATCTCCAATGATCTGATCTGGTGCATGATGCTTTCTGACATACTTGGCTAACACGAGCTCCTTACCTTTTGAATGACTTGCATTGTTATCCTTTTGTGTTTCAACTTCTGGTTTAGATTATGGTTGCTTGGGCTTGGTAGATTCTAACTCAATAGCTTCTATTTACAACTCAGTTTCTTGCAGCTTGATAAGTACTGACTCGGTTTGAACTTCTTGCGATTCGGTTAACAAAGACTCTGGAGTTAAGAATTTTGGATTAATAGGTATACTTGGCATTGTATCAGGTTCAATATAAACAAATCTTCTATATCTTTAGGTTTCTTTTTTCTTTCTTCTTCTATTCTTTCTGCAAACTCATCAACTTTCACATGTGCACTTTCTATGACTTTGTGAGTAGATAAGTTCAAACATCTATATGCTTTTCTTTTGCAAGAGTATCCCAAAAATATTCCTTCATCACTTTTTACATCAAATTTACCTTTTCTAGATTCTTTCAAAATGTAACATTTGATTCCAAATACTTTTAGATAAATTATATCGGGTTTGTAGCCATACCACAACTCATAGGGTGTTTTGAATGAGTCCTTTTTCAGCTGTACTCGGTTCAAGGTATGAACTGTAGTGCTGATAGCTTCCTTCCAGTATTTGATAGCAATGCCTTTCTCAATCATTAAAGTTCTTGCACAATCCATGATAGATCTATTCCTTCTTTCTACTATTCCATTTTGTTTAGGAGTTCTAGGTGCTGAAACCTATCTTTTGATTCCCCTTTCAATGCAAAAGTTATTGAACTCATGTGAAATGAATTCACTACCTCTGTTATTTCTTAAGCATTTCATTCTTTTGCCTGTTTCCTTTTTCTAGTCTGGCCAAATACCATTTGAACTTTTCAAATGCTTCTAATTTCTCTCTTAGGTACATGATAGTTATCATTCTAGAATAATCATTAACAAATAGAATGAATAATTTTTCACCAGTATAACTTTCAATGCCAATAGGTCCACACAAATTAGTATGCACAATTTCTAGAACTTCTTTAGTCTGATAGTTCTTGCTTTTAAAACTAGTCTTTCCCATTTTACTAATTTGACAATTCTTGCATAGACCAACCTCAAGTTTCTTTATGTTAGGAATACCTCTTACCTTCCTAAATTTATTGATCTTTATCAAGTTGTGAAAGTTTACATGACATAACCTCCTATGCCATAAACAACTATCTTCAATTTGAGCAATGAAACATGAACATTCACCAAGTTCAAGATAAAATAAGTTACCTTTTGTTTGAGTGCCTAATCCAATCAGCTTTCCTTTGCCATCCAACAATCTTGCTTTTCCATTCATAAATTCTACTTTGAATCCATTATTGAGTAGCTATGCCACACTCAACAAGTTATGCTTTAGTCTTTCTACCCAATATGCATTATCACATACAAGTTCCTTGGTTAGTGAGATTCTTCCTTTTCCTCTTATACAAAAAGGTTCATTGTTAACAAATCTTACACTGCCACCATCATAGTCTTCAAAGTATTTAAACTTAGTTTTATCACTAGTCCTGTGATGAGAACAACCACTATCTATGATCCATGTATCATTTTTTCTCATATGAGAAATGAGTGCCATTTCTTGATCATTATCAGACTCATCTTTCACATCAATATAGACAATTTCATCTTTTTTTTCATCATCAAAATCATTAGAATCTTTAGCCATGAAACATGTTCTTTTACCTTTATCCTTGAATGATTTGAAGTCTTTCTTGCCATTGTACTTGTGACCTTTCTTCTCATCCTAGTTCTTCTTATTTGGGCACCTGGCAGCAATATGTCCAATTTCTTCACAAGAGAAATAGATTAGAGGAACCTTACCTTTGTATTTTCCTTTGCCTCTTGAATATTTCCTTGCTAGCAAAGCTTCAACCACTTCAAGATCACTATTTGAACTTTGTTTTGATTCTTCATCACTGTCTGATTGTGGATCCTTTGTCCTTTTCCCTTTTTCTTTGACTGAAATCTTGGTTTCAAATGCTGATTCAATGTTCTTGCTAGCTGGAACATAATTGTCATAGTTGTCTAGCTCAAATGCAGTCAATCTTCCAACTATGGCCCCTAAATTTATTTTATGATTTTCCTCACATCTTCTTTCTTGAATTATAGAGACTCTAATTGCATAAATGGGAAGTAGAATTCTAAGAACTTTACTTATAATTGTCTCTTCATTGATATCTCCTCTAGATGCTTTGATTGCACTAACACATGCTTTAACTCTTTCAACATACTTTACAATATTTTCATGCTCTCTCATCCTCATTTGATCAAATTGTCCTGTCAAACTTTCTGCTTTGGCTCTTCTTACATTATCATCTCCTCCATAGATCTCTTTCTACTTGTTCCACATTTCAAAGGCAGTTTTGCAATCTTTGATGTCATCAAATTCTTCATAACTCAGAGTAGATGCTATATCTATCATCATGTTGTTGTGAGTATTCTTTTCAGCAATATCATTGATAGATAATGTACCAGAAGGTTTTTCATATTTTTTATCGAGGTACTTTAGCCTTGTATCACCAATAGAAGCCAGATGAAGCCTCATCAATCCTTGCCATGTTGAGAAGTTGTCCTTGTTAAGTCTTGGAATTTCCCTTTTGTAAGACACCCTGATCTTTAGCTTAGATCCTTGAAATCTTTTCCTATAACCACCAAAAGATCTGATACCAATTGTTGGGATAAATATAGAGTAATTGAGAGGGGGGAGGGAGGGGTGAATCAGTTACTAACAAAAATTAATCCACAGATCCCTTAGATGTCTTAAAGATCTAGTTACTATTGATACTAGGTAAAAAAGTACTATAACTCAGTAAAATAAACTATTACTTATCTTCAAGCATTCATGCATGTAATTGAAAACAAAATGAACACAAGAGACACCAAATTTAACGTGGAAACCCAATATGGGAAAAATGACCAAGTAACTAGTCACCAATTTTTCACTCTTCTAAAGTGAGCTCTGTTAGGAGACAACCCTATTAAAGGTTACAATACACACTATTAGGTGTGATCCTGTTAGAGGATTTAATCACCCTGTTAGGAGTGGCCTTGCTAGAGGTCTTTAGAAAAATTCAATTGAACTGTCACCCTTTGAGAGGATTTACAAAATGGCATTTATACCAACTCTGTTAAGAGATTTGAAATCACTACTACAATGGTTAGAAAGCAACAATGAATTGACCTAAACAAGATGCAACTGAATTTTCTAGCTATAGGTCTCTGTTTAGCATCATTAGATCCTTCTTGATCAAATATAGCTTTGTTGGTCCTCAATGATCTCTGATCATCCTTCAAATTCGCTTCCACAATAATCAATCTTCATATCACATTAATTCCACACATACTTCCTCTACACACTTAGAATTCACAACTTGACCTCTTAATTACACCATTCAGATTGTCAAGTCAACCCAATTACATGATACATTTACCAATAAACCATACATCAGTCAGCTACAAATATTACTCTAAACAAATAAACGTTATTTCATAAAACAATGAAATCCTTTACTAGCCAATCCTACTTGGTAAATATTGTTTCCAAAAATTTCCTAAGTTAACCTTCTTGACTCGGTTAACATTGCAATGTCTGTAAAATCCTTTGGCTACCGAGTTTACTCGATGAGAATTGAATTCCTTTGTGAGAGCTCAGTAAGAACTACTTCTGCCACATTTCCTTTGATGACCAAGTGATCTCGGTAAGAACTATTTTTGCCACATTTCCTTTGACGACCAAGTGAGCTTGGTAAGAACTATTTCTGCCACATTTCCTTTGATGATCGAGTGATCTTGGTAAGAACTATTTACTTGGTAGATACTACAAGTTTTCTTTACTAACCTCTTGAGTTCGATAGATTCTGTCCTTTTGTCTTGCTAACCTTCTAAGCTTGGTAGACTCTATCCTTTGCCTTTCTGACCTTCTGAGCTTGGTAGACTCTATCCTTTGCCTTGCTAACCTTCTAAGCTTGGTAGACTCTATCTGATGACTGATATGAAATTTGTGTGACATCAAAGACAACACACAATTGAACAATTGTGTACAACACATCTATTAGAATTATTCAACACCTAATCTTTAGTTATCACTCTTTTGCTTGATATTAGATCTCCTCTTTACTAATTGTTTCTTGATCCTTCTAATCAAATCTATCCTTTATAATCCTCTCACTACTTGTCTCTGATCCTCTAGATTGATTCTTCTTTGCTAACTCTGTCATAGCCAGCACAACTACCATGAATGTCTTCTAAACTCTTAGCATTCATCTCCACACACAATGATAAACTTCTTAAGGTTTTCCTTTCTTAAATAAACATAGGTGAAGATGGATTATGTTAGAATAAATGGCCATGGTTGATCCTTATTTTTTCCTTAAACTTCCCTTAATCTGATTGGTTTCATGTACTACATAGGGATTCATAATATGACTCCATACTTATCTCTTATAATTGAAAATTCATGATTATGTTAACCAAAAATGGTTTACATAGGAGTTTATGCCTTAAAAAAACTATGCCAAGAAATGTTCACTCATCATCCAAGGCTCTGATGCATGGCCTTCACTATTCTCTAAATGTTGTAACTTTCCTTTTGTAGAACTCTACACTAACTATTACTCGACACTTGAATCACTTGGAACATACTATTTGCTTGACACATACTAGTGCTTGGTACTAACTAGTCATATTACTCAGTTGTACTATCTAAAAACTTATGCTCAACATGCTTTCATCACTCGACTCACACTAATTGCTCAACTTGCTCTGATCACTTGACATGCATTATGTACTATAATTTTTCTAGATAATGACTAAGTATTTTTTCAGTGCCTTTTCAAATCCAAAATGAGATCAATAGAATTCAATCACTTTTCTAATCTAGCAATTAAATATCCATCAAGGGAGAAGATCTACATTGTGCTCTTCATCACATTCTTCCTTTTTGCACATCTATATCCATGGCTCCATTATTTGGTATTAGATCTAATACATTTATGAAGATTTTCTACATCCTTCATTAAATATTCAACATCAACAAAAACCAAGCATTGTAAAATCCTTATTGTTAAGGGTTTCATCAAGTAAGGTATTTACATTTGTCTTAGTTCTTTGCATGTTTTTATTTAGTTGTCTTTTTTAAGGTTAATTCTTAAATGGGGGCTTCAACAAAGAAAATACATCCCCCCAATAAAAAATCAATTATTCTTTGTGTTCATAATTAGGTTATCAGAATTATGAATTCTAATTTGCAAAGTATCAGCCAAGGGCTTCAAAAACATTTTGAGCTAAATTTATTTCTCTTCACTATGAACATGTTTGTCATCCCATAAACCTACCAAAAGAAATCACTCAAATCACCTTTACGTAGAGATTTGATATTTTTAGGCTTTTTTGGGTTTTTTTGTTTTGATCACAAATCCATAGTTATAATTTTTTTAGTTGTTGTAGATTCACATTTTCTGAGTATAAAGACACTTTCCCTTAGAGATTTTGAGGTCAATTTTCTCTCCTTTTTATCTAATGGGATAGATATAGTTTCATGTTTTAATTGGAGTGATTATATATTTATAGCTCTAAGATCTATTTCAAATATTTCATTTAATGAATTGGCTCAATTTACATTCATAGCACATAGTTAAAATTAATAAACATTTCATGAATGAGGACATACTTGCATACTTCCTTAGTGTAATTTGGATTTAGTATTGGTTGATACCTTCATCTTATTAGGGTTTTTCTTATCTAACTTGATTTATATTGAGAGTTTTATTTGGAAGCTCCCATTTCTCCTGTATTGAAAGACATTGAGGTAGATTCCTTAGCTAATGAATTATTCTCATCTATTTAACATTGTTAAATTCATTGATTCAATTTTCCCCATAAATAATGATATCAAAGCACATAAAGTGATTTCAAAAGTCTAGTGTAACCCACAATAAGTCCCAAAAAACTCTAATAGCTATATAGCCCTCTAAATAAAAAAAGGTTTTAAAAAATAGGCTTTCTTGGCTTCAACAACACAAGAAAACTCAGGGGCCCGACCCACTAAATCAATGCATATGCCACTAGATTGACACACTCATAAAACCATAGTTAAACACTTGAAATTTGGGATTCCAAACTTGCACTTCATGATCCAGTCACTTGTAACATCAAAAAAAATACACATGGGGCATTTAAATAATGCATTTTTTGAATTTGGTTTTAAGTTTTAGGGATGGTAAAAAAATTTGTCACTTTTAAATTATCTTCAAAATGACCCTATTTTCTATGTATAGTGATAATTGTGACAAAAGTTGGAGAAATTGTAACTCAACCACTATCAAATTCCAATATTTATGTGCATTTGCGAGGGGAAACTCCCTTGTATGATTGGGGTGTTTGTAATTTTTTGTGTACTTTTAACCTAAATAGACATAAATGAGAAAACATAAAAATAAACAAGATGGACAATATAAACCCCAATGAAAAACATATGGATACCAATGGGATGTCACATCAAATAACTAATTATAAAGGGATTTTGAACACAGAATGTAATGTTGATGAAAGCAATATGATAGATCTTGACATACAAAGTGATAAGCTATACTAGCACATCCAAATAAAGATACTAGGAGATGAATATATTTCTTTGAACTAGTCACATGATACATATTAATGGATTTAAAGGAACCACCAATTTAACATATGAAACTTTAGTAACTATAACTTAGAAGGACATTTTAGACAAATGAACTAATACACTATTTATTATCATTTTGAGAAAAAAAAAACTCAAAAAATCCTTTTTTCACAATATAAAACCAAATTCATTGAAAGTTTCTCTAAAAATTTCTCTAGAGTTCCCCTTTTGCAAAACATTGCCCCCCTTTACATTAAAAATTGCATTTTATTTAGAAACATATTCTTGATAAATACCTTCTTCAGGTTAGTAACTAACTTACTTTTGTACAATTTCAAAAAATTACATAGGGCTTCACAAATTGTACACAAAACTTGTCAAAATAATAACTTTGTTTAGAAGTGATCAAAGTTGTTTTTTTACAAAGGGGCCATTTCAAACCTAAACATTTTGAGAATAAAATGAAATAATCAATCTAAATGAAATAACCATTGAATCTTCTCCTGATTGATCTGCAAAGAACTTTACATTTAAGCACATACATCCCAAATAGAACCTGTATTATATTTTTCTCACTAATTAAAGGATATGTTTTGGGGTTCTTCATTTATTAAAATATTTTAAGAGCCTCCTGGTAGAAAATCAATTGTGCACACATTCATTAAACGTTCTATTTTATTCCCTGAAATGACATCTATTTTGAGTCAGACCTTGCTTATGACATGCTTTAAGGTTAACTACTTTAACACACTCTAAAGCTCCCATATCATCTTGGATTTCATTTAAGAATTGAAACCCATGGTGGCTAGAAACATGCGCTTGAAATATTCTACAATTGATTTAACCAAGAATTTTGTCGACATTTGGCTACCATTGTACAAGTCAGATTTTGTGTGCATTTTAGCCCTCACACTGAATAACTTCCTTTATTAAATTCATTTTACTTTTGCACATGTTTGTACCCTTATGACATTCCTAATAAAGAAGTAAGTAATTTGAAATATGAAATTTCAGTATACATATCTTAGAAGTAGGGATAACTTTAATAACCCCCTTTGGAAAAATATATAAAATGTTAGTGAATAGATCATTAGTTCAAGGGAAAAAAATTAATTTCTATTCACAAATTAATTTTTTTAGTAGGAAGAAATTTAATTTTATTGGTGATTTTTTTCAACTATATGAAAATTCTACAAAAATCTTGGAGAATATTACATTATTAATGAAATTCATGGATAGAAGTATACATACCTAGAAACTATGATTTTAATATTATTATATGGATCCTAATTGATTATCAAACTTGAAGTTTAAATTTATCTCACTTATATCATTATAGTTTGCCTCCAAATTATTGAATAAGTGGTATGGAGGCAACATACCTATTGTTTATAATCGTTGGTGGATCATAAATCAATGGCCTAAATCCTATTTTGGAGTAAACTTTTTAAAGGATGCTAAGTTTTAAAGAAAGTCTCGAAAGTAAAGACATGTGTTCTACATCAAATATATTTTGGGTCAACATGAGAAAGGATAAGAAGCTTCATGGAAAGTCTATGGAATATATATGAATGTCAAATCGAAATACTTACCTATAACCTACCTTAATTTTTTACCAAATATTGGTTAATATAACATCGATTAAGATAAGAACTGAAAATTATAGGTGAATATATATTATTTACCATATGGAAAAAATAGATTGCAGTAGTGAAGTCATCACTAAAATAAAAATGCTTCTATATTATTATTGGTGATTGGCCTAAGCATGAGACCCAATTTTGGTAAAGTGCAAGAGATATGGCCACCCAAAAAGTGCAAAAAAAAAGAGCCAAAGTTGGGGGCCCTGATGAGTGAGATTAGCCAATTGGCAAATATTAGCCACTAAACTTATCCTTTCTTAGGACATCTTGGACAGATGAACAAATGCACTCTTTATTGAACTTTTTTATAAAAATTTCTCTAGAGTTTCCCCTTTGCAAAAGATCCTCCCTGCTTTATATTGCAATTTGAATTGTGTTTATAGACATATCTTTGAAAAATGCCTTCTATAAGTTAGTAACTAACTTATTTTTGTGCAATTTCAAAAAGACTACGAATTTTAGAAATTTTGCACAAAACTTGTCAAAATATTAACTTTGATTAGAAGTGATCAAAGTATTTTTTACAAAAAGAGCATTTGAAACCTAAACATTTTGAGAACAAAATGAAATAATCAATTCCAATGAAATAGCTATTGTGTTTTCTTCTCTTGATATTCTAGTTACCGATCTTCCAAGAACTTTACATTTGAGCACATACATCCCAAATAAAGTGTGTATTTTATTTTCCTCACTAATTAAAGTATATGTTTCAGGGTGCTTCACTTATTCAAATATTTTGAGAGCCTCTTGGTAGAAAAATCCATTGTGCATGTATTTACCAATCGCTACATCTTATTCCCTAAAATGACATCTACTTTGAGTCATACTTTGATTATGATTTAATGCTTTGAGGCCAACATCTATAACATACTCTAAAATCTTTCATATCATCTTGGATTTCCATTTAAGAATTTAAGCATGCGCTAACTAGAAATATGTGCTTGAAATATTCTAAAATTGAGTCAACTAAAGATTTTGTCAACATTTGTCTACCATTGTCAATGCCACATTCTATGTCCATTTGATCTCTCACATTGAATAATTTCCTTTTTTTAATTGTGCTTTTGAACATGTTTCAACCCTTAAATGCCATTTTTAATGTTACAACATACTAGGAAAATTAGAAACATTGATAGAGCCTAGCTGTGACCATTGTACTCATTAAATGACATATCTCAAGGAGAGCCTATGGTCCACTTCAACAACATTCTTTATCACTTAAAATTATATATGTAGGTCTAAATTCTTTGGAGGAATTTTTTCAAATAGTTACCATGTCTCATCCATGCTACCACATTTCTCCATAATATTTTTAACAAAAAATTAGTTCATGTGCCTTGAGTGTTTATCCACAATTTCATGCATGTCTAAGAAGGATAGATTCTTCACAGGTTTATACCCCTTTTGTTAATCTTTTTGGATGGAAAAGGTGTTTTATCATAATTTTTTTATCTTCTCCATTTCACATCTTTCTAATTTGTAACTCCCAACTCTAGTTCACAAGAAAGAAGAATGCTTCAAGGGTTGAGAATTTGGCTAACATCCACCACTCAATTGAATTTGGTCAAGCAATATGTTGCATCATACTCTATACATGTGCTCCAATAGATGTATATGATCTAGTCAACATGTCTATCATCATTACATATCATATCCATCTAGGCATTTTTTGACCAACATGTTTAATAGATATTTTGGTAGATGTTCTTTATCATTTCACAAATTCCCATAGTGTAAAAAATTAATTTCTAACAATTATATCATGCAATAAGGTTGTTAACATTTTGAGAGACTTTTTGTTTGTAAAGACTACCCCTCAAAACTAATGCTAGATCAATAATATTCATAAAATGTGGAAAGCCTACAAGAGTCAAAGTCATTCAAGACTATTGACCAGTTAACAATAATTTTAATTACCATTAAACTTAAAGAACATACACACACACACATGTACAAGTATGGAGGTAGGAGATAAAATAAAAAATTTATAAGAGTAACCATGAACCAAATGCCATAAACACAATATTATTTTGAACCTTGTAACCTTCCTAATAGAAAATTGAGACACCTGTTCAATAAAATAAATGACAAGAATATCGTATAAGTGGTTTACCACTTCTCCATAATCTTTCTTGGCATAAAGGAAACCCATCCCAACATGTAGGAAGTCTATAGGTAAAACCTAGAGGTGTAATGCTATTGTGTGTTAAAAGAAATCATGTTCTAAAATCATTCACTAACTTTATTGATAGCCAAATAATCATATGAAAAAAGAATTATCAATGTTTTTGATCATCATGTATAGGTCTCTTTTCTATTACATTCAAAATTTAAGCAAACTCAAAAATTTTTCTACTCTAAGATACTCACAATAAAGTTAACACAAAAGCAATAGTGATGAAAAAACAACCATTTACATCAATAATTAATAATGATTCCTAAAACCCTTTCACAGTAAAAATGAAAAATGTGAGTGTCATATCTGTTCCAAATGTTTACAATAACTAAGTGAGGGGGGTGAATCAGTTACTCAAGGTCCATAAGTACCATTTGAATAATTGAACATTTACTTTTCTATTTATCCTATTGTTTCTTGGTCTCTACTATACTAATAAAAAAATTACTATCCTAAACATAACATACTTGTTGCATGTAAACTTTATCAAATGTAAAACATCATAAAACATTCATCACAAGTTTGACACTAGGATTTTATGTCGAAACCCAATTTGGCAAAAACCACCAGCAACATGTCACAACTTTTTCGCTCTTTTGAAGTGAGCTCTATTAGGAGCCAACCCTATTTAAGGTTACAATACACATGGTTAAATGTGACTTGGTTAGAGGATTTAATCATCCTATTTGGAGCAACCTTGTCAAAGGACTTTGATCATTGCATTTAGAATGTCACCTTGCTAAAGTATTTACATACACTATTAAGTCATTCAAATGACTATTAGGTCAACCTTTGTTAACATTATTTCAATATAAACTATTTAAAAATATTAGAAATAAAATAGTAGAGGTTGACCTATATGATCACAACTCACTTTTGTAGGTTCATGTGTTGATTCACTGATAATTTCTCCATTGTAATCTCTATTCTTGATTCTCTTTGAAACCCTTCAAGTAGTCAATATTGTCCTTTCAAACTTAACCCTTCTACTCATATTTACTTATTAACTTCAACAACATCTTGCTGAAAATATAGGAGTGGAATCATTTACCACTAAAATTAATCCTAGATCCCTTAGATATCAACAATAAATTTAGATAGAGAAAATTGATTGCTTCTATTACTTGGTAAACACACAAAAAATGTTGTAACTTGGTAAATATAGAGTGTGAATTACTTTTGGCAGATCTTAAAACATTAATAGTAATTAACTTGCAAGCATAAGAGAAATAACATGAACACATGAGACACCAAGATTTAACATGGAAACCCAATTAGGGAAAAATTGCCAATGTAACTAGTTAGTACTTTTCACTCTTCTAAAGTGAGCTCTATTAGGATCCGACCTCGTTAAAAGTTACAAAACACACTATTAGATGTGACCATGTTAGAGGATTTAATCACCCTGCTAGGAGTGGCCTTGCAAGAGGTCTTAAAACAATTCAATGGAATTGCCACCTTGTTAGAGGATTTACAACTAGCTATTAAACCAACTCTGTTAAGAGATTTTAGATCACTGCTACAATGGTTAGAGAGTAACAATGAAATGACCTGATTGAGATGCAATTGAATTGCTGAATTCAAATCTCTTTTCTACTAAAACTTGATCCTTCCTGATTGAATATTACTTTTCTGCTCCACAAGGATACCTACTTATCCTTCAAGTTTTCTCCCTCTCTTTTCTTTTCAATTCAATCAACACACTTTTTGTACACACACTAGAAATCTCAACTTGACCTTTTATTTATACCTTGCAATTTGTCAAGTTAGCCCAAATTCAAATTACAATAACCACTATTCATCTCTATAGTCGACTAGAATCAATACATAAAGTAATTAAGCTTCATATGCCAAAACAAGAAAATTCCTTCATAAGTTGACCCTGCTAAATAGAAACTAAATTTGAAATGATTCTTTATGTTGACCAAAAACAGGCTCAGTTAACATATGAACTTGCAAAAATCTTTTGGAAATTGAGTGAACTCGGTGAACACTAACTCTGTCCAACTTTCCCTTTGTTAATTGAGTGAGCTTGGTTAACACTATTTTCTTCCTCAATTCCTTCGATGCTTGAGTGAGCTCGATAGATATGGAAATCTATTCAAAGTAAACCTGTGAGCACTTGGTAAGGAAAACTATCTTCACTGACCAAGTAAGCTCAGTAAGCATTGTATGTCAACTGATATGACATTTTTGTAGCATCAAAGACAACACACAATTAATGAAGTGTATCCAACATTCTCCCTCTTTGGCATTGATGGCAACACAACATGTCATAACATAATGAAATTTTGAAAACTAGATTCCTTTTGACATAAAGTTTCTCCCTCTTTGGTTTTACATAAGAACTTCTTCTTAATGCTATATTCTTTCGTTGCATACCTTCTTTTCAAACTTCATCCTCTATAAAATTTTAGAAAGATAAGTAAACTTCTCCCTCTTTGACAACACATGCCAAAGACAAGATATGCCTAATTTGTATCAATGTATCTTGAGTACTAATTCATATGCAATATTCTCTTGATTATGTTGCATCAACTGATTGATCTTTAAAGTGGTTCTCGTTGATGCATTACTAAAATTTATTTAGTGAGCTTTAGATAGGGGAATGAACCCTATCTTACCTATTAGATATAAGAATGCATCCTTAGGTAATGACTTGGTGAATATGTCTACAATTTATTCTTTTGTATGGACATATTCCAATCTAATTTCTTTTTCCTACACTAGTTCTCTGACAAAGTGATATTTTATAAAAATGTGCTTTGTTTTGGAATGCATCACCGAGTTCTTTGATATGTTAATTGCACTAGTGTTATCACAATACACGACTACTGGCTCTTTGATTTCAGCCTTCATTCCTTCTAGCAATGATTTGAACTAAATAATGTTAGAATAATTCATTGCTGCTACTACATACTCTACTTCTATTGTAGATTGGGATGTGCAATTTTCCTTCTTCTTTGTCCAAGATACCAACCTTTTACCAAGAAAGAAAGATCTACCACTTGTGCATTTTCTATCATCAAGATTTCCTACAAATAGACTATCATCCAAAAATATCTTTTCTAACACAATTTTGTTCTCTGGTCCTTCCTTGATGTACAAACTACTATTATCATTTGCTCTCTAAAAACCAATATGTATCAAGTAGCTATGTACACTCTCATACCAGGCTCTAGGAGCTTGTTTGAGAGCATATAGTGCTTTTTGTAATTTGTAGACCATATCCTTTTTGTTAGGATCGACAAAATCTTTTGGTTGTTCAATGTAGACTTCTTCATCAAGAATTCCATTTAGGAGTGCAGATTTAACATCCATTTGATATACTTTGAATCCTTTATGAGCTACATATACAAGTAGGGTCCTAACACCTTCTAATCTTGCAACAAGGCTAGAAGTCTCACCATAATCATTCCTCCTTCTTGAGAATAGCCTTTACACACTAATATAGCTTTGTTTCTTGATACTTGTCCCTCTTCATTTAGCTTATTTTTGGATACCCATTTTGTTCCAATCACATTTTTATCTTTAGGCCTAGGAACAAGAGTCCAAGTTTTATTATTTTCTATCTATTCTATTTCTTCATTTGTTTCCTCAATCCAACTTTCATTTTCTATAGCATCCTTAACACTTCTAGGTTCAAAATTATCAAGTAAACATGTACCTTTCAATTTTCTTCTTGTCACAGTACCTTCTAATTTATCTCCAATAATCTGATTGGGTGCATGATGCCTTCTAAAATACTTGGCCAATACAAGTTCTTTACCTTTAGAATAAACTGTACTGTCTTGATTTTGAATTTCAAGTTTAGGCTCAAGTCATTTAGACTTGATAGGTATTGGCTCGGTAGCTTCATAATGTGACTCAGGTCCCTGTGACTCAATTTGTACTTCTTGCAACTTGGTAGCTACGGAAGACTCAGGAGGTGAAGTCTCCTTATTGTTATATATGCCTGGCAATGTATCAGGTTCAAAGTAAACAAATCTTTTGTAATCTTCTAGTTCCCTCTTTCTTTCTTCTTTAGTCTTGTCTACAAACTCATTAATTCTCATATGTACACTTTCTATGATTTTATGAGTAGACAAGTTCAAACATTTATATGCCTTACTTCTGCAACAATATACTAAGAATATACCTTCATCACCTTTCACATCAAACTTGCCTTTTCTAGAATCTTTAAAGACATAACATTTATTGATAAATACTTTTATGTAACTTACATTGGGTTTGTAGCCATACCATAATTCATAGGGAGTTTTATGTGAGTCCTTCTTCAACTATACTCAGTTCAAAGAATGAACTGCAGTGCTGATGGCTTCCTTCCAGCATTTGATAGCCACATTCTTTTCAATCATTAGAGTCCTTGCACAATCCATGATGGATCTATTTCTTCTTTAAGCTATTCCATTTTTCTTAGGAGTTCTAGGAGTCTAATACTTGCCTTTTGATTCCTCTTTCAATGCAAAAATTATTGAATTCATTGGAGATGAATTCACCACCTTTTTCTAATCTTAGGCATTTCAATCTTTTTCTAGTTTCTTTGTCTACTCTTGCTAGATACCATTTGAATTTCTCAAATGCTTCTAACTTTTCTCTAAGATACATAATAGTCATCATTATAGAGTAGTGATCAACAAAAAGAATAAATAATTTGTCTCCACTATAAAATTCTATTCCAATAGGTCCACATAGGTCAATATGCACAATTTCCAAGACATCTTTAAATTGATAGTTTTGGCTCTTAAAACTAGTCTTTACCATTTTGCCAATCTAAAATTTTTTGCATAATCCAACTTCTAGTTTCTTCAAACTAGGGATACCTCTTACTTTTCTAATTTTTCTTATCTTGACCGTATTATCAATGTTTAAATGACATAGTCTTCTGTGCCATAACCAACTTTCTTGCATTTCAGCAATAAAACATGAGCAATCACTAAGATCAAGATAAAATAGGTTACCTCTTGTTTGTTTGCCTAATCCAATCAGATTATGTTTGTCATCTAGTGGTCTTTCCTTGCCATGCATTAATTCTACCTTGAATCCAATGTTGATTAGCTATGCCACACTTAGTAGATTATGATTCAGTCCT
Source organism: Cupressus sempervirens (assembly GCA_028749045.1). Taxonomy (NCBI): domain Eukaryota; kingdom Viridiplantae; phylum Streptophyta; class Pinopsida; order Cupressales; family Cupressaceae; genus Cupressus; species Cupressus sempervirens. Next base: position 730,030,938 of record CM053793.1, read on the forward strand.
TCAACCCAATAGGCATTGTCACATACAAGTTCATTGGTTAATGAGATTCGATCTTTCCCTTTTATGCAACAAGGTTCATTATTTCCAAACCTTACACTACCTCTGTCATAGTGTTTAAAATGTTCAAATTTTTTCTTGTCTCCAGTCATATGATGTGAACATCCACTATCTATGATCCATGTGTCATTTTTATTGACATGAGAGATAAGTGCCATCTTATCTTCTTCTTCATTAGATTCATCTTTTACAACAATGTACACTATTTCATCTTCACTATTATCATAATCTTTAGCCATAAAACAAGTCTTCTTACCTTTGTCTTTGAAGGATTTGTGGCCATTGGATTCCTTCTTGCCTTTGTACTTGTGGCTCTTCTTCTCATTCTTTCTTTCTCTATTTGGGCACCTAGCAGCAATATGACCAATCTCTTCACATGAAAAATAGATTAAAGGAACTTTACCTTTGTACTCTCCTCTACCTCTAGAGTATTTCCTTGCAAGTAAAGCTTCAACACCTTCAAGATCACTGTTAGAAATTTCCTCTATTTCTTCACTTTTTGACTAAATGTCCTTTATTTTCTTGGCTTTCTCTTTGAGGGAAAGTTTCACTTCAAACGTAGACACAAAATTTTTGGGAGCGAGAACATAATTGTCAAAGTTGTCTAGCTCAAAAGCTGTCAATCTTCCTACTAGGACATCCTAACTTAACTTGTGACTTGGATCACATCTCTTTTCTTGAATAATAGATAAACTAATTGTATAGATAGGAAGCAATGCTCTAAGAACATTACTTACAATAGTTTCTTCCTTGATTTCTCCTCTAGAAGCTCTGATTGCACTAACACTAGCTTTGATTCTTTCCACATATTTGGCAACATTTTCATCTTCTCTCATTCTCATTTGATCAAACTATCCTCTAAGGCTTTCTTCTTTAGATCTCCTTACATTGTCATCACCACCATAGATATTCTTTAGCTTGTTCCACGTATCAAAAGTTGTTTTATAGTCGTTGATCTCATCAAATTCATCATAGCTAAGAGTAGATGCAATATCAATCATCATGATGTTATGGTTCTTTTTCTTAGCAAGATCTCTAATAGATAATTTACTAGTAGGAGTATCATATTCTTCATCAAGGTATTTGTAGCTTGAATCACTAATGGTGGCTAGATGAAGTCTCATGAGTTTGTATCATGTTGAAAATTTGTCTCTATTTAGCTTTGGAATATCTCTCTTGTACGACATCCTGATCTTTAGCTTAGGTCCTTGAAATCTTTCCTACAAGCACTAAAAGCTTTGATACCAAATTTTGGAAATATAGGAGAAACTAAGAGGGGGAGTGAATTAGTTACCACTAAAATAAATCCTAGACCCCTTAGATGTCAACAATAAATTTAGATAGAGAAAATTGATTGCTACTGTTACTCGGTAAACACATAAAAAATGTTGTAACTCGATAAATGTAGAGTGTGAATTACTTTTGGCAGATCTTAAAATATTAACAACAATTAACTTGTAGGCATAAGATAAATAACATGAACACATGAGACACTAGGATTTAACATGGAAACCTAATTTGGAAAAAACCACCAATGTAACTAGTTCCTATTTTTCACTCTTCTAAAGTGAGCTCTATTAGGAGTCAACCTTGTTAAAGGTTACAAAATACATTGTTAGGTGTGACCCTATTAGAGGATTTAATCACCTTGCTAGGAGTGGTCTTGCAAGAGGTCTTAAAACAATTCAATGGAATTTCCACCTTGTTAGAGGATTTACAATTGGCTATTAAACCAACTCTATTAAGAGATTTTAGATCACTGCTACAATGGTTAGAGAGTAACAATGAAATGACCTGATTGAGATGCAATTGAATTGCTGAATCTTGATCTCCTTTCTTCTTAAACTTGATCCTTCCTAATCAAATATTACTTTTCTGCTCCACAAGGATACCTGCTTATCCTTCAAGTTTTCTCCCTCTCTTTTCTTTTCAATTCAATCAACAAACTTTTTGCACACAAACTAGAAATCTCAACTTGACCTTTTATTTATACCTTCCAGTTTGTCAAGTCAGCCCAAATTCAAATTACAATAACTAATATTCATCACCATAGTTGGCTAGAATCAATACATATAATAATTAAGCTTCATATGCCAAAACAAAAAAAATCCTTTGTAAGCCAACCCTACTTAGTAGAAACTAACTTTGAAATGATTCTCTATGTTAACCAATAGAGGCTCGATTAACACTATAAACTTGTAGAAATCCTTTGGAAATAGAGTGAACTCAGTGAACACTAACTCTATCCAACTTTCCCTTTTTTAACCAAGTGATCTTGGTTGTTACTCTTTTATTCCTCAATTCCTTTGATGCCTAAGTGAGCTTGATAGATACTGTCATCCATTTAGAGTAAACTTGTAAATGCTCTATAAATAAGGAAAAATATCTTCACTGACCAAGTGAGCTCAGTAAGCATTGCCTGTCAATTGATATGACATTTGTGTAACATCAATGACAACACACAATTAATCAATTTTATCCAACACATCTATGCAAGCAATTCCTTTCTCTTTCTTCACTCTCACTATCACTCCCTTTTTTTTCAACTCCATGCCTGCTTAAATAGGTACTTCTTTCTTTTTCATTTTCCTTGTTCACCATATATTTTAGGGTTTATGATCTAGTTCATCAAATTTATTATATCTATCCACCTTCTTGATCATCCTCTAGAAAGTTCTCTACAATCTATCTATTAGGTCTTTACCTAATCCTCACCTTGAAGTTAATGATTCAACTCATCAATCTTATCTTCAACATAGTTTACATATCCCAAGAAATCAACTAATTAAACTAGAAATCATGATTCCTCATATATATTTAAAATACTATCACTTGACAATCACTAAGTTTTGACATTCGGTCATTATCAAACTTCTAGCTCGACATCATATAACTTTCTCAGTCACTATCAATGCTCAATCAACACTAGATTTTCTTGGTTTGCACTAGAACTCGATTAACACTATAGTCACTCAAAATTCCTTAATCTTTTACTCTCTTTCTCAGTTAAGCTCTACATTCATGATATAAAAAATCACTTTGTCTTATCAAAGTCTAACTAATAGAATGTCCACTATAGCTTCCTTTTCATAACTCAACCTTTTCTCTTAGCTACTATCATTATGAGCAATACTTCAAATCCTATTTATCAATCAAATAGAATGAAATTTAGATTAGATTTCAACATGTATTATTAGTAGATTTGACATCAATGATAAAATAACAATTTTTCTAATTCAAAGATTCCAACAATCTCCCTCTTTGACATTGATGGCAACAACTCAATACATATCATTGTAGGAATGCAATCTCCTTCTTTGTTACCATGAAATCTAATAGATTTTAATTTCACAAGTGATTAATATCCTTAGTTTTATTTTGACCATTATGATGCTCATCTCTTTAAGTTTAGAAACTTCCTCTATCATTCTCTCTTTTTAATATCTCTCTTGCTCTTTAGTATATATCTCTCTCTTTCGATTTTCTCTCCCTCTTTGGCATTATTTTGATCACTTCATACATCTAGATTATGTAAATATTTACATGTCTAGTTGAATTCTCTATCATCTATCTATGATTGATCTATTATACTAGTCTTCTTCTTTAACATCACTACCTTAGGCATTTCTTAAAGTAGAGATGTCTGCATCTATTATGATGTGGAGCCTAATCAAACTCAGAGGTTTATTCAGTGTAGTTTTCTCGCCATATTATTTCTATGGGGGTTTGGGAATAATGCCCCTATAGGGTCCTAGGATAGCGCTAGGTTGGGGTCAAGGGGAAATGCCCCCACAAGGGATTTAAATACAAAAATGACCTTATATTGTAAAAGGTGTTGGCTGCTATTTTTATTATTGGATGACTTATTCTTGCCCTAATTTTGCAAGTAGTAAAATATTGTATAAAAAGGCTTAGGGGTAGGGATTTCATAATGTAATGGTAATATTGTAGCTTGTTGTGGTGGTATTGAGATGTAAGGGATTGTGGATTGTAATTATTGATATAATAATATTGGACTTAATGTTGGTGGATGTAGACTAGGGATTGGGTGAACCATGTTAAATCTTGGTGTCTTGTGTTCTCTTCTGTGTGATTTTTTTTTTTTTTTGATATTGGTTATATTTGCATGTAACTATTTTTTTTTTTTTGAGGTTAATCCTACCAACATCATTGTGTATGATATTCTGATTAACACATTTGATGCAATGCACCTTATCTCTTTATGTTTCTTTTTTTGGGTGAATCATGCCTAATTTACCTCTAAGATATTCATGAGCATCTTTAGGTAAGGATTTAGTGAATATGTCAATAATTTTTTCTTTGATGTGCACATATTCTAACTTCAATTCTTTTTCTTGAACTAGTTCTCTCAAGTAGTGATACTTGATAATAATGTGCTTGGTCTTAGTGTGCATCACTAGATTCTTTGAAATGTTAATAGAACTTGTGTTATCACAATAGATAACCACTGGATCTATAATCTCTACTTTCATTCCTTTCAATAATTTCTTGATCCACATAGTGTTTGAACAATTCTCTACAACTACCACATACTTAACTTTATTTGTTGATTGGGAAATACAATCTTATTTCTTTCTTGTCCATGACACCAATCTCTTTCCTAGAAAAAATGTACCTTCATTAGTGATTTTTCTATCATCAATATTTCCTATCTAATCTAAGTCATTGAATATCTTTAGCTCAAACCTTTCACTTCTCTTGTAATACAATGCATAGTCTTTTGTACCTTTTAGATATTTCAATATCCTTTTTGTTGAAATCATGTGCTTTTCTTTTGGATTTTCTAAAAATCTAGCAACTATCCCAACTGCTAATACAATATCATGTCTACTATTAACAACATATTATAATTTTTCAATCACTGATCTTTATAATGTTTGATTTAGATCAATAGATTTATCATTCTTAGATAACTTATGTCCTATAGACGTGGGTGTTCTCATTGGTCTTGATACTTCGATTCAAATTTTTTGAGTATTTCCTTGATATTTTTAGACTAAGTAATGAAAATACCAAACTTCATTCGATATACTTGCAATCAAACAAAGAATTTGATTTCACCAAACATAGACATCTCAAATTCCTTCGTCATTTCATTAGAAAATGATTTGTAAAGTGCTTCTTTTCCTCCAAATATAATTTCATCAACAAAGATTTCAAATAGTAGTACTTCATTGTTCTTACCAGTCTTCAAATATACTTTACTATTGTCATTTGTTCTTTCAAACCAATCTTTACCAAATAATTATGTTTTCTTTCACAGAATGCTTTTTGAGCTCATTTCAATCCATAAATAGATTTGTTTAGTTTACATACCATATTCTTCTTTTCTACATCCAAAAATCCATTAGGTTGTTCAGTGTACACTTCTTCCTCAAGTATACCATTCAAAAATGTAGATTTGGCATCCATCTGATATACCTTGAAATTCATGTAAGATGAATATACAAGTTGGGTTTTCACTCCTTCAAGTCTTTTTGTAGGAGAAAAAAAGTTTCTCCATAGTCAACTCCTTCTTCTTGAGGATATCCTTTGCATACCTATCTTTCCTTGTTCCATGCAACTTTGATATTTTCATTGAGTTTGTTTATAAAAACCCATTTTGTTCCAATTAATTTTTGTCTTTAGGTCTTGGTACTAAGGTCCAAGTACTATTTTTCTCAATCTATTCAATTACTTCATTCAATGCCTAAATCCAATCTTCATTGTCTAGATCATCCTTTATTGATTTAGGTTCAAATTCATAAGGTAAGCATGTATCATCTTTGGGTCTTTTTCTTTTCATAATAGTTGATTCAACATCCCCAATGATTTGTTTAGGGTTGTGATATCTTCTTACAAACTTGGCTAGCACAGGTGGTTTCCTTCTATGTTCTTAAATAGGTTTATCTTGAAAAATAATCTTAGGCTCATTATATCTCACTTGTTCAAGTTCTAGTCCAAGTTCAACATGCTCAACACTATCTCTCTGGTGATTGATATGTTAACATGAATTTTGATGCTATGGGGGAGCATTGCAGAACATTTATGTGACATTTTCATGACTATGTTTGTCATTGATGACAACATAGTAATAAGCTTGTAAAAGACTAACATAGCAATAGATTGTGATTTTTGTATTGAGAACATTATATTACTAAGCTAATGATGTGCAGTTACCAGCACATACTAAAATCTGTATTTGTTACAAGGGAAAGTGTGCAAAACCTAATGTAATAATGTACAGAAGATATGGTTTATCTATAGAGAACCATATAGAAACAGAGTATTAGGAAAGAAATTCCTATTGTATGATTGCTATAGTTTATTAAAATTTTAGTGAAGGGTTGCACAATCAATTGGAGATAGTATACTAACTATTGATAATGTCAGAGAGTGTGCATGGACGAAAGTCACACGTGTGAAAGTTTGTTTATAAATGTGATCTAACAATATTAATTAAATGTATTTCATTTAAATAACATGTGGAAAGCTAACTCAAGAATTTATTATTGAGCATGGTATAAAGGAAAGATGTTTCCTATGTTTTACATATATAGAGTAGAGAAGACTTGTGAATTACTGAGCAAAAAAGCAATACAAAAGTAGTGTGACCTACCTATGCATATAAGTAACCTTAAGGGTTATTATTATTGAGTTTAGAGTTCCAGATTTGATTGCATGATTTGAAGGTGAAGGAGTCTTAAATATGAGATAGAGGAAGAAGTAAAAGCTTGTTACACATCTATTATTCTGAAAGGAATAGTACCGAGGTCAATTGGATAGTGGGTTCATTGATTTGATCCTAAAGCTATTTGGATAGTGGGTTAAACTACCTTCCACAACTCCTAACTGGGTTGGAATCTCTAAACAGGGATTCAAAGTCTCCTACAAGGGACTCTTTGTACTAAATGTTGTAAAAGAGTCCTAATAGGGTCCATCCTCTAACAATGAATATTCATATAGTACATTATTTTGTGGACATCATTTGAGGTTTTTCCTCTGATCAAGGGTTTCCATAGTCAACATATCTGGTGTAATTATTTATGTGCATCTCTTTATGATTTTTGTTTACTTTGGTTGAATGGTCAAGATTGTTTAAGAGGAAAAATGTCTTAAATTGTTATATAACTAATTTACCCCCACACCCCCACCCCCCTCAGTTATATTGGTGGACTATTGTTTCTAATATGATATTTCTTGTCTATGACTCAACACCTTTAGTCTACTACTCAACATCCACTACTTGTAGCTTAGAAACATGCTGATGCACCTCATCATTTCTTTTCTGCTAGGAAACTACAGCTTGGTTTACTTGTTTAGTCTTGAGAGAAAAATCTTCAACATAGATGAATGTATTGTAATCTTCAAGTTCTTTATTTCATGTAAGGTCACTTCTTTCTATAAACTCATCAACTTTCACATTTACACTTCCTAAAACTTTGTTAGCATTAGAATTTAAATACTTGTAAACTTTACTCTTGGTGGAATACCCTATAAATATACCATGATTACTTTTTGCACCAATTTTTCCATTCCTATTATCTTTGAATATATAGCATTTACTTCCAAAGATTTTGAAATATTTCACATTAGGAGCATATTAATACCACAATTCAAAAGGTGTAGCATTTGTACCTTTTTTGAGTTGTACTCTATTCAGGTTATAGAAAACAATATTGACAAATTCTCTCTAATAATTCTTTGATACATTCTTCTCCATCATTAATGTTCTTGCACCTTTCATTATTGATTTGTTTCTTCTTTCAGCTATCCCATTTTGAGAAGGGGTCTTGTTGTGGCCTCACAATGCACACCCCATTTTGAGTCACAAAATGGGGACCCCTAGTTTCAAAATTTTCAATGAGAGATCTAGTCCAAAGCCTCAATCATTTTGGAACCTCCCCATAGTCTAGGTCAAACCCTAATATCTAACTGGGAAGGATCAAGTGGTTAAATAGAAGCAAAAATCAAGGATGGACATCATAGTGCCTGAAGTGTGCATATGCACACTTGCATGTTGCTAGAATTCTTTAGAATAATTGAGAGGGGGATGAATCAATTATCCAAGGTTTAGATGTACAAATTAAACTTTTCATATCTTATTGAATCCATATCCATAAAACATATTCATCATGTATGCATCCATTGGGTCATACAATTACTTCAACTTGTAGGTTACTATCAAATCAACTTTGCAAAAATGTAAGCATGAAACATATCAAATTCAATAACACATTTGACATAATGATTTTACGTGGAAACCCAATTTGGGAAAAACCACTAGTAACATGATACTCATTCTCACTCTTCTGAAGTGATGCCCTGTAAAAGGCCAACCCTGTTAAATGTTATAATGCACACTATTACATGTGACCTAGTTAGAGGATTTCAATCATTGTATTAGGAGTGAGCCTTGTTAGAGGACTTTAGATCATTAACTTGAAATGTGACCCAGTTAAAGGATTTACAAGTGACTGTTAGGTCAACCTTAATCCAAAGGATTTACCTTTGAATAATATAATGATTAGAAAGTAACAGTAAGGATTGATCTGATAATAACTTACAATAGACTTTGCAGATTATAGATCTTCATTTTAGTCCTCCATTCTACATGGCTCTCACACACTTCATCTCTAATAGCTTGTTTAGCCTTCAAGAATCCACACTCTTAAGCCTTATTTCTTTTCTTTCCAAAAATAGTCTCTTCTATTTGGTCACTGAATGAAGAAATAACCTAGACTCCTTGTCTTCCTTAGGTTCTCACACTCGACAACCTTTTCTTTTGACCAACCATCTCTATAAATAGAAAATTAAGATTTTTTTCGTTCATCCTCTATTGTCTATTTTAGTTTTAGGTAGGATTAGGTAGGATTTAATGAATCTACCCATCTTTTCATTTTATTCCCTTCTAGAAACTTGTCCTTCAATCCTCCTTGAATTCACCTCAAAACAGTTTACCATGAAATCTATGCCACCAGCTCATCAAGCTTATCTTCCACACACTTCAAAAAATTCAAGAAAACAAAAGTTAGCTCAGATTTGTCAAATCCATGATTTAACATGAATACTAACACTTGGAACCAATATGTTATCATTTGGCTTCCATACTGTTCTTCCACTTGACATCAACTAGATCACTTGACATGAACTAAAGTTTACTAATGCTTGATACCAACTAAAATTCACTTGGCTTACATTGTATTACTCACCATACACTGAAATTTGAATTTTCTTAGTTCCAATTTTTTTTCTACTCAGCTTGCACTAAATTTTCTTGGCACCTACTGTCCACTTGGTCAAGCTTGGCATAATCAATTCTTCTTACTTGTTCTTCTAGGCTTTTTCAATGTATCCATCCTTTGCAAATTTAAGTATATATTCAATGCACTATAACATCACTATCTTAACTAATCCTTATACTCCTTTTTCATACCATAACTCAACCTCATCTAAGTGCTATTGTTATCTGATTTGATCAAAATTTCCTCATTAATCAAAAAAATGACAATACTCAAATCATCTTATTAGTTGTCTTACCAAAAAGTAGCAGATTTTACATCAGTGACAAAAAGATGATTGAAATACATTCTCATACTTGTATCAATCTATTCTCAACAACCTCCCTATTTGGCATTGATGGAAAATTAGTTCAACCATTACAACCAACAATAATACCAAAAAAGAAAATAATTCCTTGTATTGAAATCTTTCCCTCTATCACCAAATTTTATTTTCGATATAGGTTACAAAAATTTTCTTTGAGCAATAGACAAGAAACTCATCCTTATGTCTCCCTCTTGTTTACTTCTTATATCTCCCTTAGCACTATCTCCCTCTTACTAGGTATATTTAATAATTGGGTACACTATCTCCCTTTATAGATTTCTAGATTTCATATTCCTTCTATTTGTATAATATTTGCACCAATATTTCATCTAATATCTCCCTCTTTGACAACAATGCCAAAGACTTATAATCTTAATATGTAGATATGAACATTTTTAGTTTCTCCCTCTGTCACCTAACTTTTGAGTTATCTACAACTCTATCTCTTTGATTACTTTAGGCAACTCCTAAAGTAAGATCCATTGCATCAATGTGTAACATATGTCAATCATCTCAATTGATACATGCCACTGTTGAGATAATGGGTGTTGCACACATTACATAATATTGCTAATTTATTATTTTATTTTGTTATGTAATATTGTGCCTAGATGGACGTGCAACATGTAAAGATTTCCATGGAATATTCTTGATGAGTTGTATTGTAACACTGTGATAATATTTCATGAAATTATTTAATATTGGGAAAAAGAATTAAATGCCCAATATTAAATATGGGGTCAGCGAGTTAGGTAGCACATGGTTTTAGCACATGGTTGATGTAATACCACTTGGTGGTTTTGTGAGACTTGCTACTATATAAGTAGCCATAAGGGTAGTTGTTGTAGAGAGAGAAAGAGTGACAAGGAGAAGACAAAAGGCAAGAGTCGAGCGGGACAAGGCTTGACAGGTTAGCCAAGGGAGCATTTGTGAAGGTTGAAAGCATGACATGGGATGTGTGGATTCATGCTTGTTCACATAGTTTGCTCGATTGTGGCTATGGCCATGAAGGCTTTCATGGTTGTATGGCAATGGTATTTTTGTTGAATAATACATGGTGATGGATGCTTTTGGAGGCTGGGTTTTTCCCTCAATGAGGGTTTCTCAAGGTATATCTTGTGTCACAATTTTGTGGGTATGTTGTCTATTCTCTTGCATGTGGATTTTAATTTCGTGTTTATTTCAAATCTATTATGGGTTATGTGGAAACGGTTATATTATTTATTGACAAGTTTCCTTACAAGTGGTATCAGAGCTATGGTTTTATTATTGTAACCCTAGATTGAATCCATGGGAATGCATGAGAGGATAAAAGAAAGGGCAAGATATATGAATGATTTATTGCAGATCTGAGGGTTTTGGGTTTGCTGTTATGATGGGATGTTAAAAGATTTGGGCATGTGAAATTGTTGGAGAAAAGAATTTTTCGGATGTTTCATTTAAATGAGGGTTTTGCGGGGTAACTTGCAGAAATGACATCCTGGGTAAAAACATACCTCGCCATTGGATCCGGGTTGAAGTTTCCATAAATTTTGATATATAATATGCCCTAGTTTGGCCATGTTCAGAGGAAATGGAAGAGTTTTTTTGGTTTCAGCTCATGATGGCCATCAAATTTAATCCCGTCAGAATTTTCGTCATTGAAAAAATTTAAAAATGAAAAATCGTACTGAAAATGGTAAAAAAACTGTCTTAGTAAAATGGCCATAACTTTCTCTCAGAATATTGGATTTCAGAGTTCTTATAGGCGTTGGAAAGATAATTTAGAGAACTACAAGATGGTGTAGGTTTGGTTCTATGATTTTGAAATTTTGTCAAGTTTTAAGAGCCCTAAAGTCAGATGTTGTTTATTTTGAGCACGGATTAGGGCATAACTTGGGCATACGGAGTCGGATTTTGAACTTCGAGTAGTCAATGGAAAGCTCTTGGAGAGCTCTAAAAATTGGTTCAGATTTGGTGTAGGTTTGGCATGATTTATTTAGTGATATATTGATCTAAACAGTTTATAGATATATTTTGACTGTGGTAACATTGTGAGTTTATGACATTGGAGATTTAAGTTTTGACGTCATTGTATACTCAGTTCATATTTCAGATTGGTCTCATGATGATATAGTTATTAGTGTTTGGTTTGGATATGTATGATGACTTATTGGGTCTACAAGTTGTGCAGTGTTGTAAGTGGTCTATACTTACAGGTTGCATTTATAGCTTGGTTATGGGTTGTCTTTGCCCATTGATCTTTCATTATTGATGCATATTCAGACTGGTGGCTTAGATTTGGGTTGTCTATGCCCTAAGTCACATGATTTACTATTTTCTTCATGTAGAAGGGATGAGATGTTATTACTAGGTACAGTCATGGTAGAGGATTATGGTTGACTATGCTGACAGGTTGGACAGATTGGGAGCCAGATGCTCGGTTCACGGATGTGATCATGGTGTCATGGATTTTGGCATGACATGATTGGTTATATAGGTACATCCTTGATGTTCATTAGCTTGGATTTTTGATTCAGTGATGGTGATATATCTTCTTGGTTGAGGATCATGGTTATTTAGTTTCTTTTGAGGAGCTCATGATGTGCACTTTTGAGTTCTTTGATAGTTTGATGCCTTGGTTGATTCTCATGGTTAGAGGATGGATTTTTTTTCATCATTATGTCATGGATAGCTTGGATACATAGTTTAGTGGGACCTTGTGACAGTGATGGGGTGACAGTGCAAGATTAGTTCTTGGTTTGGTTTGGATCTTCATATAGGAGATGGATTTTATGATGCCATAGGTGACTTGGTACCACGGTTGGGTGGGAGTTTTTGGCATTGATATATTTATTGAGTGTTTGCAGATGTTGGAGGTTTGTCTTAGATCCTGTTGCTGCAGAAGCATCTTTGACATTTGCATGGTGCACTTGTTATCTTCATGGTGTTTGAAGATGGTTAGATCTTGAGGACTCATGGAGTTCTTGGTTATCTTCATGGTGTGTGGAGATGGTTCTTCCTGGTATGTGGAGATGGTTTTCTTCATGGTGTGTGGAGATGGTTGCATCTTGAGGACTCACAAGGTTCTTGGCAAAGGTGTGGTTTATATTTTTATTTGGCATGTTATCCTTGGTGTGAGGATAGTTTCATTATTATGTCATGGTATACTCTTGATACGCGTTTAGAGTTGTGATATGTTATAGTGTGTTCATGTGGAGCATGTTATCTCTTTAGTTGAGATGGTAAGATCATGTTGTTATGTTTATGTTCTTGAGGCCATGGTTGGAACTTGGACATTGATCTTGGTTTTAGTTTCTTGGTATTGAGTACACTGATCATAAGGTGGATACTTCATGATATTGCTATGTTGCATTTGGAGTTGGCATGGATTGATTGGTTACAGGTGCTCATGGATACTTATAGGCGGTGGTGACGCTGATTTCTCTTGGATTAGAGAAGTATTTGTTGGGACGATTGATGGTTTTAGTAGGAAGTCCAAGGGGTAGTCACCTGATATGGACTTGTGAGGAGATTGTTCTTAGATAAGTCTTGGTTGGAGACTTGGATATCTTGATGAGAATTCTCATTCCCCACTCTTGGTCTACTCGGCAGTTTGCTACTTGAGAGGTATAGCCCATTGTTTCTCTCAGTTGCATTATATTTATGCTTGTCTTTCATGGATATGGATCTTGAGCTATGGTACATGAGTTAGTTCTGGAGGGTTCATTTGAGAGATGGTTTAGCATTGTTTATCTCCATGTGCATATGTTGTTATGCTGGTTGAGTTTGGGAGATGGTTTTATATTGGGCAGTTTCCTTGGATTAGGAATGGTTATTCCTTGGTTTAGGAATGGGTTTATTGAGTTTAATCTTCTTGTGAGAGGCTTACATACATGATTAGTTATATGGTATGGTTTGGGTGTTGTTGAGGCTTCTTGTTGGGGTTTAATGGAGGAGATCATACTTGCACAGTTTACATCTAGAGGTGTGTGTAGAAGGACATGATACAGGTTATGATTTGCATGGTTTCTCCAGTCTTGGTTATCTTCTTGGATGTTCAGTTTTGCCTACATTGGATTTGAGATTGGTTAGAGATTGTGATCACTGGTTTGTGCTCATGTATGTGATGTGAGAGATGCCATGGTTATTACTTTATCTCTTTCCTCTGTTGGTTGTGGTGAACTTGGGAGAGCATTGGAGACTTGTTATGAGAGTTGTTCTTGCAGGATATCAGTTTATGTATTGTGGATGTCCTTGATACTACATGGATTCACTTCTTTGAGATGTTGTGAGTGGATTGGTTATAGATTTGACATTATCCTTTGCAGTGGGAGCTTCTTGGTATATATGTGGCAGGTATTGCTCTTGAGGCTTGTGATTGCAGGTTATAGATTGGATATGTTGGTGATATGAGATTCACTTGTTATACCTTTGAGGTATGGATAGTTGGATGGGTTTGGCACTTGCTGTGGGTGCTATTTCAGCTATGGATATTTTGACAATGACGGATACATGTGATTACCTTTGGATCAAGTTTTTGTGCTTGGAGTTTCAGTTGGTACAAGATTTTATGATCTTCTGATGCGATAGGTTGGGTGGCTTTCTCTTTGGATGGCTTCTATGTATGTCCAATGGGAGTGGCATAATAGGAGGTGAGATCATTCATGTTCGAGATGCTGGATACTTTGATTTTGTTGTGGGTACCAGGATGGAGCACTTGGTGTATTTTGATCCATGATGGTGGATGTGCTGGGAGGAATTGTTCCCTTGTTCATTTATGTGGCTACGGATTGACCCTATGTAATGTATACAACAAGTGGGAGATTGTTGAGATAATGGGTGTTGCACACATTGCATAATATTGTTATTTTATTATTTTATTTTGTTATGTAATGTTGTGCCTAGATGGACGTGCAACATGTACATATTTCCATGGAATATTCTTGATGAGTTGTATTGTAACATTGTGATAATATTTCATGAAATTATTTAATATTGGGGAAAAGAATTAAATGCCCAATATTAAATATGGGGTCAGGGAGTTAGGTAGCACATGGTTTTAGCACATGGTTTATGTAATACTACTTGGTAGTTTTGTGGGACTTGCTACTATATAAGTAGCCACAAGGGTAGTTGTTGTAGAGAGAGAAAGAGTGACAAGGAGAAGACAAAAGGCAAGAGTCGAGCGGGACAAGGCTTGACAGGTTAGCCAAGGGAGCATTTGTGAAGGTCGAAAGCATGGCATGGGATGTGTGGATTCATGCTTGTTCACATAGTTTGCTCGATTGTGGCTATGGCCATAAAGGCTTCCATGGTTGTATGGCAATGGTATTTTTGCTGAATAATACATGGTGATGGATGCTTTTGGAGGTTGGGTTTTTCCCTCAATGAGGGTTTCCCAAGGTATATCTTGTGTCACAATTTTGGGGGTATGTTGTCTATTCTCTTGCATGTGGATTTTAATTCCATGTTTATTTCAAATCTATTATGGGTTATGTGGAAACGGTTATATTCTTTATTGCCAGGTTTCCTTATAGCCACTTCTCATGCTTCTTAAATAGCCTTGGATAGGGGTGATCATGAGTATCCTTAGGTAATGCTTTTGTGAAGATATCAACTATTTGCTCTTTTGTATTCACATATTCCATCTTCACTTTTTTATCTCAAATGAACTCTCTCAATTAATGATACTTGATTACAATGTTCTTAGTCTTTGTGTGCATCACAAGATTCTTTGATATATTTATAACATTTTTATTATCACAAAAAAATATCATAGGTTCAGTGATTTCCTCCTTCATACCTTTGAGTAGTTGTTTGATATATACAATATTTGTACAATTTACTACAACACCAACATATTCAACTTCAACAGTAGATTGAGATATGCAGTTTTGTTTAATGCTAGTCCATGTAACTAGTCCTTTTCCTAAGAAAAATGCTCCTCCACTAGTGCTCTTTCTATCGTCAACATTTCTAGCCCAATTAACATTAGTGTAGGCTCTCAATTCAAATTTCTCATTTTTCTTGTAGTATAGACAATAGTCTTCTATTTCTTTTAGATATCTCATTATTCTCTTAACATCCATCAAATGATTTTCCCTAGGATTAGTAGAGAATCTTGTAACTATCCCAATAGATAAAGCAATATTAGGTCTTCTATGTACTAAATATTGCAATTTTCCAATCAGAGACCTATATAATGTTTGATTTACCTTAGTTGAATCATCATTCTTTGGCAATTTGTGTCCTATCACCATAGGTGTGCTTACTAGCTTGGAATATTCCAATCTAAAAGTTCCCAGTATCTCCTTTACATACTTTGACTGAGTGATGTATATACCATATTTTATCTAATGTACTTGCAAACCCACAAAGAATGTGATCTCTCGAAACATAGACATCTCAAATTCTTTCTTCATTTCATTTGCAAAGGATTTACATAAAGTATCTTGACCTCCAAATATGATATCATCAACAAAAAATTCAAATAGTAAATAAATTTTCCTTTCTCTATCTTCAAGTACAATTTTTTATTATCATCAGCCCTTTCAAATCCAATTTTCACAAGATAATTGTGAGGCCTTTCATACCATGCTCTTACTGCTTGTTTCAAACATCAATAATTCCTTCTAGATGTTCAATATAAACTTCTTCTCTAATATGCCATTCAGAAATGCTAACTTAACATACATTTGATAAATTTTGAAACCTTTATACATAGAGTAAGTAAGCAAAGTTCTTACTCCTTCCAATCTAACAACAGGGGAAAATATTTCTCCATAGTCTATCCCTTCTTCTTGTGCATACCCCTTGCAAACTAATCTTGCCTTATTCCTTGTGACTTCACCATTTTCATTTAACTTATTTATGTATATCTAGTTAGTATCAATCACATTTTTATCTTTTAGTCTAGGGACTAGAGTCCATGTCTTATTTTTCTCAATCTATTCAATTTCTTCTTTCATGGCTTTACTCCAATCCACACCTTCTAAGGCATTTTTCACTATTTAGGTTCATGCATCCTAAGAAACATGTATCATTTCTCAACTTGTTCCTTGTCATTGGTCTTGTATCTATTGGATACAATTGTTCAATTGTGTGTTTTCTTTGATGTTACAAAAATGTCATATCAATCAATAGATAGAGTCTACCAAGTGTTCCTAAAAATACTTTGTGGAAATACTTTCTACAGAACTCACTTGGGCATCGAAGGTTTTTGTGGAAGAAGTTAGTTTCTACCAAGCTCACAAGGTCAATGAAGGAAAGTTAGTGTTTACTGAGTTCACTCGATCTCCAAATGATATTGCAAAATTCACAGTGTTCACGGAGCTTCAATTGGTTAACACTAGAAATCATTTCTAGAGTAGTGTCTATTGAGCAGGGTCAACCAATGAAGGATTTCAATATTTTGGGAAATAAAGTTTAATTGTTTTATAATTGTAGCTGATTGATGTAATGATTATTGGTAATTGTAACTTGTAAGTGAGCCAACTTTACAATTTGTAAGGTATAAATGAAAGGTCAAGTTGTGAATTCTAAAGTGTAATGAGTGAGCATGCAAGTGTGTTGATTATGTGAAGAGGAAAGTGTGAGAAAATTTTGAAGAAGGATCAGATATCCTTGAGGAGCAGAAAAGTTGTATTTGATCAAAGAGGATCTAGTGAAGTAGAACTAAGATCTATATCACCAATGCTGTTGCATCTCATTCAGGTCAACTCATTGTTGCTTTCTCACCATTGTACCAGTGATTTCTAAATCTCTTAATAGAGTTGGTTTAAAAACCATTTTGTAAATCCTTTAACAAGGTGAAAGTTCTATTGAATTTTTCTAAAGTCCTCTAGCAAGGCCACTCCTAGTAGGGTAATTAAATCCTCTAACAAGGTCACACTTAATAGTGTGTTTTGCAACCTTTAACAAGGTTAGTTCCTAAAAGGGCTCACTTCAGAGGAGTGAAAATTAGTAGCTAGTTACTTGGTGGTTTTTCCTATATTGGGTTTCCAAGTTAAAATTGGTGTCTCTTATGTTCATGTTATTTCTTTTATGCATGCATGTTAAATCTCAGTGAATGCTTAAAGATCAGTAATAAGTTAACATACAATACATCTACCGAGTTATAGCAATTTTTTGTGTGGCTACCGAATGACATTAGTAAATAGTTTATAAGACATCTTAGGGATCTGTGGATTTTTTTTTGTGGTAACTGATTCACACCCCCCCACCCCCCTCTCAGTTACTCCATGTATATTTCCAATAGTATCTTTATCTCTAATAATTTGTGTAGTAGGATGATGTCTTTTGACATACTTTGACAATCTTGATTTTTCTCTATTTTTATCATTTGATCTATCAACTTCTAAATCACTATGTACTCCTCTATCAGGTAATTCAACATCTCTTTCATTTAAACTAATCTTAGAATCAAAATGTCCCTCAACTTCATTTTCTAACTAGACACCTGATTGTAGCTTGGTTTCTGAATGCAACTCAACATTCATAGTATGTGACTCTGTAGTCACTAAAACTTGTTGATTTGCAACATGATTTACAACATCTTCATCAATAGTCATACCTTCATAAAAGTATAAAAATGATTTGTATTCTTCTAGTTCCTTCACAACTTTAGGCTCATGTACTTCTGTATATTCATCAAATTTCACATTGTCACTTTCCATAACTTTGTTAGTGTTAACATTTAAACACTTATAAGCTTTAATTCTTGTGGAACAGTGAAGGAATATACCTAGAATCCTTAAGAATATAACACTTGCTTCTAAATACCTTAAAATATTTTACATTGGGTGAGTATCCATACCATAGGTCAAAAGGTGTTGAGCGAGTATCTTTCTTGACTTGCACACAATTCAAGGTATAGATAGTTGTACTTAGAACCTCTCTCTAGTATTTCAAAGAAAATTTTTTCTCCATCATGAGTGTCCTCACACAGTGCATTACAAATCTATTCCTCCTTTTAGCAATTCCATTTTGTGGAGGGGTTCTAGGGGTAGATGTCTATCTTTAGATTCTTCTATCATTACAAAACATCTCAAACTCATTTGATGTAAATTCTTCTCCTTTCTTAGATCTCAAATATTTTAGAATTTTACCTATTTCCTTCTCAACTCTTTTAAAGTACCACTTAAACATTTGGAAATCATCACATTTCTATTTTAGGAACATAACTATCACCATCCTAGAATAATCATCAACAAATAACATAATGTACTTATCACCTTTGTAGCTTTGAACATCAATTGGTCCACACAAGTTAGCATGAACAATCTCCAATATTACTTTAGAGGTATGAGTCTTACTCTTAAAATTTGACTTTTTCATTTTGCTTAACTAATATTGTTTACAAATTATATTGTCAGATTCCTTCAATTTAGGCAAACCTCTGACCCTTCTCATGTTATTAATACTAACCAAGTTAGCAAAATACATGACATAACCTCTTGTAACATAACCACACATCATGAAATTCTTAAACTAGACAAGTAGCATCATCCATATCAAGCTAGAATAGATTACTTCTTGTTTGATCACCTTTCCCAATTAGTTTTCCATCAGTATTGTATATCAAGTAGCAATCTTGTTCTCAAACTTAACTTTGCAACCTGAATTAATTAGTTGTCACACACTCAAAAAATTATAGTTAAGTCCTTTAACATAATAAGCATTGTCATATAAAATATTTTTTGTGAGCTTGATAGAACCTTTTCCTTTTATCAAACAAGGTGCATCATTACCAAACCTTACACTATTACCATCATAATAATTCAAGGTAGTGAACTTAATTTTATCTCTAGTCATGTGATGTGAACACCCATTGTCAATGATCCATCTATCATTCTTGTTCTCACAAGATAGTAGTGTAGTTGCCTCATCCTCATTAGATTCATCCTTCATTGCAACATACACCACTTCATCATCATGGTTGTCAGATCCATATTTAGTTTTCTCTTTTGCAATGTAGCAAGACTTCTTACATTTGTCTTTGTAATCTTTTCTATCTTAATCTCTTCTACTTTTATATTTGTGTCCTCCTCCACCTCTATAGTTCTTCTTCTCTAGACATCTTGTAGCAATATGACCAACCACACTGCAATTAAAACACATGATAGGTAACTTACCTTTGAATTTTCATTTACCTCTATGAAATATCCTTGCTATTAGTGCTTCAAGTTGTTCTACATCCTCCTCATTTGTATCACTATCACTAGAACCATATTTTACATTTTTCTTCTTCTTTTCATTAGGTTCCTTCAATGATAGCTTAGCTTTGAAAGAAGATTCAACATTGTCAAATTTGAAGTTATTGTATTGCAAACATCTAATAGCATAAATGAGAAACAATTTTCGTAAAACTTTTCTTTGTAAAATCGCATCATCTATCTTACTAGTAGATCCTCTAATTTCATTAACAACATTTTTTATCCTAGAGAAATATTGAGCAACATTCTCACCTTATTGCATTCACATATCATTGAACTTACCTCGAAGACTTTCAGATGTGGATCTCAAAAAAATTGTGTCAACTCCATAGATGGTATGAAGAGCATGCCACATTTTATTTTCACTATTACAGCCCTTGATATCATCAAACTCAACATAAGTTAGGGTAGAGGCAATGTCCAACATTGCCTAGTTGTGTTCTTTCTTCTTTTTCAGATCTTAGGTAGTTAGGGCTCCAATAGGATTAACATGCTCAATAGAAATTGTAAATTGTTAATGATCTCCAAGACCTTCTAGGTGTAGCTTCAATAGACCTTTCAATTTAGGAAATTAATCTTTACTAAGCTTGGGTACCTCTCTTTTTTATATCTTAATCTTTTGCTTCTAGTACCTTCAAACTAGTCCTCTTAAGCAGATGACTTTGACACCAATTGTAGGAATTTTTTAGAATAACTAATAGGGGTGAATTAATTATCCAAGTAAAAAGAAAACTTTTCATAGATTAGTGAATCCATATCCATAAAACATATTCATCATGCATGCACCCATTAGGTCATATAAACACACAAACTTGTAGGTTACTATCAAATTAACTTTGTAGAAATGTAAGCATGAAACATAGCAAAATTCAATTACACATTTGACACAATGATTTTATGTAGAAACACAATTTGGAAAAAACCACCAGTAGCATGCTACTCATTCTCACTATTTTGAAATGATACCATGTGAAAGGCCAAGCCTATTAATGGTTACAATGCACACTATTAAGTGTGACCTAGTTAGATGATTTTAATCACCCTATTAGTAGTGAGCCTTTGTAGAGGACTTTAGATCATTCAATTGGAATGTCACTTGATTAAAGGATTTATGAATGACTATTAGGTCAACCTTAATCCAAAGGATTTACCCTAGAGTGGTATAATGATTAGAAAGTAATAGTAAGGCTTGATCTGATAACAACATACAACACACTTTGTAGATTGCAGATCTCTATTTCTATCCTCCATTATACTTGGCTCTCACACACTTCAACTCTGATAGCTTGTTCATCATTCAAGAATCTACACCCTTAAGCCTTCTTTCTTTGCTTTCCAATAATAATCTCTTCTACTTGGTCATTGGATGAAACAATACCCTAGACTCCTTTTCTTCCTCAGGTTCTTGAACTTGATAACATTTTCTTCTGACCAACCATCTCTATAAATAGAAAATTAAGATCTTTTTCATTCATCCTCTATCATCCATTTTAGGGCTAGGTAGGATTCAACGAATCTACTCATATTTTCATTTTATTCCCTTCTAGAAACCTCTCCTTGAATCCTCTTTAAATTTTCCTCAAAATAGTTTACCATGAATTCTGTTCCACTAGCTCATCAAGCTTATCTTCCACATGCTTCACAAAATTCACTTGGCTTAAACTATATTACTCAACATACACTAAAATTTGAATTTTCTTGCCTGCAATTGATTTTTTTCTTAGCTTGCACTAAATTTTTTTGGCACGTACTATCCACTTTTTCAAGCTTGGTAGACTCAATTCTTCTTACTTAATCTTCTAAACTTTGTTAGTGTATCCATCCTTTACAAGCTTAAGTATATAATCAATACACAATAACATCAATGTCTTAACTAATCATTCTACTCATTTTTCATACCATAACTCAACCTTTCCTCTAGGTGCTATTGTTATATGATTTGATCAAAATCTCCTCATCAATAAAAAAAATGATAGTACTCAAATCATCTAAGCAATTGCCTTACCAACAAGTAGTAGGTTTGACATCAATGACAAAACAATGAATGAAACACATTCTCATACTTGTATCAATCTATTTTTAGTAGCACACATGTGCTTGTGTGTGAAGTGCACATAAGCACATTTTAGACTACTTTAGGGATGTACACATGTGCATGTGCACACCCTTAGAGGTGCACACCTTTGGAGGTGTACATAAGGCTTCCCCCTTCTTTACACAAACACACTAATCATTTTTGCAGTTGTGCACATGTGCACCATGCACACCTATTCAAGGTGCGCATGTACGCTAGTGTATGACTGTGCACTTAGCCACTTAAGAGGAAATAAAGGTGTGAACTAGCATACCCTATGCACCAGTGCAAGTTCACTAGTGCGTAAATTTAGCTATTGGGGTGGAAATTTCACTTTTTGGGTAGTTTGACTAGTTTGGACACAATTTTTTCATAAGGATGTGTCCTATGGAGTACACACATCATTTTTGTATAAAGGGGAAACAAACCTAGATGTTGGAAACCAAGTTTTAACACTTTTTTTCTAGATTTTCGGGTCCTATCACCAAGGTACACATGTGTGTAGGTGTGATTTTCTTAGAGGTGCATTGAAAGTTTTGAAGAAGAAGCAGTGCACCGATAGTTAAATGTTAGTTACTATTTTAGAGCATTCCATGCATTAGAAACATATTTTGATGGTAGTTCAACTCCCAGGAACACCTAGAGAAGACCGACCTTCTAGTTTTAGAACTCCTAGAGGTTTTACGACTCCTAGAGACATCTTGATCATCTCATGGCTTCTATCTTCTTTTCTTCTCTTTTTTTTTTTTGTTTTTTTAAGTCATGTGAAGGATCATGCACCCATTAATTGATAGAAACAAGGGTGGAGACCTTCTTAATATCATTTAGAGAGTGAATTTTTATGTAAATAACTTTAGTTTGTTAGTCTTTTTAGCATGAGTTTGCATTATAAGATCTCTCTCTCCTAACACAAAGGAAGGAAAGGAATTCTTTTAAATACATGGATGTAACATGAACTCTAGGCTATTATTTTGATGTAATAATATATGCTATTAGTGCTCTCATTCTAAGTGTAGTTATTCTTGCTAAAGTATGTTATTTTTGTGAATGTATGTTCATGAAGAATAATGGAGCCAATGATTTTATTGTGTTGTTATGATTATGTGACATTTTAGTTTTGGTGTTTACCTTATGTTAACAAATTTCACTAATGTAATGAATTGAAGAAAACATCACTTATTATTCTTGCATAGTGTCTTGTCTTGCATTAGTGCACTTTCTGTGGCCTTGCGATTCAATGAAACATTAAAAATCTTTTAGTTATTATTGAGTTCCCATCAATGATTGCATTAGTAGAGTTGAGGAAGAGCTGCTCCTAATTTCATTGGTTTCCTACCTAATCTTTTCAACAATTTAATTCCTAAATGTGTTGTTACCATGGGTTATATCTGTTAAGAATTTACTTTTCAAGTTATTTTTTTAAATCTCTCATTACTCTATCTTTGTTATTTTCTTTTCTAACACTTGGCTAAAATAGGAATTCATATGGCTGCATTGATAAATTACATTCATCATATAAATAGAAAATACTAAAAAGTATATTTCTTTTGTGGTTACTTTTTCAAACAACAACAAATCAAATAGATTATCCAAAATTAATTCAAGAAAGAAAAAGTCTCCTCATGAACATACACATTTATATTCAATTGAGAAAATTCCAATAGGTCACAAGATCACCCAAAACCTTGGAGTTGATCCTCAATTAGCTTTTCAAGAGAGGGATTTGAAAAGATTCTTGTCATTTAGCCTCATGCAAAACAATAGCTCAATAGGTCCTTTGTGTTAATGTCTATCTTTTAATTCCTTTGTCATTGCAGGATGTATTGAACTCTCTAGAAATGAATTTACCACCTTTTTCAAATCTCAAACACTTCATAATCTTCCTTATTTCTTTTTCAACTCTAGCTAAATACCACTTGAAAAATTAAAAAATGTTAGATTTAACTTTAAGGAACATCACAATCATCATCCTCAAATAGTCATCAATAAATAAAATGAAATACTTATCTCCACAACAGATTTGAACATCAATAGGTCCACATAGGTCCGTGTGAGCCAATTCCAAAATATCACTAGAATTGTATATTATGCTCTTGAAACTAGATTTGGTCATTTTTACAATTGCATTTGTTTACACATAGCATTTTCAGGTTTCTTTAGTTTTGGAAATCATTTTACTTTCTTCATTTTACTAATATTTATCAAATTGTCAAAATTCACATGACATAACCTCTTGTGCCTAAACCAAACATCTTCTTGTTGTGCAAACAAACATTTCTCATTAGATAAATCTAGGTAGAACATGTTACCTCTTGTATAACAACCACTTCCAATTAGTTTACCATCAAAATCATATATCTTGGCCTTCCTATCATGGAATTTAATTCTATAACCTTATTTGTTCAGTTGTGAAATAATCAATAGCTTATAGTTAAGTCCTTCAATCTAGTAAAAATTATCACACTTGATCTTGTCAGTCAACTAAATTGTACCTTTACCTTTTACAAAACATGGAATATCATTACCAAATTTAACATGTCCACCTTTATATGGACCAATATCCTCAAATTTACCTCTATCACTAGTCATATGACTGCAGAATATTAGAAACAATAGTCCACCAAGATAACTAAGATGGGGGGGGGGGGGGGGGGCGTGTGAATCAATTATCCAAAAATTAAAACATTTATCTTTCTTAAATAAACTTAACCATTCAACCAAATTAAACAATAAACATAATAAGATTCAAATAGATAATTACACAAGATATGTGAAACCCTTGATCATAGGGAAAACCCTGGTGTGATTGATGCCCATAAGATGATGTATTAATATAAATATTTCTTGTTAGAGGATGGACCCTATTAGGAGTCTACTACAACATTTAGTACATATGAGTCCCTATTAAGAGACTTTGAATCCCTAATAGAAGATTCCAACCCTATTAGGAGTTGTAGTACAATGTTCGCAAGATGAGCTCATTGCCCAAACATGCAATTTCAACTACAAGAAGAGCTCATTGCCCAAATGTGCAATATACTATTATGTTCTTCTTAATTTTATTTTTTCAACCAAACCTATCACTCTTAGACTTTATAGACTAGGTCATGAACCTTAGATCCAAATATCTAACATCGGACCATTCAACAAAATCTTAGAAATGAAGTTTCCTTCACTTTCACTTTTCTTTGCTCAACTTCGCATTCCAATCTCTCTACTACTTACAATCACTTCTAATAAATCCATGTGATAAAGGAAAATGTCCTTCCTTTATACCAAGTGCATAAAAAGATTTCCTTAGTTGGTTATTAGACCTTCTCAATTTATTATTATAGGACCATATTAAGAACACGTTACACTTAGCTATAACATTAATCTTCTACCTTGCAACTTGAATATCTTTCTACAAACATAATATTATGACGAGAAAACTTAGCCTCATCATCACCAACATTTATTCTTCATATAATCAACCTTGATTCTTAGGACAACAACTCTATTAAGAGATATAAAAAAGTTTACCAGAACATGCCTCTATAAATTCTATCTTAGAATAGAGATCGCCAAAACCTACATAACTTCTTCAAGACTTATCATTTCTCTATCCAACATTAACTTAATATACTAAATACTTGGAAGTATTTCCCATAACCTCAAATAGTTAGAATACTCAACTAGCCATTCATACCAACTTGATCTTTCTATTGTTCTTCTGTCAGATACCTCAAAAAACTGCTATGTTGAAATCAATGAGAAACTCAGTCATGAATGTAACATATCATCATAGTAACATATCTACAATACTCCCCAATAGGAATATCATTGAAATTCATGCTTCCAATAATCTCCCCCTTTGGCATTGATGGCAACATAGATGAATAAAATCTAGTTCCAAGAATACCTACAAAAGACTATTCATCTTGCTTTTCAAATACTCTTCATCATTCATTCTCCCCCATTGATATATCTCAATGTGATTTTTGTCAAACTATCATTCCATGTTGTACTTCTTGATTATCTTTGCTTTCTCCCCATGATGTTCTTCCTCATGATGCTTTTTCTTCTCCCATATAATATTTTTCATGTCGTATTTCTCCCCCATTGACATCAATGTAAAAAGTTTTAGCAGCCATCAAACTCTACAACAACTAATTTTTACTAGATCAAGTGTCGAAAGACACTATTCAAAAATACATACAATAAGAGTTATAGATAACTCTATCCATCATAGATACTCCCCCATACAAGAAGCATCAACATTTAGTCTAGAAAGAGAATTGTTCTCTATTATACTAGACTAATGCACTCTTGGATCTTCTATTCTGATGTAGGAAGGGGCATAATGCCTAGCATACCTCATAACTACTTAAAACTCTCTTTGGGAAGAGGCTTAGTGAATATATTTATAATATGTTCTTTAGCGATCGCATACTCCAATCTAATTTCCTTTTCTGCAACTTTCTCTCTCAACATGTGATAATTAATATAAATGTGTTTGGTCTTGGAATGCAACACTAGATTCTTAGATATATTTATTGTGCTTGTATTTTCACAATATATGACAACATGTTCACTAATTTCTATCCTTATATCCTTCAGCACTTGCTTCATCCAAAATACTTGATTACAATTGTTTGCTACTACAACATATTCTACTTCTATTATACTTTGTGATTTACAATCCTACTTCTTGCTTATCTAAGAAACCAATCTTCCTCCAAGAAAGTGGGCTCCACCACTAGTGATTTTTCTATCATCCATACAAATTGCCTAGTTAGCATTAGTATAAACACTTAGAGTAAAATCATTAGATCTTTTGAATACCACAATCTAAACTCTAATGTTCCTTTCATATATCTAAATATCCTTTTGAATGCTGCGTAATGTGCTTCTATGGGATTAGCTTGGAATCTTGCAACAATTCCAACTACATTTGTTATATCTAACCTTGTGTGAGTTAGATATTACAATCCTCGAATCATAGATATGTACTTATTTTGCTCAATAGTAGGTGTCTCATCCTTTGTAGATAACTTGTGTCTAGTTACCATAGGTGTTCCAATAGATTTGCATGTTTGCAAACCAAACCTTTTTAGTAAATCCATCAAATACTTAGTCTAAGAAATAAAAGTTCCTTCTTTATTCTGTACAATCTATAATCCTATAAAATATTTCATTTCTCCTATCATACTCATCTCGAATTCCTTCTTCATCTCTTTAGTAAATTTTTCACTTTCATGATCATTTCGTCCAAATATGATATCATGAACAAATATTACCAAAATCATCAAACTATCATCAATTTATTTCCAATAGAGATTACTATCTGCCATAGCTTTTCTATATCTAAGCTTTGTCAAATCCTTTTCCAACCTTACATACCAGGTTCTGGGCGCTTGCTTTAAGCTATACAATGCTTTCTTCAGTTTGCATACTATGTCCTTATCATCCATCAAAAGACAACCTTCAAGCTGCTCAATTTACATATCTTCAAGTTCTCCATTAAAAAATTCTAACTTAACATCCATTTGATATACTTTGAATTTCTTTTTTGCTACATAGGCTAAGAATAGTCTTACTACTTCTATTCTTGCCATAGGAGCATAGGTCTCATCATAGTCTATTCCTTCTTGCTATGAGTAACCTTTACATACCAATCTTACCTTGTTCCTTACAACTTCACCTTGCTCATTCATCTTGTTCTTGAATACCCATTTAGTTCCTATCACATTCTTGTCTACTAGTCTAGGGACCAATTCTCATGTCTCATTCTTTACTATATGATCCAATTCCTCTTTCATAGCTTGTTTCCAATAATAATCTCTACATGCTTCATCTCTATTTTTAGGTTTAACTTGAGATATCAAACATAGTTCTTCATTGACTCTACTTCTTATCATCAAACCTTTATCTCTACTTTTGATGATCTATTTGAGTGCATGATTCTTTGTCATATTCTTTCCTAAAATAGGAGTTTCTATCTCAACTCTTGGCTCTACTAAAGGTTCTAAGCTTTGTTCTTTCCTTAGCTCCCCTTTGTTCTACAAATCTTTGTTAGTCTCAAGAAACACTTCATCATTCCTTGGTTTAGTAACAACACCATCATCTATCTTGTAATCAACTATTTTATCTTGTATCCTGAATTTCTCATCAATTATCACATTTGTACTTTTTGTAATAGTCTTAGTTATCATATTATCACATCTATAAGCCTTTATTTTTAATGAATAACCAAGAAAAAAACCTCCATCACTTCTAGAATCAAACTTACTAATATCATCATCTCTTTTGATATAACACTTAGTACCAAAAATTCTAAAATACTTAACTATGGGTGAGTGATCAAATCATAGTTTATAGGGGGTCTTGTTTGTGTCTTTCTTGACTTGCACTCTATTCATAGTGTAGACTATTGTATTCACATCTTGGATACATCATTCTTAGCTAACATAGCTCTTGCTACCTTTGTAACTGACCCGTTCCTTCTTTCTACAATGCCATTCTACTCAAGGGTTCTTGGAGCTGATAATTATCTTTTGATTCCATTTTATTCACAAAACATGTTAAAAACATTTGAAGTAAATTATCCTCCTCTATCTAATCTTAAACATTTAATCTTCATATCAGATTCATTCTCAACTCTATTCTTGAATATCTTGAACTTATCAAATGCAACCCACATCATTCTAGAAAAATCATCAACTCAAACCATAAAATATCTTCAACCATAGAATCCTTTAGTCTTTGTAGGACCACTAAGATTTGTGTGTACAATCTCCAATTTTTCTATAGTAGTAAACTTCTTGGTAGGAAAAGAATTTTTGTTATGCTTTTCCAAAACACACTCCATACAAATTATGTTAGTAGGTTTTACAATCTTAGGCAAATCTCTAATTCTAAACTATTAGGATTAAACCATAGATATAAATAACAATTACATGCAAATATAAAAAATATCAGAAAATAATAGATCATGCAAAAAAGAACACAAGACACTAAGATTTAAAATGGTACACACAATCCCTAGGCTACATCCACCAAACAACAAGTTTGATATTATTATGATCTAGTGATTACAACCTGATTACAATTTTTAATCCCTTATAGCTTAATAATGTTACAAGAACCAATTTTTGTATCACCACTATGAAACAATCCCTAACCCTAAGCTCTTTTATACAAGTATTTTTATCGCTTTAGAGTTATAATTAATAATTACATGTCAGCCCAAAATCCCAATAAAATAGGGCCCAAATTTTTTGGGGGGGCTTTTGCCCCAAACTCCCAAACAACCATGACCTAACAACCCCAACTGTATTGGTGGCTGCCACCCATAAACCCCTACTCGTGGCTCAGCCTAGCCCCAAATGGTGGCAAGGAATTCAAGAGTATGTATAGTGCCTCCCTAATCAGTCACCACAATCTAAAAATCTCCCACTTGGGGACTGATCTTGCCATACTCTAAACAAAAATCTCCCACTTAGAGATTAATCAAGCTCCACATGAAACAATAATCTCCCACTTGGAGATTGATCCTATAGCTATGTTGCTACTCCATGAAGCTACCACTAGATCAAACTACCCTGGACTCTGTTGTTCTTTTAATCATGTTCATTCTAGAAGACCAACCAAAGCTAAAGAGGAGTTCATCTTCTCCCTTGTTACTACCTTTGTAAACATATTTTTTGAATTGTCATCTATATGTACCTTGTCTAGCTTTAATTGTCCATCCTCCAAAATTGACCAAATGAAATGGTACCACAACTGTATGTGTTTTGTCTTTGAACGTAAAGCTGAATTCTTTGCAAGATGAATGACACTCTAACTATCTATAAGAAAATAATTATCCTTCTGATGGGTGTCCCAATTCTTCCAAGAAGAACTAAAGCCATATCATCTCCTTAGCTACCTCTATAGTGGATAAAACATTGACCTTTTGTAACCTAGAAACCTAGCTCATAGCTACCCACCACTAGTAAATACATAACCTATAGTACTCTACCTAGTATTAATACCCCTTGCCAAATCTAAGTCAACATAGTTCTATAAGTAAGTAGTAGAGCCCCCAAAGTGTAAATACTTATTGGATGTTCCTCTCAAATATTTGCGAATCTATTTGACTGCATTCCAATGCTCAATTCTTGGATGAATCATGTACTTGCTAACAACTCCCACTACATGTGCAATATCTAGCTTGGTACATACCATAGCATACATCAAACTTACTATAGCCAAGGCATAGGGTACCTTGGACATCTTATCCTCCTCTTTTTGTGTCTTGGGACACATCTCCTTAGTCAACTTCAAATGACTAGGTAAAGGTGTGCTGATAGCTTTAACATTCTCTATAGAGAAATGTCAAAACATCTTCTCAATATAATCAACTTGAGATAGTGTCAATTTTCTATTCTTCCTATCTCTAGAAATCTTCATATCAAGGATTTTTTTTCTGCCCCCAAATCTTTCATAGAAAATGCATGTGCTAATTGGCATTTCAACCCCTTAATATGACCCATGTTAGAACCAAGGACAAGCATATCATCAACATATAAACATAAAATAATGTATCTATCATCATCCATCCTCTTAAAATAAACATGATGATCTAAATGACACCTACTATATCCAAACTCATGCATAAAACTATCAAATTTCAGATACCATTTTCGAGATGCTTGCTTCAAGCCATATAAACTTTTCTTCAATTTGCACATGAATTTCTCCTTACCTTTGATTGAAAATTCATGTTGCTAAGCCATATATATCTCTTCATCCACATCACCATGAAGGAAGGCTATTTTAACATCAACCTGCTCTAAATGAAAATCTTTACTAGCCAGAATACTTAAAACAATACGTACAAAAGTCATCTTAACAACATGAGAAAATATTTGATCAAAATCAATGCCCTTTTTCTATGCAAATCCTTTTACAACTAACCTAGTTTTAAATCTTTTCTTACCTCCATCCTCTCTTTTTTCACTTGTAAACCCACTTATTCTATAATGCTCTTTTACCTATGGAAAACTTCCATAAATTCCATGTCTTATTATTCAGCAAAGAGTCCATTTTATCTTTCATTAAAGACTCCCACTGAATCTTGGTATCCACCTACACAACTTCATCATAACATTCAGTTTTACCAGCATCTATTAATAAAATAGAATACAAAGAGGGAAAAAATCTTTTTGGAATTCTAATTTTCCTTGTGACCATCTAACATTCACTAGTATGTGTGGTATTTTTTGTTATGGTTCTTACACCTCATGAGGAATGACTGGAACATCATCTTTTGGAGTATCATCTAACACTACATAATCATATTCTTTCTTCTCATGTTCTTACAATAGATCTTTGTACAACACTTTCTTATTGAATATAACATCTATACTTCTTACAATTTTATGATTTTCAAAATCCCAAAGCCTATAACCAAATTCATTAATGCCATATCTAAAAAATACATATTTCTTTGACTTAGCTTCCAGCTTGGTTCTATTTTCAAAATCTATTTGAGCAAATGCTTCACAATTGAAGGTTTTAAGAAAAGAATAACTCACCTTCTTACCAATCCATGCTTCCTCTAAAATACCACAACCCAAAAGAGTAGAGGGACCTCTATTAATCAAATATATAGCAATATTGACAACCTCTACCTATGTGTGTAAGGGAAACCAAGCATGCAACCTCATAATCCTTGTACACTCCATTTTCGTATGGAGTCCTTGGAATAGTTTTCTATCTATGAATACCACTAGTGGAGAAATAATCTTCAAATTTATGACTGCAATACTCACCATCATTATCAGATCTGAGACATTTTAATATCTTACCAATCTCATTTTCAACTAAGCATTTGCATTTCTTACAAGTTTGAAATATATAAGATTTCTATGTAAGGAAATAAATCTATAGCTTTCTAGTTACATCATCAGTAAATATAACATAATAATGAGAGTCTCCAAGGGAATATACTTGACCTAGTCCCCATAAATTAGTATGCACAAGCTCTAATTTCTCCTTTTTTGTGTTCCTCTCTTTTGTTTTCCATACTCAAATTTCATAGAAATCCATATTAACACATTTAAAACCTTGTAAAACTTTCTTTGAATGAAGTAATTTCATACCTTTCTCACTCATGTGCCCAAGTCTATTGTGCCACAACGCTGCATCAAAATTTATAGCAACTATTTGTTCTCCCTACTCAACTGCAACAACTATTCTTGAAAATTCATTTTTCTCTAAAATAATTAAAGTAGAAGGAATAATATGACCTGTACAAAGATATAAGGTGCCTACTTTCACACCTTTTTCTACTACAAGGGAATGTTTTGAAACCTTCCAATTTTTATCATTAAAAGTAACTACACAACCCTCATCACTGAGTTGCCCTGCTGAAATTAAATTCCTACTCAGCCTTGGAACATGTCTTACCTCATGTAGTAGCCAATGATTCCCATTCTACAACTTAATCTTAACTTTTCTCTTTCAACCAATTTAAAAGGGTTCATTATCCCCCAAATAAACAATTCCAAAATCCCCTTGGACATAATCAATAAAATAACCTCTATGAGGTGTAGCATGAAATGAAGAACTAGAATCTAAAACCCATGAATAATCAAAACTTTCTAAAGACAAAAGAAAAACATCCTTTTCAGATTTGTTACTTACCATATTTTCCTCCTTGTCTCCATTTCATTTATCTCCTCTATTTTTCTTTTGAGTCCAACAATCTTTCTTTTTATTCCCTAGTTTCCCACAGCACCAACAATCATTTGGTCCTCTCGATTGAGATTTCCTCCCCTTTGACTTCCTCTTGATTTACCATAATTTTTGGAAT
Source organism: Cupressus sempervirens (assembly GCA_028749045.1). NCBI lineage: Eukaryota > Viridiplantae > Streptophyta > Pinopsida > Cupressales > Cupressaceae > Cupressus > Cupressus sempervirens. The sequence continues at coordinate 730,063,714 of CM053793.1, forward strand.
TACTTCCTCTCTTAGTCATTCTTCTTTGAATTTGTGCATTCAAAGTACTTCCAGATGTAGATCTACCTGAGGATTTCATAGGAGATTCTTGACTCAAAATAACACCAATCACATCATCATATTTTAGGGTACTATATCTAGGGAAAAATTTACTCATAGCCATTACCAAGCGATTCTAGCTTTCAAGCAAAGAGCACAAAATCAAGAGAACCCTAATTTCTTCATCAAAATTGATACCCATAGAAGATAACTGAGTATTAATAGTATTAGACTCATTTAAATTATCTACAATAGATCCACCTTTTTCCATTTTCATATTATATAAATGCTTCATGAGAAATATTGTGTTTGAAGTAGAGGGCTTCTCATATAGTTTTTCTAGGGTTTGCATCAACTCTTCTACTGTCTAAAAGATCTTAGTCATCATTTGACATAGATCCCTAATTCTTGGTTTTTCCTTCTAATGGCTTCCATAAATCCTTCTAATAAAGATAGTCTTCCATTTGCATCTTCCATAATTGAATGTTCCACCCATTAAACTTGTCAACCCTTAGTTTACCCTCATCTGCCATCACTCCCACTCAACCGTGGGACTTTTCAATAGAGGATAATTAAGAAAAACAACTAGGCTCTAATACCACTTGTTAGGATTAAACCATGGATAGAAATAATATTTACATGAAAATATAAACAATATTAGAAAATAATAGATCACACAGAAAAAAATACAAGACACCAAGATTTAACATGGTTCACCCAATCCCTCAGCTATGTCCACCAAACAACAAGTCTGATATTATTATGATCTAGTGATTACAACTTTATTAAAATCTGTAATCCCTTACAACTCAATACCACTAGAAGAACCAATTTTTGCATCACCACTATGAAAAAATACCTAACCCAAAGCCCTTTTATACAAGTATTTTTACCACTTTAGAGTTATAATTAATAATTACATGTCGGACCAAAATTCTAAAAAAAAAGCCCCCAAATTGTTTTTTGGGGGCTCCACCCCTGAACCCCTAGGTAGTTGTAGCCTAATAGCCCAGACTGTATTGGGGGCTTCCACCTCTAAACCCATACTCAAAGCTCAGCCCAACCCTAAATCTTGATGAGGAATTATGGAGTATGTAGAGTACTTCCTTGATTAGTTGCCACAATCTAACAATCTCCCACTTGAGGACTAATTAGGCTCCACACTAAACAACAATCTCCAACTTGGAGACTGATTAGAACACTAAAAAACTCACATATAGTACTAGTCTTCGCAATATTGTCAAAGTTTCTATGAAAAAATCTCTTATGTGTTGGTAAACAAATCTGTCCTTTCTTATTTCTTGTGAAGATATGACTCTTAATGCCTGAACGATGAACAATATCTATTTAGAATAGTTGAAACGCCATTCTCTGATTATTGGTTTCTCTCTGAATTGGTAGGTATAGCTCCTTGTGTGAATGATGTTCAAGGAATTATGTTTTATTCTTAAAACTAATGTGGGGTATGCTCTTAACCTAAGAGAAGAAGAGGAAAACCAAATTAAGCCTAACTAGAACTTAATTCAGGCAAGAAAGACTTCTCAATACTAAAACAGATTCATGTATCCACACATCTTATGAATCCACAAATCTATTCACATAAGACTAGAATAAGTTGAAATTCAAATCTAAACTATAACTAATAGACCAAGAATGTGAACAAAATCTTTAGCCAAATGAATCATAACAATACTTATCACATTCATTCATGATCTGGAAAATAGGGGAAAGAAGCTCTGTTCTTCCTTAATTCTCTATAAAACAAAAAAGAAACATAGACCGAACACAATACCTATTGGAACAAAAAATGATTGACATAAAATACCATTTAATTGACTCTACAACAAAAAGTACTTTACACCAAAATTTTTTTGACCTTTCATTAATTATTCAACTTCATACATATAGAGTTGAGAGATGACCGTTACAATAGGAATTTTAATTGGTTCATCTTCTGAGGATGAAAAATGGAAAGATGATAGTTTGTTGTATTACAAAATTTATAAAATTTGCAAAATTTACATCAGAGAACGAAAAGGGAGTGTCAAATGAATTACTTAGACTTCTTTCCCTTTTCAATTTTTGCCCTATATGTTTTGGCAGCTGCTATAATTGGGATCATTTCTTTGTGACTAGGCACATGTGCATTAGTAAATCTTAAGAGCCACTTTGAATGCTCCTAAGCCAACTACTTTACTGCATTTAGCTAACTTGTCAATTCTCCAGCTGCCACATGTACATATCCACCAAGCATCTGTAGCTCTACCACTCTGTTTTGACTGCTTGAAGTCATTCCAGATAGATTACTCAAGTATGTGGAGAAGTTATTTTTCATTACTTCTACCCCAAAGAGAGCTTTTCCTTGCTCACTATTTTGTGGGTCAGTGTGTAATCCTCACATGAGTTCAAATGCTCTATCTTGGATCTTCTTCACCTTTTCCCTTGTTTTTTTGAGTCCTTCTTTAGCCTCTTGAATCATCTCCTACTTGAATTACATGTTTTGAAGCCATTCGAATAGAGGCTCAGTCCCCTTCGTCAAAATATTTGCTTCAACTACCTCTTTTGCCTTCATTTGGATGACCATATTTAGGAGAGAAATACATTTGTCACACCTTTCCTTTTTTGTGGCCAAAGTGTTGTGATTAAAAATGATATTATCCTTCTCAATTTCTAATCAAAGAATAACATTTCCAATTTGATCAATCAAAACAACTCCATCTGCATTAAGTTTCTCAATCCATTCTTTTTCGATCTAGCCAAAATGCCTATCCTTTTGAAGCTGTGAGATGAAGGCTTGCACTTCTTTTGCAGTAGGGTTCTTAGTAGCAAGCACACTAGTAATGGTTGCTAATGGAACAACTAATTTCCTGATAAATGTTTTCAATTCTTCAATCTCAGCCTTCATTCTGATTTTTGAAAATGTGAGGTTCTCTAATTGTTCTTCTATCACCTCATTACTTGATCTCCATATGATCACCTTTGTATCATGCCTAGCCTCTCCAAGATCAATCAAATTTAGAATGAAATCATTAGGTGTCATGTCCTCAATTCTCCCTGCTTTATTTGGCTTTGCTACCTCCATTGTTAAGTGTCCTATTTCTAGATCTTGCCCAAGTATTGATAAAGTCTTTTGCTTCTTAGCTTTTGCTACTGTAGATCTAGAGAAAACTGCTTGATACATAGTATCCTTTGTAAGGATACTCTCCTCTTTTCTCTTTCTCTTCCTTTCTAGAGTATCCTCTAGCCAAGATTCTGTGCTTATTACTTTAGAAGTAGCCCCAAGTGATTCTATACTAAACATCTTGTTCCTCACCAAATTCACTAACGCTGAAGTAGTAGAAAAAGGATTCTTAGGATCCTGAAAGAGAACTCAAGACTTTCTCTTGCTCTTGAGTTTTCCTTACAGCTTCATCAGATTCAGTGGATTCGCTACTACTACTCTATTCATCCCGATCTCTACTATCTGAATGGGGGAACTAGTTAGCTTCAAAAGGGGAACACTTGCAGATGGACCAGAGCTATGATGAGAAGATGGAGTAGAAGCCACATGAGGAGGTGAAACTGGAGTAGTAACACCATCTTTTGGCTCTTCAGTCCTCTTTTCTTTAGCGCTAGCTTGGGCTCCAATAACTAGTAGAGAACCACCTTGGAAAGTTGGAGCTAATGAAATTTTCTTCTCCAGGGGTTGGTCACCTCCTCCTGCAGATTGAGTAGGTTCTTGAGTAGCTGTGGTTGTAACACTAGGTGTGGCACTTTGAGAAGAAGTGGGAGTAGCAGTGGCTGGAGAAGCTTGAGTAGTCTTGCTCCTACTCTAGCTCTTTTTTTCTGTCCACTCAACCCATTTCCTAGTTCTCTTTATGATCTGGGCCATCATAACATCAATATCTTCTTTTATATTTACACATGGCTCAGAGCTAATTGGGATGTTTCTCAATTTGGTCAAATATGTATTAATATACATATTTTTCACATCATCTTCTAGCCCTTCCACATCCAACTCAATGCCATAGGTCTTTATTTGATCTACTGTGAGTCTAGCAAAGGCATGGTCTCGGATCTGTAGCTCATCTCTGCAATCAGCCCAATAATCTTCTATAGTAGTTACATGTTTAATGACACTTCCAATTTGAAGCACATCTCTAGCATACCCATTTGGATAAAACATGGGCCTTATCACTTCATACTCCTCTAGTCTGTATTTGTTCTCAAATGCTTTGAGTATGTTCTTCTCATCTGATCAAGACTCACAACTGTATGCCCCAAATTTTATGGAAAATTCATATCCCTTTTGCTTCAAACCGGCACTTAGCACATTCACCTAGATTTCTTGTCTCATGATCTCAATGAGCACAATCATGTCATTCAGATATCTAGGTAGCTTCAGGGGAAATCCATTGAAAGTTACAAGATGCAAATATGAAAAAGATGAGAATTGGATGAAATACCACCATCACTTCTGGGCTGAATCTCCTCTCTGGGCACCCTTGGAGTTGCTTGCAAAGCCTCATTGTAAATGCATCATTAACTCTGATATACTCTACATAACTATTTTGTAACTACAAGCATGGGTAAAACTCATAACTCTTTATATCATCTAGAAAATTTGCTACTCTGGGAAGGCCCAACCATAATTTTAGGGAAGCCAACATATATATCAATAAAGAAGACATATAAAATGAATTTGAGAACTTGGTTACACTTAGAACCCTAGATAGATGCTCACTTACCTCATATGCCCAGTCAACATATTGTCTATCCAAGAAGATAATTTGCACTAAAAAGAAGTATTGTTCTACAAAGTTAAGGGCTTTGACCTCACCTTTCAATTGATGCAAAAGAACTAGAATGTCCATTATCTTGGGCTTGAGATCAGTGCCAAAAAGGGTTTTAGGAACTTTAATTTTGGCTCCTCTTGGCTTTTGGAACCAAGAACTCATGATCTCCTTTTTCCATACCATCTTCTTCAGAGAGAATTCAGACATAGCTCCTCCAATTGTTAATTCAGAGAACTCCTCTATTTCTAGAATTCATAGGCAATTGACTATTGCTTGCCTATCAATTGAGATTAACACCATTTGATCAGGCAACAAGATTTGCTTCGCATTTGGGTTATAGTGATTGATACATTCAATAATCAGATCTACACTGCTACTAGAAATCCTATTGCTTCTACCATCCCACTTCTTCGAAGTTTCTCTATTATGGGATGAATTGGTTCTACCCTCAACCTTCTTTGAAAATCTTGCATGTCAATGAAATGGCGTGAAGTGTCTATGATATTTTTCCATGTGGACTTGATTCCATCCATTCCATGAAATCTAGCAAATCTTGTTGCCATTTTGATTGAGGTAAAGATAAATGGAAATCTTAAAACTTGAAATAAGATAGAGAGTAGAACTTTGTAACTATGGGAATTTCAATAATCAATTTAATAGCATAACAATTCAAATGAGTAAGCAATAGTTTGAAAATCCATTATGTTCATCTCTATATAGAAACTCCAGTCGACTCATTAATCTTTAAAATCTACACCACAAAAATGACTTAAATGATAAATCCATTAGATTATTAAATGTGGAGGTTACAATGGACTCTTTCTTGTTTTTTCACTATTTTCATTGGCCCAACGGTTATTTTCCTTTATTATAGCTTACTTTCCCATTTTACATCAAGCTGTGGAGAATTAAGAATAGAGTACTTCATGAATAAAATTCTACTCAGCCATAATTTGAACAAAATACCTCCCTCAAAGTGATCAACATGCTTCCCTTACCTTTTTTAAGCTTCCTATATTTGATTCATCAAATAACCATGCTTGCAAGAGTGATCTTCTACTAGATGCATAAAACTACCTTCAAGGGTAGAAACCCCACAGAGGAGAAGCTATTTTTGAGTTTTCCACCGATGCCCTTTGTTTTACCTTGTCTACCCTAATCATTTTACTTTAAGCCTTCAAAAAATATAAAACTGACTTTGCAAGTGAAAGGTGGGACCCACTAGCTCACTTTATTCTTTTACAAACACCTTTATAGAAAACTGATTTCTTGGTTCAAAACCTGAAATGTCCCTTTACTGATTTTATATGATATTTCAAGCCTCTAATCAAATCTTTAAGATCAAACAACCAATCTTTCAAAGATCCACCAATTTCTCAATAAACCCCAAATCGGGTATGCCGAAAATAGTGCCAAAAACTTCACAGCTTCACATATTATTAGTAAATCTGAAAGTGGAAATTTTTATAGAAATTTCAGCAGCATAACAGCCTAAAAAATGACATTTTCAGATCTGTATAATGTTTACACAACAACTCCCAAACGGAGGATAAAAACAATGCTCATCGGGCTCCCGAAAACAACATAGAATAGCCCGAAAACACCACAAAAACACTAATAATCTATCACAGAAGCATAATCATGACCAAATACATATATTCAGCTCTATTTTAACATCTAAAAGTCTAAAATATAGCAGAAACCCAAACTGATATGAAATACTCAACCGGAAACACCAAATTCTTTCAAAAAACACACTCGAAAACCCACAAATCTGCACTGTTCAGCACAAAGGAAAACTTTGCATGAGCATGCACATGAAAAGGCTTCAAACTCCTATCCTTAGCCTTCTTGGAAACCTAAAATCTCCCATTCTTGGGTCTCCTTCTCCATAGGTTTGGCAGCCTCTGAAGAACAACAAATAAATGAGCAAAAATCAAGTTCTGGAATCAGCCCAAAATGCCTCCAAACCCCTTAAAAGAGGGCATAACCCTAACTCACATCAAAGAGAGCTTAATAAAACATATTTTAATAATAATTTTCATTTATTAGTCCATTAGCTTCCAAAGATTATCCCCTTTTTTCGAAACTTCACCTTTTTGGGCCTGCCTGCCTTAGCAAAGATTATTATTTTTAATTATTTGAAAAGGGGACATGACAAGTCCTCCCCTTCCAAATATTGCTTGTCCTCAAAAAATGGCTGAAAAATAGACCAATCAATCCACCTGGATCCCAAATGTAGTCATGAACTATACTATTGTCAATTAACACAGGCTCCTGCAATATCCTCTGCAATATAACCAAGAGGAATCCATAATCAAACTGACAATTACTGCTCAACCAAACTCCAAAGTCACAACTTCCATAGTCAAAAACCCATGAGACACAAACTGTTAGAACATCAAAACTCAAGTAAAGTGGAAAAATCAAATTGCCAACATAGTAAATACCATCAACGCATCCCACTGGCCTATACGGAATGTACAATTCAACTCTGCAACAATGGTGAACGCTCCCGAATGAAAATATACCAAGTATGGAGAATCCACACACTATACAACTCCTACAGTCAAGACAACTCTGTGGATCACTGACCACTATCTCATAACCATAACTCCCATGCACCCCTGATGGTGAAAAGCCATCACAAGATAAATAGCAAGAAATGGAACCCAAACCAAGTTTGTCTGCCATCAACTCCTCAGCACAAGGATCAAATGCTAATTGATGTACATACCCTGCAATATAATGTTGATAAAAAAAACCAACCTCAATCAATAGATCACCATGAACAAGTGATACAACCCATTGTGACTGATCACTAGCTAAGTCAGGAGATGTCATAGCCAAAGGAGTAGAATCAATAACACCCGTTGAAGCATCACTCCAAAAATCCTGCTCTAAGTCATGTATTATCAAGCTATCAATTGTAGGACCTATCGCCATGTCATGCCCATCAAAACTCTCATCTCGAGGCATCAAACTATCCCATAACTTATGATAAGCACTAGGAACCAAAGTACATCTGTGTATCATCATCTCATCAACATGGTCATCAAAGGTGAATTGATGAGAATACCTCACAATGTAATGTCGATAGAATGCACCAATCTTAGTCAGTGGCTCAGACTACAATCTAGATGTAACTAACTACAATTGATCACTAACCAAGTTAGAACTAACTACTACCTCTGAAGACATCGCCAAGGGAGTAGTATTACTAGAAGGAACCATGCCAACTGTTGGCTCACCAACATCACACATGGTCTTTGATACATCATCTCTAGTCTTCGTGCCATTAGTACTAGAGGTCACTACCATGTCAGGCATACCACAACAATCTGTTGCAGCACACAACTCAACTGAACTTGACTCTAGTGGGGACAAACTTGATATGCCAGTGTTAGTACCAAGGATGGATGCATCCCCATCTCCACTATCTTTGACAATCTCGACCATGGACATGCTCGGATCACTAGAAACCATAGCTTGTGACTATATAGAATCTGGTAAAGACTGTAGTCTCTCTAACTCCATGGTCGCCTTGGCCAAATGAAACTATGACTCCTTGAAAGCCAACTGTGTACTCTCAAGAATCTCAGAAGTCGCCTCAAGCTGCTGAGTAAGCTCACTCACCTCATCTTCCTTTACCAACAATGCATCGTATGCTATACTGCCCTACTCCATAAGATAATCTCTATCGGCTACCAACTGCATATAATCCTATCTTAGAATCTAGATAACCTCCCATAAAGAGTGGAACTCTGTCAAGGAAAGATAATTGCCTCCCTGCTCATCACTAGTAGGAGAACCCCATCCATAAACTACTAACAACTGATGAGCAACATCAAAATGTTGGCAAGCAATAGTATTGTCTCACTCACTAACTCTCAACTGATTAGACGCATGATGGCACTAGCTAGACTTTCTCCTACAAACCTCCTCTGATGCACTGTGTAAAGGAGTATCCTCAAAGTTACTAGTCTCTAGAGTATTACCATCCATATCCTGTGAATCAACTCCAAAGCTCATATATACATATGGAGTATAAAAAACTGTAGCACTGATGTCTAACTCATCTATACCAAAAGAAACTACCCACTACATTCTCCTGGATGTCATCAATGCCAATATGATCCTGGGACTCATCTGTACACACTTCCAAATATGAAAGATCATCAACACATTCCAATAAGTATGGTTGACTGGATATATGAACAAAGCCCAACACCAGTGTATAAAAACTAATACCAGCATCTGACAAGCTATTGGCACAAGCAAAGACAACACCATGCAATATGCTAATCAAATCCATGATAGCACCCAAACAAACACTGCTACCAAAAAGTGTTAAAGATCTCCAGTCAACTGAATCCCAAATGCCAATATAACAATCTTGAGTCCATATCTGTAAACTAGAATCAACTGGTAACTCAAGAAAACTCCTCACCTGAGTAATATGACCAATACCAACTAACTCCACATACCTGTCATGATGAGATAATGAAGTCACAATACTATCTTTGTTCACTTTCAGTTGGCTGGAAAAATCATGTGAAGTACTACCAGCCTCAACCTCATGTGTCGAAGCATCTAACTATGCCTGGTACTCTTTCTCAACAAAGTCATGAATGCTCAATGTCTACTCATCTCTACCAGGTATCTCACCATCATGCACAACAACATCCTCATAATCATCATCTGAACCCACTATGCTGTAGTCACTACCTATTGTAACTATACCATCTTGAATACCTGTGACATCACCCTTTGATGACCTATATACAATTGTTTCAATTTGAGTATCAAATTCACCATTACTATCAATCTGCATAATATCCTTTCTCACTACCTCCTGTGGTGGAGTAGAATCTGAGAGCTCAGCTTGGCTATAAGCTAGTTTCTCAAACTCCTCATGCAAGTTCTTGGTAATTGTGTCATCTACCTTGTGAAAAAATCTGTCAAATAGAAATCCAGTCAACTTATCCACCTTAGCTAGGTCAGAAAACATGTCATTCATTATACGGTGGTGCTCAACCAACTGTTCAGACATGTCATGGCTTATTTTCCTAAGTTTATTTCGAATGTCTAAATAACCATCCTTTCTACTATTTTAACTCTAGATATCAATTGTCCAAGATCGTGTCCTCTAAGACTCTGTACTATACCTGTTCATTCTTGATAAAGTAGAGTGTAACTCCAATAGGTTATAACTTCTTCAAACACCAAGAACTAACATGCAAATGATTAGAAGTAGCATGCAACAATAGATTTTGACACGCAACTAATTAGAAGCAACATGCAACCACTAAATTCATGAAGAACTAACATGAAAATGATTAGAAGTAGCATGCAACCATAGATTTTGACATGCAACTGATTAGAAGCAACATGCAACCATAAATTATGACATGCAAGATTTGGGTAGTTGTCAAAATTGACATGTAAACTTCTACAAACCCTCAGGATGGCAAGATCATAGCTCTGATACCACTAAAATGTCTCTTTACTAATTTTATATGATATTTCAAGCCTCTAATTGGATCTTTAAGATCAAACAACCAATCTTTCAAAGATCCACCAATTTCTCAATAAACCCCAAATCGGGTATGCCGAAAATAGTGCCAAAAACTTCACAGCTTCACATATTATTAGTAAATCTGAAAGTGGACATTTTTATAGAAATTTCAGTAGAATAAAAGCCTACAAAATAAAATTTTCAGATCTGTATAACATTTACACAACAACTCCCAAATGGAGGATAAAAACAATGCTCATCGGGCTCTTGAAAACAACATAGAATAGCCCAGAAACACCACAAAAACACTAATAATCTATCACAGAAGTATAATCATGACCAAATACATATATTAAGATTTATTTTAACATCTAAAAGTCTGAAATATAGCAGCAACCCAAAAAAATATGAAATACTCAACTGGAAACACCAAATTCTTACAAAAAACACACCCGAAAACCCACAAATTTGCACTGTTCAGCACAAAGGCAAACTCTTCATGAGCATGCACATGGAAAGGCTTCAAACTCCCATCCTTAGCCTTCCTAGAAACTTACAAACTCCCATTCTTGGGTCTCCTTCTACATAGGTTTGGCAGCCTCTAAAGAACAACAAAGAAATGAGCAAAAATCAAGTTCTGGAATCAGCCCAAAATGCCTCCAAACCCCTTAAAAGAGGGCATAACCCTAACTCACGTCCAAGAGAGGTTAATAAAAAATATTTTAATAATAATTTTCATTTATTAGTCCATTAGCTTCCGAATATTATCCCCTTTTTCCGAAACTTAACCTTTTTGGGCCTGCCTGCCTTAGCAAAGATTATTATTTTTAATTATTTGAAAAGGGGACATGACAAAACGTGCCAAGGAGAAGTTGTTTCTGAGTTTTCCATCAATGGCCTTTTTAATCATCTTAGTGAGTTTTGAAAGAATCCTGTAGCAAAAACATGGCAAAACTTAAATGATCTATCCATAACGTGATTTGCTTCTCTTCATTTAAGCTCGAGAATCGCATTTGGGAATCTTGGCAGAGTTTCACCTTCAGGGTGCAAAACTCGCCAAGGAGAAGATGAAACTAGATTTTTTGCCAGTACAACTTTCTATAAGTTTAGAACAAAATGACTTGTGAGTATGTTCATCTAAAGTAAAATAATTTAAGAATCTCCATCGAGCAAGGTCCTAAACTACCTCAAAGACTCATGATGATAAACAAAACCCACCCGGCCATACAATGCGATAGAAGAGAAAGATGAAAACCTTATGGAGATACTTATTACTTGAGGAAGGAAAAGGGGCAACTGACTTGACTAAACTAAAACCAATACAAGTTAATCTCCACTTTGCAAAATTGGTAGATGGTGAAAAGTGAGGCAACATTATGCCATAACCAACTGTCATCTACCTTTGCAACCAAACATATCATTTCAGTTGGATTCAACTAAAATACAGTACCTCTAGATTAGGTTCCTATTCCAATTACCTTTCCATCTTGGTCTCTGATCATGCATGTCTTCTCTATGAACTGCAACTAATAACCTTTGTCCACTACTTGTCCAATACTTAGAAGATTGTGCTACAAACCATCAACAAAATATATATTCTTAGTGTTAGTTTTTACCATCAAGAGTTACAGATCCATTACCTTTAACTTAATATGCTACATTGTTTCCAACTTTGATAATGCCTCCATCTTGATTTTTGAAGGCAATGAACTTGTTCATATCACTAGTCATATGATGTTAACAACTATTGTAATTTATCCAATTAGATCTCTTTTTAACCTATGACACCTAAGCTATTTTTCTCTAGACTTTCTTCTTTAATTGCCACAAATCTAATTTCATCATCACTAGTGCTTGTTGCTTGTTCATTAGAATTATTTTCTTCATTTGAATACAAATACTCTCTATCTCTTCTAGGTTTGTAATGTCTTTTATACTTTTTCTCTCTTTAAGGACACTTAGATGTATAATGACCATATTCATCACAAGTCCAACATTTAAATATTTTCTTACCACCTTTTTCTCTTCTTACCAAAAAGGCTACTCCTTCTTCAATCTTTCTATCCTTCTCAAATTTTTTGCTCCTAGCAAAATCTCCTCTAGCACTTGTGCTCTTTGATAAACTAGGTTGAATATTCAAGGCACTAAAAGCTATCTCTATTCTAGTCAATTCTTTGAACTGTCTAAGCTCATTCTCAATTTCTTTAAGTCTTCCAAGCAATGTATCCTTTGTGAAATCTTTGGTACAAGATATCAACAACTATATCATTTGAACTGCTAGCTTAAATGATAGTGTTAAAGTCTTCAATATCTTCCATATAACCTCATCATCTTCTTTGGTTCATCCTTGGGATTTAATACCTATAGTAATTTATGATATTTTTCTACATATGTTCTTACAGATTCATCTTCCATCATTTTAGCATCTTGAAATGCACAAATTTGACTTTGTAGCCTCAACTTCTTAGAATTTGCATCATCTTTAAAACTAGTTTCCAATGCTTTACAAATAAAATAAGAGGTAGCAAGTTATTTTATCTTATTGTATTCAATTTTGGGAAGTGTAGTCAGTAGTGCTTCTCTAGCTCTCATGTCACACATGTAAAGATCTCTTTCATCCTCAGTGTAATTTTCCAAATCCTTTTTAGTAATGATTGTCTTTGCTGATTTTATCAAGATCCAATATCTTAGACCCATACATAGTAGACATGTATTCATCTTTTCTTTTTAGCTGTCATAATTTGTTTCATCAAACTTTAGACAATCTTTCTCAAACATGCTTGCCATGGATCTCCCAAAGTTGTTAAACTTTATCTTCAAGGACTTGATACTCTAATACCAATTGTTAGAAGCAATAGTCCACCAAGATAACTAAGAGGGGGAGGGGTGAATTAGTTATCCAATAATTAAAACATTTATCTTTCTTAAATAAACTTAACCATTTGATGAAAGTAAAGATAAACAATAATGAGATGCACATAGACAATTACAAGAGCTATGTTAACTAGGGAAACCTTTGATTAGAGGGAAAACCCCAGTGGGAATGATGTCCACAAGATGATGTACTAATACAAATATTCCTTGTTAGAGGATGGACCTTGTTAGGAGTCTATAATAGCATTTAGTACATATGAGTTCTTGTTAGGAGACTTTGAATCTCTATTAGAAGATTCTAAATTAGTACAATGTATGCAAGATGAGCCTAGTGCCAAACCATGCAATTTTAACTACAAGAAGAGCTTATTGCCCAAACATACAATTTACTATTATGTTCTTGGATCCAAATGTCAAACTTTGGATCACTTAGCAAAACCTCAACAATGAAGTTTCCTTCACTTTTGTTTTGCTCTACTCAACTTTGCATTGCACTCTCTTTGCTGCTTACAATCACTTCTAATCAATCCACATGATAAAGGAAAATTTCATTCCTTTATATTGACTCCATAAAATAATTCCTTGAGTTAGCTGTTAGACCTTCTCAATTAATCATTATAGAACCATATTAAGAACATGTTACACTTAGCGATAACATTAATCTTCTTCCTTGTAACTTTAAGATCTTTCCATACAATAATATTATTCCAAGTGAAGTTAGCCACACCATCACCAATATGTCTTCTTCATATCCTCAACCTTGATTCTTAGGATAACAAATGTACTAAGAGATACAATAAGTTTATTAGAACATGCCTCTGTAAACTCTATCTCAGAATATACATCATCAAAACTTATATAACTTCTTCCATACTCATTATTTTTTCATGTGACATTAACTACATATACTAGATGTTCAAAATTATCTCCCATAACCTTAGATAGTTAGAATACCTAACTAGCCATTCCTACCAACTTGATCTTTCTGCTATTCTTCTAGTAGATGCCACATAAAATTTCTATGTTGACATCAATGACAAACTCTGCCTTGAATGTAACATATCATCATAGTAACATATCTATAATACTCCCCCATAGGAATAATAGCAACATTCATGCTTCCATTAAAGAATCCACTATCAATTATCTATCTGTCACTCTTGTTCACATGTGAGATTAATGCAATTTTCTCATCTTCATTAGAATCTTCTTTCATAGCAACATAGATAATTTCATCATCATTAGTTTTTAATTCAGTTTTAGTTTCTTCTTTAGCCATATAACAAGATTTATTACTTTTTTCATCCTTGTTTTTCTTGTAATCTTGGCAATCTCTTCTTCATTTGTACTTGATTTCCTTTCTCTCATCCTTTTCATCTCTATTAGGACACCTAGCAACAATATAACCAACTTTCTTGCATGAAAAAAAAAGTTAGTTTACCTTTGTATTTACCTCTACCTTTTTCAAATATTTTTCAGTGAGGACTTCAAGTTCATCAAGCTCATCATCATAACTATCACTTTCACTCTTCACATGTTTGCCTTTCTTTTTTCTAAGAACCAATTGTGACTTAAAGGAAAATTCAATAGTAGTAGGTGTGTAGTTATCAAAATTAGACACCTCAAAAGTAACAAGTTTATCAATCACACCTTCCAAGGTCAAAGTGTTACCTAGAGTACATCTCAATTATTGAATTGTAGAAAATCTAATGTCATATATAGGGAGTAGAGTCCTCAATACCTAGCTTATCACTGTTTCATCTTTGATTTCTCTATTTTCACCACAAATAGCATTAAAAATTTCTTTGACTCTTGTGCCAAATACTACTATGTTCTCACCTTCCATCATTCCCATTTCATTAAATTTACCTCTTAGACTTTTTGATTTGACTCTCAAGACATTGTCATCACCTCCCCATATGATCTTCATTTTGTGCCACATATTCTTTGCACTATGACATTATTTTATATCATCCAACTCGATATAACTTAGGGTTGAGGAAATATCCAACATAGATTGACTGTATTCTTGTTTTTGTTTCAATTGTTTAGTTGTTAGAGGAGTAATAAAACTATCTTCACGTACTCATTATGCACAAATTTTATAGCATCATCACCTTTATTTGATACATAAAATCTCATCAAGGTTTTCCATGCAGAAAAGTTCTCCTTATTTAGCTTTTGTACCTCTTGTTTGTGAATCATAATATTTAGGTTTAAGTACATTCAAACTTCTCTTTGTAAGCACTTGTGCTTTGATACCAATTGTTAGAAATGTTTAGAATAACTAAGAGGGGGGTGGGGGAAAATCAATTATTCAAGGTTTATAAGTACCATCTGACCAATTAAGCATTTACTATTCTACTTATCCTACTATTTCTTAATCTCTACTATATTGATAAACAGATTACTATCCTAAACATAACATACTTGCTGAATATAAAATTTATCAAATATAAAACATCATAAAAAATTTATCACAAGTTTGATACTAGGATTTTATGTGGAAACCCAATTTTGGAAAAACCACCAGCACCATGCCACCAATTTTTTACTCTTTCAAAGTGAGCTTTGTTAGAGCCAACCATGTTAAAGGTTACACTATATACTATTAAATGTGACTTGGTTAGAGGATTTAATCACCCTATTAGGAGTGGCCTTGGGAGAGAAATTTTATCATTCCATTTAGAATGTCACCTTGCTAAAGGATTTACATAGACTATTAAGTCCTTCAAATGATTGTTAGGTCAACCTATGTTAAAAGGATTTCAATACAAACTATTTATAATTATTAGAAAGAAAATAGTAGGGCTTGATCTATATGATTATAACTCAATTTTGTAGGTTTAGATCAATGTTTGGTTGATCTGTTGATTGAGTGATAAGTTCCCCATTGTCATCTGTATTCTTGATTCACTTTGGAATCCTTTAAATAGTCAATCTTCTCCTTTCAAACTTAAGCCTTCTGCTTAGATTTACTTATCAACTTCAAAAAAATTTGTGCAAGAAATTCATTTCTCTTTCTTCACTCTGTAGTGCCTACCCTCGTTCACATCTTTTCTGGACTTATTGTTGCTATCATTATCAGACTATGATGGACTATTTTTATGTTGATGGATTAGTGGTATTGTTTTGAGGCTACAAACATTATGTTATGGATTTAGTGGTTATGTGATGAGATCATTTAGACTTTACATTTCATGCATACATGATGATCATTATATTGTTTTCAGTTATTATTGATGATTAGATGGATGGTTTATTATCTTATGTGTTTTATTATGGATACTTACCCCATACTTGCATGTGTATGGTGTGCGTGTTTTCTTATTGTATGGCATTTCTGATGTGGTTAAGGAAGGGAGTCGTAGTCACCTGCTTAGTCGAGATCTACATGATACACCACTTCGTACCATTGTCTGTTTAGCTTAGCATTATATATAGTATGTACATGCATGGGTTTTTCTACAGGTTGCAGGTACCAGGTATTGACTTCCCTGAATTGCCAGGATGAGCGTACCCTATTACACTATCTCAATGATAAGAGAAGGGAGATAAATTCTCAAGTCCAAATCTCAAACCCTTAAACCAATTGTCCTAGTGAGGCAGGACAAGTATCTGGATATTTTACCCACCGAATGTGTCGGATGACATAATTCATGATTTTTTACCCTTTAGACTGATTTTGAGTGATTTGCTCTACGATGGGTTTTCATATTTTATCTTTGAGGTCTATGGTGAGTTTTCTATTAATTAAGTCTTAATAAATAGATTTAATTAATAAATTAATTATTTGAGAAAATTAATATAAGATATCATGTTATTTGATATTTTGATTATAATTAATTAAATGTGAATTATTGAGGAAAAATGAATTAAATGAAAGAAAATTAGAAATTAAAATTAATAATAATTATAAAATAATAATAGAAGTAATAAATAAATAATAATAATAAAAGTTATAAAAATTAAAATGAAAGTTATAATGATTAAAATAAAAGTTATAATTATTTAAATAGAAATTATATAAAAAGTAAATTGGAGTTATAAGCTTGCATGGGAGTTAATGCACTTTTCTATTTCTCAAGTGTCAACAACACGGGGGTTAGTGCATCAATTAAGCACATGGTGTCTACAACCCTTTGGCTCATCTTGAAGGTTGGAATAAGACCCATGCTTACTTGGTGACACCTTCCAGCTATTTCTAGAAGCATTCTAGATGTTTCCTGAAAGCTCTTTATATTCAGGCATTCATAGAGGCTCAGAGATAGTGTTGGGAGTGCAATTGGAGCATTAGAGGACTAGAGAATTCTAAAGAATGGAGGAGCTTGCTCTGCAGATTTTCTGAGGAAGAGTGATTTAGCATCAAAATTCGGGTAGATTCTTGTGATTTTATTTATGCTATTTCCACATCACGCATTCCCTGTCTTCTTTGTGTCTTCCATATGTCTTCTGAGGAATTTCATAATTTATTGCGCATTCTCAATATGGGTAGTTAAAATTTATTTGAGAATTTTATATGCATAGATCTGAAAGATCACGGGGCTAGGGTTTAAATTTATAGCCAAATCCATTAGAAAATTAATTGAGTGAATCTATAATGCAAATATTTTAAAATTCTTAAATTGTAGATATAATCTTTGTGGAAAAAGAAACATACATGTTTATATATTCAGATTTGCATATATGTATACATATATATATTTATATATATATATGTATATGTATACATTTATTATGAATCTAATACAAAATTTGAATATATATATATATATATATATATATATATATATATATATATATACATACATACATACATATATATATATATATATACATACATACATACATACATACATACATACATACATACATACATACATATGTATATATATATAATACACCGAATGAATGATTGATAAATCGTAGAGGGGAAAACTTAATAAACCACATCGCGATTCATTTTGCATAGAAACAATGTTAAAAAATGTATATATTAAAATTCCGTGGGCACGATTTGTACCCCATGTCTGCGGAAGGCAGAGGCCTGCCATCGCAGGTCTGTGGCGACAGGGGTACTATGTATCCACTGTCAGCGCAGTGCCTGCGACTGTAGCAAGAGTGGGGGGGAGGGGGGGGGGGGTTAAATAATAATATTGCTATGCAAAAAAATTTATGTTGCAAAAACGTTTATGTTAAAACGTTTAAAACAAACGTTATACATTTTCTATGAAATCGATTCTCATTGTTATTTTCATATGATATATGGTGTCAATCGAAATTGTTAATTCGATTTTATGAAATGTAATAGCTATTTATATATTTAAAAATGTATGTATGTATATATATTTAAATATATATATATATATATATATATATATATATGTATATATGTAATATGTAAATATGTTATTAATAAATTTAAGTTATTATTATTTGATAAATGATTTATATTGAAGGTTTATTTTCATAATGGTGACTTTTTAATAATTTTCAACTATTTAAGATTTAATTGTTTTAAATTATTAAATAAAAAGTTGATAGTATGGTGGGGCACGTATCAAACAAATATTATAATTGGAAAATGGATTTTTAGTTCTATTAAGGAAAAATTTTATTTATCCAAAACAATACATGTGTTCCTCCATTCATTCTTCAAACTTGGAAACATAAAGTGAGATCTCTACATTTAAATTCAAGTTGTAAATTTAGCGAAACCAAAACATGTGTTTGCATTGCATATTCTTTATGCTATTGTTTTGAGTTTTGGGTTGACTAGTGTTCACCAGTATAGGATGTCTACCAGAGGCTTGGGGGTTATGTGATTGTGATGTCATGATGATGCTTTAATCTCGATCTTTATAAACCCAACCATGGTTATGTGATGGAATGCTCTATGTATTGGATGTGATTACTGATTGTTATAGTTGAGATTCTTATGTATGAGACACTTGACTTAACCATTATTTTGGTCATCGATCAGTTATCCTTGATTATTTTCTAGTCACCATGATGGGACTAAAATGTGGATTTATTCTTGATGATGTCATGTTGTGACATGTTTGACTCAACCATTTTTGGAGTCTTTGATTAGTATGATTGAGATATATATTTTGGTTATTGAGAACCATTGGATATTTTTTATTATCAATGATGCTTCAGTTGCCAATAGAGAGCTGTTGTGATCATGATTTTCTATGGATGTTGCTCATGGAGATTTGATGCTTTTATGCATATTTAATGATTTTATTATAGATTATCTTTTGTGATTTTCAAATTTATGATTCCATGAGCATTAGGGTAGGATATATGCATGTAGTGACAGGAAGTGGCTTGCAATGGGGGCTGGGGCCCTAAGAGGCTGCCAAGGTAACTCATTGTAAGTTGGATTAATAAGTGATAACATTCACACCTAATACTAACTAAATGAACCTAAAAAGATAAGTGTTTTGTTCTCACCCATGCCTTGAGTGCTTGTATAGGCTAGGATGGGAGTAGTAAGACACATGGTTGTGACCTTGCATTCCGTAGTATGCCTCGTCAGTATGCGAGGATACTAGTGGCTACATGAGATCGGTATGGACCCGTGGAGTTTACCTAACTGCCAGGGTAACTTGTACGTGATAATTGCAATGACACTTTTCCACTTGCATAGTAGGTCCCTACATGTCATTGTGTGCCTCTAGGATTAGATGTCAGATTTTGTGTTTGGAACCTTTGAGTTAGTATACTTTTAGGATTCCTGAACTTATAGAGATTTGTGCTATGTGATTTTTGATAGCCTGCTAGGGACTTGAGATTATTTCCTTAGCACGGTGGGAGTGGACCACTTAGGTACCATGCGATCGGGTGGTAGTGTATTTTCCACTCTTATCATTTGAGATTCATTGAGACATCGTGGTTGATGCATCCTTCATGATGATGGTACATATGAATCCTTTTCATTGATGATTAGCATATGTTAGATGATGTTATCTTATGCTTTTATTTGCATGTTAGATTACTTTCTACATATGATGTTGTATATGTTAGGAGTGAAATTCCTATTATGTTAGTACCAATGATCTCTTCGGTAATTTGGAATGTTACACATGGAGGGATGGTTAGGATCCACGATGGTCTAATGATGCTATTAATGGTTGGGAGGAACTGTGCACTTAGTTTATTATGTTTGATCTTTATGATGGATGTATATGACTTCTATGATGATGTATCATGTGTATCATGTGATTATCTCTACTTTGATGTATCATGGATTAGAATAGGATGATGTACCTTATTCTATGTATGTATATTCTTTTGAGCTTGTCATACCCTGTGACATGTACAATGGATGATTGAGTATTTGAAATGTAATGTATAAACATTGGACTTATCATTATTATTTCATGTGGATGTTGTACTAGACGGATTCATGTATGTAATTCAATGTTAAGGGATCTTAAAGAATGTAATCTGTTATGTATGTTATGGTTACTTTTAGATGGACATTGCTATTGCTTCCATTATTGTGCATTAGTTATACGTGGTGTTTACTTATTTTATAAAAAAAATGCTACTAAATTTAGTGAAATTCTAGGTTTAATTCTTTGGATCCCTTGGCGGGGCATTATACACTCTCACTATCACTCTCATTTTATTCAATTCCATGCTTTCTTAAATAGGCAATTCTTGCTTGGTCATTTTCCATGTTCACCATAGATTTTATATCTGGTTCATCAGATTCATCGTATCTATACATCTTCTCGATTATCCTCTAGGAAATTCTTAGGAATCTATCTATTAGGTCTTTACCAATCCTTCCCTTGAAGTTAATGATCCAAATCATCAATCTTATCTTTGAAACAATTTACATATCCCAAGAAATCAATTGAGGTGGTTGGAAAGCATGATTCCTCATATTTGTTCAAAATATTATTACTTGATAATCACTAAGTTCTGACACTCGGTCATCACTTAGTCACTTAGTCACTATAGAACTTCTAGCTTGACATCATCTAACTTTCTTAGTCAATATTGATGCATGACCAACACTAGATTTTCTTGTCTTGTAGTAGAACTTGGTTAACACTAGCATTAATTGACACTCCTTAATCTTTTACCCTTTTTTCTTAGTTAAGCTCTACATCCATGATATAAAAAATCACTTTGTCTTATCAAAGTCTAAATAATCAAATGTCGATTACAACTTCCTTTTCATAACTCAACCTTTCCTCTTAGGTGCTATTTTTATGAGACATCGTTAAAATCCTCTTCATCAATCAAGTGGATATGACATATATAACATATAGCAACATGTCTCATATGTATATTTGACATATATGAGAAAACAAAAATTATTCCAATTATAAGTTTCTATTAATATCATGATGGTATTTTGTAATACATGAGGGAAAATAATCATTTACATGGAAAAAATGTCACTAAAGATTTAAAAATAGCACCAAGCATGATATGGGGCCTATTTCATTATGACTATCCAACAATACATAATAGTTTTATTGGTTGTGCGATGATTATGGCTAAATATTTTGGTAGTGAAATATGGGACAAAAAATAAAAATAAATAAGTGGACATGAAGCTACTAGGAGAAAAGTATTGAAATTTTGATAAGAGCTCATTAGCTCCATCACATGAATGATAAACTTTGAAACATTGACACATGCCCTAGTGAAGAGTCTTAATTCTAGCTCTTTCAAAAATTTAATTGTTATATTCTTAACTATACTTGAGTATAACTTCTTAACAAAAAATAAAGTTTACTCAACCATTAATTCTATTGAATACACTATTAAATATAATGTTTCCTTAAAAAAATCAAAAGGAAAATTTGAAAAAAAAAACAAGACGGATTTTATTTTTGGAAGAATTAGAGATGGTTTAATGGACATCGTGTTTAAAGAATGCACTATGAGTTCAAAGAATCATTTATTGAGCTCACAATAAAGTAGCAAGTAGTCAATTGAACTCAATGTAGAGTTAACTACCTAGACTAACAAAGTGAATATTTTAAAAAGAAAGAGGGGCACATAGCTTGATCAAATCAATGGAAAGACTCTAGTAAGATAAATACAACATGTGTTAAAAAAAATTAAGTAATAATAAAATAATCTTATACCAAGTGTAACTTTCTAGAGACTATGACTTCTATCTTAGCCAAGATTTAGAATAAAAACTTGGCAAGGGATCTATTAGATCCTTTTTATCAGGAAAATTTCATGCAACTCTATGATTAGAAAGAGAGGTTTTGTTAAGAACTTGATATTGAAGATTTTCCAATATTGATTGAAGGCCTCCAGGTGTCATGTCTAGAAAATTCCAAGGCAAGACACAACCAACAATTTTTTTGAAAGGTAAACTAAAGATAATGTGTATAGGACTATGTTCTATCAAACTATGAGGTGTTTGGATAATAATTCATCGTTCCTCAAGAATGTTAGAAAATTTCAAATTCTATCATTGAGTTTGGAGATGATAAGGTTAGTTGGTGTAAAGGGGATTTATTTTCTATGAAATCATGTACTTCAAGTTTCCATGGGAGGGGAGGGGGGAAATTTGGTTTCCTAACATTTGTTGGAAATGCAAGCTATAACGTAAGAGGTTGGTTAGTTTGTCACTAATGTTACATCCTACCCTTGAAATAACACATTATGTGTATGAAGGTGAAGTACAAATTTTGTATTAATGAGGATGTGATAATTCAATAGTTCACAAATGTGGTTACATTTATAATTGCTCTAGATATTTCAATTTTCAAGTCATCTTGCCATAGATATCAATTCCCTAAATTTGTTACATTCTATATCCAATTTTTATTCTGGTACATTATTATATAGGTATGAATATTTTAATGAGTTTCCTACGTTTCACCCTTTATCAACCTCGATCATATTGATGGCATACTAGTTCAGTACAACTAATTTAGACTATTAGGTTATCATCAACTATTTTATTTATTAGAATGTATTTGTTTGCTTATATATTATTTTTATTACTATTATTATTTTACCATGATTACTCTTATAATACACATTGCATGATATCTTCATATGCAATAGTAAACCTATGTCGACATGCATGCAAGAAATATACGAGAATTATACACAAGTTCTTATTCAATATCATTCTAAATCCTTAGTCATAGAAACATTACTACTAACTTTAGTATGATCCAAGATGCTTACTCAGGAAAAAATAATTTATTTTATTTATGACATTAATATTCACTCCTAACTTAACACCTTAAGTCCTAACTACACTAAAACTTGACTATTATATTATACTACTAACCTACATTATTAATTTATGTATTTGATTTAAAATCACATTCCCTACTATCATACCTTACCTTCTTGATAACTAAAATAAAATGAAGAAATAGAAACACCATAAATATTTGTGTAGTGACTAAATTAATGACTTGTTACCTATAACTAGTAACTACCCATGTCTAAACTCAACACATTAAAAAATTCTCATAGAATAAAATAGCAATAATTAGGGGCTCTATTACTATGCACATTGATTCATAATACCTCAAGGGACTACTACTTTAATACTTAACCACCTAACACTATCCAATCTACTAGATGACTTTATGAAGTTCAAGACACTAATTAGGATTAGACACATCTCCTTCCCATCATGTTTTAGGTGCCTAGGATTTATGATTTATTTCAGGACAAAGCCCATCCATGTTCCCTTCTTGCATAGGTGCCAAGTAGTATTCAAAAAGGATGGGATACCTAGGGAATGGTCCCTAACATGTGGTAGGGACATGACATTTGGAAAAAACTAATGTCCCTTCCAAGTATGTTCCATGCCTTTTAACTTTGCTTAGTATTTTTGTCTTTATTGTTCCTCCTTTAACTTGGTGCCTAGGACCCTAGAATAGCGCACTTCCCTTGACCCAAGATGGAGGTGCTTAGGGATTAGGGTCTAACTTCATGTCAATATTAGTTCCACTCCCCATATCCCTTGTAACATATGCCCAAGCCTTCCTAAGGAAAATGGTAGGTGCTTGAGATTTTTTTGGTTTTTATTTATTTATTTGAAATTTTATCATTAATTTGTGGGGATTTTCATTTGGGTATTTCCTAGTTTTAAGAAGTAGGTGTGTAGGCTTATTATAATCTTTGATTTCACATAGTCTTAGTAAACATATATTTTTTTTTGTTGTTTATTTATTTTCCTTATGCTATGATGTGATTAGGACATATATGCCCCATTAGGGATCACATGACACTTTGGGGAAACTTAGGAGATCCTTTTTCCTTGTCAACTTATATTATAACCCCTACATTTATAGGTTCCTATTAGGAATATAAAGTATATTCTCTATTATTTTATTTGTCTATAATCTTGGGGAAGGAATTATTTTCTTCCCCCATACATTTTCCAGAGGACAAAATATATACCTACAAGATTGTTTCCTTATGCATTTGGATTATGTATTATTTTTCAAGCTAATTTTCTTTTACTCCTACCATGGAATTTTAATGAACATGTTTGATGATGTGATGGTGTTATCTAACCAATGAAATTATTAGAGCTTGGAATCTAGATGAACTAAATTTCATACACATGGAATGAAATATCAAATATGATAACTTTCTTCCATTATATTGAATGCATGACATATAAACTTACAATGCAATCATCTATGTTTTGAATTAAATCAAATATATCAGAAGAATATAACCACTCTGAAATATTTCCACCAATTGATCTATAAGAAGAAGTGTCTCATTTACATGATTCTCCATATTACATCAAATCACATAATGTGAAAACTTACAATTAAACTATATATAAATTTTCAATCTTTCTTTACATAATTACAACAATATACAATAATAAGAATATCCCTCTTTACATTCCAATGAAATAACCATGGAGACTTAACATCCTAACACATTTATCATGACATGGAATATTTGTATCTTCACACACTTGGTATCCAATATTTCCAAGAATGAACTCAAATCACTTCATAGGAATCATCTTTTCAAAACTTGAAACATAACACAAAACTTGGAAGCATGGAGGCTCACCTCCCATCCTATGCTTCCATGAAGCCACCCACCGAGCAGCGGAAATAGGATCCAAATAGGAAATACACATACAACATTTGATAATGCATGAGAAACATACAATGCAATACATAACACTCCCTTCCAAGGGTTGCACATTGATTCCCCATTGGAATCATTATCAAATTGGGTGAAAGTTGGCTCTTCAAAGATGAGATGTCGTAACCAAATATAAACATCATATTGCAATTGCATTTTGCATCTCAAGACCATCATAAAAATATCCTTCTTCTTCCATACAAAACCCCTTGTATCTCTCAAAAAAAAAAAGGTATATGGCTTCAATGGAGCCCATACTCCATGAAAGAAGAACAAGTCTTGATCATGAGGTAAATTTTCTCAAATACAATGTTGAGCCCAACTAAGCCCTTCACCCAAGGATTCTCATCCCTCCCAAGGGTGAGTGAAGCCTTCACACCCATGATCACATTAAACATCCAAATAAAAACAAGAAAATTAAGAACGAAAGCCAAGAAATTCACATGAACACAATACACATTCACACTCTCACAACATAATACTAGAATCTACAATACCGAGATTCACAATACAATACATGACCCCATGACAAATAATCCATACTTGTAGATTAATTATGCACTAGTAAAAGAAAGAAAATGAACATGGTTTGAAACACCAACCTTGGTCCAAGCTAAAGGCAATGATAGTTGTTGTAGAGCTCCTTTAATCTCCCTCCAAAAACTAACTATCTCTAAACATAGAGAGTGAGTGAACAACCCACTAATTTTTCCAAGACTCTCTAATAAGGCCTTCCCACTATCTATTTTGCAAAGACACTAAACCACTTCCTCCTATAAATTTGTCTCCTCTAAATTTGCTATATTTGACTTAGTGGGGACATGGAAGAGAACACATATGCCAACTCAAATTTCAAACTTGTGGAAGAATGCATCGGTAAAATGCCCCCCCTAGGCTACCTATGCCTTAGTATAGTCAAAATCAGGTCCCTAACATGTTATACTATATTATGGGTAGCTTATTTTCACATAAAAGACACTTTGGGACCACCTAATGATTTCTTGAAACCCTAGTTGAGTCCAATTTTGAATTTCCTTTGATTGTGACCCATCCTACCCCTTGTCAAGTGGATTTACTTATTAGCAAGATAATTAGTTTTAGGGAAAAATGCCACCATGACCCAAAACCCTAGATGACATGTCATTGCACACAAAATCCACAAGTGTCAAGTGACACATAAAAGTACATTCCACATCACCATGACATGTCCCTAATGCATCCTTATGATTGAACATTTTATCATTCAAGCAAACTTACATTATGAAGAAAAATACTTTCACAATGAGGCTTTTGAATCTTCCAAAGATTTGCTTTGGTTAAACTATGTTCACATGGGTTTGAAACTTGTTCCCCCCAAAATTTCCCTGGTTCCACTTCTTTCATGCTACACTCAAGCATCAGTAGTCCAAGGAGGCCATATAAAATACATATCATAAATGCATAAGATTTAAATGTTACATAATCCATATTAACATACTTTGATGGAATTCCTTTACTTAATCATTTCATTATAAACATTCAAAACATTAAAATATCAAAATCTACATATCAACCTTAATATCAAAATTTATTTCTTATCATAATGATGGAATGCTAAATTTGTACCTTTAAATTAGTCAACATGGGAATTAGTTCCAAATAAATATTTTAGGTCAAAATCATCAAAATAAAAACATCTCAACTAATATCCTTTGATTTAGTGAAATGTAATTTAGTTGCTGTCAATATCCCCTTATCAGTACGAGATAATTATCAATTATGTTAGGTAGATAATATGTTTGCATAGTCATGTCACATAGTTTTAGGATCCAATCATAAAATAAATTGATTATATTTTATTGCTTCATAAAATCTTTCCTTATTAAGACCCAAATTATTGGATACAATTGTTAATTGTGTATTGTCTTTAATGTTACACAAATCTCATATCAGTCATCAGACAGAGTCTACCGAGCTTAGATGATCAGCAAAGCAATTTATAATGACTACCAAATGTTCTTGAACATTACACAGTAAAGTTAATGTATATCAAGCTCACTTGGGCATCAAAGGATTTTTTAGCAAAAATTTAGTGTTAATTGAGCTCCCAAGGTTAACGACGAAGAGTTAATGTCTACCGAGCTCACTCGGTCATCAAAGAAAATGTGGTAGAAAGTTAGTTTCTACCGAGCTCAGAAGGTCAGCAAAGGAAGGTCAATGCTAACCAAGTTCATTCAGTCTCCAAAGGATTTTTATAGGGTTTGCAGTGTTTCCCAAGCTTCACATGGTTAACACTAGAAAACCATTCTGGAGCAGTGGTTATCGAACTGGGTTGGCCAGCGAAGGATTTTATTATTTTGATATTAAGTTCAATTATTTTGTGCAATAAATGTAGCTGACTGATGTAATGATTTTTTTAGTTGTTGTAACTTATATTTGAGCTGACTTGATAATCTGAAAGGTATATATAGATGTTCAAGTTGTGAATTCAAGGGTGAGAGCGAATATATGGATGTAAATGGAATAAGTGAATGTTGAGCAAATTTTGATGAAGGATTAGATATCCTGGAGGAGCTACAAAGTTGTATTTGATCAGTAAAGATCTAGTAAATCATAACAAAGATTTGTAATCAGAAAAAGATAAGTTGCATATCATTCAGGTCACTTCATTTTTGCTTTATAATCATTGTAATAGTGAATCTAGAATCTCTTTACAGAGTTGGTTTAACAGCCATTTTGTAAATCCTCTAAAAAGGTGACAGTTTAGTTGAATTATTCTAAAGACCTCTAACCAGGCCACTGCTAATAGGGTGATTAAATCCTCTAACAAGGTCACACCTAACAGTGTGTATTTTTAACCTTTAACAGGGTTGGCTCCTAACAGGGCTCACTTCAAAAGAGTGAAAATTGGTGACTAGTTACTTGGTGGTTTTTCCCATATTGGGTTTCCATTTTAAATTTGGTGTCACTTGTGTTCATTTATTTAACCTTTGCATTCATATTAATAACTATGAACGCTAGATGATCAGTAACTAGTTAATCTATCGAGTTACAATATTCCTACACTCTTTACTGAGTATCAGTAGTAAGTAAGCATTATAGACATCTAAGAGATTTTTAGAATTATTTTTGTGGTAACTGATTCACCCCTCCCCTCTTAGTTACTTCATCTACATTTCAAACAATTGGTATCAGAGGAATTGGTGCTTACAAGATAAGATTTCAAGGATCTCAGCCAAAGATTAGGATGTCTTATAACAGGGAAATTCAAAGACTTAATAGGGACAACTTATCAACATGGCAAGGGTCGATGAGACTTCATCTAGCTTCTATTAGAGATACATGACTAAAATACCTTGATGAAAAATATGCAGAACCAGCTGGTACACTATCTGTCAATGATATTGTTGAAAAGGAGACCCACAAAATTATGATGATAGATATAGCATCTGCTCTGAGTTATGAAAAATTTGATGACATCAAGGATTGCAAATCTGCCTTTGAAATGTGGAAAAAGCTAAAAGAAATCTATAGAGGAGATGATAATATAAGAAGAGCCAAAGCAAAAAGTCTGAGAGGACAATTTGATCAGATGAGGATGAGAGAGGATGAAAACATTGCAAAATATGTTGAAAGAGTCAAATCATGTATCAGTGCAATCAAAGCATCTAGAGGAGATATCAAGGAGGAGACAGTTATAAGTAAAGTTCTCAGAACATTACTACCCATTTATAAAATTAGAGTCTTTGCAATTCAAGAAAGTAGATGTAAAGAAAATCATAAGATAAATCTAGAGGCCATAGTTGGAAGATTAACTGCATTTGAACTAGACAACTTTGACAACTATGTTCCAGCTTCCAAGAACATTGAATCAGCATTTGAAGCCAAGCTTTCACTCCAGGAGAAAAGTAAAAAGAAAAAGGAATCTCAGTCAAAAAGTGAAGATGAATCAAAACAAAGTTCAGACAGTGATCTTGAGGTGATTGAAGCTCTACTAGCAAGGAAATATTCTAGAGGCAAAGAAAAATATAAAGGTAAAGTTCCTCTAATCTATTTTTCATGTGAAGAAGTTGGTCATATTGCTGCTAGGTGCCCAAACAAGCAGAACAAAGATGAGAAGAAAGGGTACAAGTAAAATGGCAAGAAAGACTTCAAATCATTCAGGGATAAAGGTAAGAAAACATGTTTTATGGCTAAAGATTCTAATGATTCTAATGATGAAGAAGAAGATGAAATTGTCTACATTGCTATAAAAGATGAGTCTAATAATGATGAAGAAATGGTACTCATTTCTCATATGAGAAAAAATGATACATGGATCATAGATAGTGGTTGTTCTCATCACATGACTAGTGATAAAACTAAGTTTGAATAATTTGAAGACTATGATGGTGGTAATGTAAGGTTTGGTAATAATGAACCTCATTACATAAGAGGAAGAGGAAGAATCTCTCTAACCAAAAAACTTATATGTGATAATGCCTATTGGGTAGAAGGACTAAAGCATAATTTTTTGAGTGTGGCATAGCTACTCAATAATGGATTCAAAGAAGAATTCATGCATGGAAAAGCAAGATTGCTGGATGGAAAAGGAAAGCTGATTGGATCAGGCACTCAAACTAAAGGTAACTTGTTCTATCTTGAACTAGGTGAATGTTCATGTTTTATTGCTCAAGTTGAAGAAAGTTGGTAATGGCATAAAAGGTTGTGTCGTGTCAATTTTGATAATTTGGTGAAGATAAAAAAGTTCAAGAAAGTAAGAGGCATTCCT
Organism: Cupressus sempervirens; assembly: GCA_028749045.1. NCBI lineage: Eukaryota > Viridiplantae > Streptophyta > Pinopsida > Cupressales > Cupressaceae > Cupressus > Cupressus sempervirens. Next base: position 730,093,802 of record CM053793.1, read on the forward strand.
AACATAAAGAAACCTGAGGTCGATCTATGCAAGAATTGTTAGATTGGTAAAATGGAAAAACTAGTTTTAAAAGTAAAAACTACCAGTTTGAAGATATATTAGAAATTGTGCATACTGATTTATGTGGACCCACTGGAATTGAAAGCTATACTGGCGAAAAGTTCTTCATTCTTTTTGTTGATGATTACTCAAGAATGATGACTGTCATGTATCTAAGGAACAAATTAGAAGCATTTGAAAAATTCAAATGGTATTTGGCCAGAGTGGAAAAGGAAACAGGGAAAAGATTGAAATGCTTGAGGTCAGACAGAGGTGGAGAATTCATTTCACACGAGTTCAATAAATTTTGCATTGAAAGAGGAATCAAAAGATAGGTATCAGCCCCTGGAACTCCTGAGCAAAATGGAATAGCTGAAAGGAGGAACATATCTATCATGGATTGTGCAAGAACCTCAATGATTGAAAAGAGAATTGCTATCAAATACTGGAAGGAAGCTATCAACATTGTAGTTCATACCTTGAACTAAGTACAGCTAAAAAATGACTCATTCAAAACTCCCTATGAGCTATGGTATGGCTATAAACCTTATGTAAGTTATCTAAGAGTATCTGGAAGTAAATGTTACATTTTGAAAGAATCTAGAAAAGGAAAATTTGATGTGAAAAGTAATGAAGGAATATTTTTGGGATACTCTTGCAAAAGTAAAGCATATAGATGTTTGAACTTGTTTACTTACAAAGTCATAAAAAGTGCACATGTGAAAGTTGATAAGTTTGTAGAAAGGACTGAAGAGGAAAGCAAAAGGGAACCAAAAGATTATAGAAGGTTTTTTTTCATTGAACTTGATATAGTATCATTCAATTAAGAATCTTCTACTCCTGAGTCATTAGTAATTGAGTTATAGCAAGTTCAAACTGAGCTACAACAACCCAAGTTACATTCAGATGCTACTGAGCAAGTGTCTATCAAGTCTGAAGGACACGAGCCAATATCTACCAAGCTAGAATAGCCAGAACCTAAAGTTGAAGTATAAGAGGATAACAATGAAATTCATTCAAAAGGCAAGGAACCTATATTAGCAAAATATGTTAGGAGACATCATTCAGTAGATCAGATCATTGGAGACAAATCTGAAGGAACCATGACAAGAAGTAAGTTGAAAGGTACTTGTTTACTTGCTGATTTTGAAGCTAGAATATCAAAGATGCATTGGGAAATGATAGTTGGATTGAGGCTATGAATGAAGAGATAGAGCAGATAGAGAAAAACAAGACATGGACTCTTGTACCCAGGCCTAAGGATAAAAATGTGATTGGAACTAAGTGGGTATTTAGAAACAAGTTGACTGAAGATGGTAAGGTATCAAGAAACAAAGCTAGATTAGTATGCAAAGGATATGCTCAAGAAGAAGGAATAGACTATGGAGAAACTTTTTCTCCTATTGCAAGATTGGAAGGAGTCAAAACCTTACTTGCATATACTACTCACAAAGGATTTAAATTTTATCAGATGGATGTAAAGTCAACATTCTTCAATGATATACTGGATGAAGAGGTTTACATTGAACAACTTGAAGGTTTTTTTGACCCAGATAAGGAGAACATGGTCTACAAATTACACAAGGCATTGTATGGTCTGAAACAAGCCCCTAGAGCATGGTATGAAAGATTGCATAACTATCTTATTTAGATTGGTTTTCAAAGAACTAATGACAACATTAGTTTGTATATAAAGGAAGGACCAGATAATAAGATTGTCTTGGTAGAAATATTTGTAGATGATACTATTTTCATAGGGAATGATGATATTTGCAAAGAATTTTAAGAGAAAATGAACAAGGAATTTGAAATGTCTATGTTTGGTGAGATCAAATTCTTTGTTGGTCTTCAAATTCAATGGAATAAAAATGGTATCTACATCACTCAATCAAAATATATCAAGGAGATATTGAAAAAGTTTGGTATGGAAGACTGTAAACCAGTTGGGACTCCTATGTGTACTAGATTAAAACTTACCAAGGTAGATGAATCAAAAGAAGTAGATCAAACATTGTATAGATCTATGATTGAAAAGTTACAGTATGTAGTTCATACTAGGCCAAATATTGCCATTGCAGTTGGTACTGTAGCAAGATTTTCAGCAAAACCAAGAGAAAATCGCATGATGGCAATCAAAAGAATAATGAGATATTTGAAAGGAATTGAAGATTATGGTTTATGGTACAAATTTGGAGGTAATCTAGATTTGAAAGTGTTTATTGATGCTGATTGGGCAGGAAACCTTGATGACAGAAAAAGTACAAGTGGAGGAGCATTCTTTCTTGGAAAGAGGTTGGTTTCTTGGACAAGTAAAAAGTAGAATTGTACATCCCAATCTACAGCAGAGGCAAAATATGTTGCTGCACCAGTAAACTGTTCTAATATTGTTTGGTTTAAATACTTGTTGGAAGGCATGAAGGTGGAAATCAAAGAACTAGTTGTTATGTTCTATAATAATACAAGTGCAATCAACGTATCTAAGAATCCAGTGATACATTCCAAAACCAACCACGTTGCAATAAAATATCATTTTGTCAGAGAATTGGTGCAAGATAAGGAGATCATATTGGAATATGTCCATAGAAAGGATCAAATTGCTGACATATTCACAAAGCCATTACCTAAGGATGCATTCTTGTATCTAATAGGTAAGTTAGGGGTCACTCCCCTATCTGAAGTTCACTAAAATGAAGTTTTAGTGATGCATCAACACATACCAAGTTGAAGATCTATCAGTTGATGCAACATAATCAAGAAATATTGCATATGAAATAGTACTAAAGGTACATTAAAATTCATTCGAGTTGTGTTGTCTTTGGCATGTGTTGTCAAAGAGGGAGAGTTTTACTGTCATATCTTTCTAAAATTTGTTTGAGATGAAGAGTTTGCTATGAAATTCCTTCATAGAAGGAGATTATTGAAAGAAGGAGAGTTTGCTATCTAGATAGAGAAAGTTGTTCTGATAGAAAAGACTTGTTTTCAAAATTTCATTCCATTATAACATGTTGTGTTGCCACTAATGCCAAAGAGGGAGATTTTTGGATACAATTGTTAATTGTGTATTGTCTTTGATGTTACACACATGCCATATTAGTCATTAGACAGAGTCTACCGAGCTCAGATGATCATCAAAGCAATTTACAATAACTACTGAACATTCCTAAATATTACATAGTAAAGTTAATGTCTACTGAGCTCACTCGGGCATCAAAAGATTTTGTAGCAAAAAGTTAGTGTTAACCAAGCTCCCAAGGTTAACGAAGAAAAGTTAATGTCTATCAAGCTCACTCGGGCGTCAAAGGATTTTGTAGCAAAAATTTAGTGTTAACCAAGCTCCCATGGTTAACAAAGAAAAGTTAATGTCTACCGAGCTCACTCGATCATCAAAGGAAATGTGGCAGAAAGTTAGTTTCTACCGAGCTCACAAGGTCAGCAAAGGAAGGTCAGTGCTAACCAAGTTCATTCAGTCTCCAAAGGATTTTTACAGGGTTTGCAGTGTTTACCAAGCTTCACATGGTTAACACTAGAAAACCATTATGGAGCAGTGGTTACTGAACTGGGTCAGCTAGTGAAGGATTTTATTGTTTTGATATTAAGTTCAATTGTTTTGTGCAATAAATGCAGCCAACTAATGTAATGATTTTTTTAGTTGTTGTAACTTATATTTGAGCCGACTTGATAATCTGAAAGGTATATATAGATGTTCAAGTTGTGAATTCAAGGGTGAGAGTGAATATATGGATGTGAATGGAATAAGAGAATGTTGAGTGAATTTTGATGAAAGATTAGATATCTTGGAGGAGCTGCAAAGTTGTATTTGATCAGTAAGGATCTAGTAAAGCATAACAGAGATTTGTAATTAGAAAAAGATAAGTTGCATATCATTCAGGTCACTTCATTGTTGCTTTATAATCATTGTAATAATGAATCCATAATCTCTTTACAGAGTTGGTTTAATAGCCATTTTGAAAATCCTCTAACAAGGTGGCAGTTCAGTTGAATTGTTCTAAAGATCTCAAACTAGGCCACTCCTAATAGGGTGATTAAATCCTCTAATAAGGTTACACCTAACAGTGTGTATTTTTAACCTTTAATAGGGTTGACTCCTAATAGGGCTCACTTCAGAAGAGTGAAAATTGGTGACTAGTTACTTGGTGGTTTTTCCCATACTAGATTTTCAGGTTAAATTTGGTGTCACTTGTGTTCATTTATTTAATCTTTGAATGCATATTAATAACTATGAATGCTAGATGATCAGTAACTAGTTAATCTACCAAGTTATAGTATTCTTGCACTATTTACCAAGTATCAACATTAAGGAAGCATTATAGACATCTAAGGGATTTTTGGAATTTTTTTTGTGGTATCACCCCTCCCCTCTCAATTACTTCATCTATATTTCCAACACAAATATCCACGTAATTGACTCATCATATTACATCATAAAAAGTTCTTCCATGTAGCCCTTCATCCAAATTTGATAAAAAATTCATCTTCTAACTAGTAATATTATTTAAAAGAGTGGATGTCAATTCATCTTTCCATATTATCCATCTAATTTAATTATCCCAATAGGCCATCAAATGTTTGGAATCCATCAACATAGTTTTTTAAGTTATGGCACCTCCAATCTTTATCCCATAGGATCTTAGCTTATCAACCTAATGTAATTTGAACATGATACTTACCACAACAATGACTACAATATACATCAATCTCAATAAGATTTTAGTTTCATTATAAATCAAGGTATACTTAGATTCGAAGACCTTCTTACCATCATTCTATCATAAGATGTGTGATATCACTACATAATTCACAAGAGATAGAATGTAACATCTTATCTCCATTATTCCTCCTAGTTCTAACCATATTCATGTTATTAAGATTTATAATAAGGTACTAGGTAAGGAGCCTTACATCCTCCCCCCCTTTCTTTTGACTTCCTCACAGAAGTCACCCGAAATTATGAACATAGTCTTCATATATAGGGCTTACCTAACCATAGCATAAACAATCAAATTTCGAGAGGCCTTTTCCATAATATTCATGACAAGTTTATTTGTATTCATAATTTAATTAAAGAAATTATAAAATTTGGACCACAACTCATGGTATGGTTAAATCCTCATAAGATGGATTATTTCACAATTTCGTTGATTAGTTATCATCCAACCATTGGTGTAACTACCATAATCCTCAATTATTTGACTTAAGTATCCCTTACATAATCCTTTACTTGGAAGAATAATTTCCTAAAGTCATTAAGGCTTGCAGATGTTTGCATGATCTCTTGGGGTTCAAAAATACAATTATGCTAATAATGTATTTGAAGCTCAATCTAACATAATGTAGTCTCATTTTTTCAGGTCCGATAATTCATGTTTGTGAATTCTTATTACTGGCTTCCTTATTCTTTTTTAATTGAAGTCATTTCCAATTACCAATGGGTGGTACTTTCAACCTACTTATTTCTCATATGGTGCCATTTACTCAAAATTCTTCCTCTTCCTTGGTTACACATATGTTTGAAGTCCATTTTCTTGGTAATTCTATTTTCTATATGCACTACCTTGAGTTGGATAATTATCCATTTCCAAAGCTAATATGTTCTCTATTAGTTATCATAGGCTAGATTTATTCTTTACCAGCCTAAGTTATTTTCTCTACTTAGCACTAACTAAATTTTATAATTATAGTCCAATATTTAACTTACCAATAATGGATATCTTTCCTTGATGGGATTATTTATCTTCCATCAAAAGTATGAGAATTCATCCTTATTATCTTGGTATCAAGGTTTCCTTATGACCTATTAATGTAAACACTTGGTTGGTATTTTATTTATTTATTTGTTTCTCATTGAAGGTTTTGTGACATGAAAATCAATTATAGTGTTGAGTGAACTAATATTAGTATTTTGATTTATGTCTCCAATTGAATATGCTATTGAAACTATCAAAAAACCATTTGAGACTTAAAACTTGAGGAATCAAATTTATTACCTCTTGCAACACAATAATTGAAGTTTTGCATTATATTTGTACAAGATCAACTGTGAAACAACTAGATCAATCCTTTCTTAGGTAGAATGAATGTTTTAGATGAATCTTCCTATTGTTTTGACACATAATAAAATCCCCTTATATGAACATTCAGACTTGGAATGCACTTTCTTGTATTATTTCAAGATCAAAATGATGAACATGTGTTTTTCCTATGCTTGGTGAATATTGACATCATGTAGTCTCTACCCTAAGTTCCTTAGTCTTATCTTTGATCATTTCATCTTCTCTATTATTGTCATGATTACACAATCTTGCCTAGATCTAACTGTTCAAGTGCATATTTTTATGACTTTTAACACCCTTACTTAAGGTCCTTAACATGGTGTCTATTCATACCATAACAAGTCAAGGGATAATATACTCCTATGTTATCTATGGTTTGAAAGAGTTCATATTTACAACATAAGAAGAAATGGTGTTCTAGGGGACCTATCTAAAAGCTTCATATCTTATAACAAGATGATCTTAAGTTGTCCCAATGTTTAGAATAGATGATCAGAAACACCTCTTGGTATGTCCACTTCACAAATCATAGTACCACACACATGTCAACAATATTGTCAAGAAAATGCCTTGTAAATAACTTAAGTCCAAGATAAAAATAACCAACTAAAGGAAACCAAACATAAGTGTGGCAACAATGGTAAATATTCAAAATAAAACAAGGATGTCCCCAAGGCAATGAGACCATAATAAGAATCAATGAAATCATTCACACCAATTAGAATTTTAAGGGTGATGCAGCCATACTAAGGTTTCTTGATGGAAGGAGAGGCAAGTTGTCTTATAGGTATTCTAGAATTAAATAGTGTGTGAAGTAAAACTCTCTTGAATATTTTTATTCACTTCTCATAATAGGTAGAAGTGTGATTCAACTCTTATTGTTCATGGGGTTCTTGAGTCTAGGAGCTCATTCTTCAGTTGGTTATGGTTGCTTACCTTTCTACCTATTATTAACAAGAACTACTTAAAGTTGTTTAGAGGCAGAGATTCTATACCAATTATAGGTGTAATGATGAATTCTTTGAGGAATGGGCTTGCACTAAAAATTTGTAATAGGTATCACAAGGGAGTACTTATAAGGCTAGCATCTTTAAAATATCACATTCTAAGAAGAATCTCTTACTCTCCATCTCCATGTATGGCTTTCATTATAAAAAATATAGAGTCATTACCATGATAGTCATAACATAAAACATTACCATTAATGTATAATATTTGATCATTGTTCCACTAAAACTGCATAGTAGGGTAGCTATTTGTAGCCTTATGGTTTTCTTCTATTTTTTCTACTCATCAATTTTGATTAAGAGCCTTGTGTCAACCGAAAGGGGCAAACTCAATTCTAAAGATTTCATGAATTTTTACTTAAATATAAACTATCATTATAAGTTATAAACCCATTGGACCTTTTCAATTCTTGGTATGTCCCAAATATTTTTTATGTGTAACATTATCATGGTTCATGTAGGTCTTATAGCTATCAAGTATTATATAAGTTTCCTCATTATCATATTATTTATAGGTTGTATTGTCACATACTTAACACTAGTTTTACTTGAATTTTAACCCTTGAAGTTTCAGAATATTAACATTATGACTAAATAAAATTCCTCTTTAAAGTCTACAACTTACTTTTTCTCTATAAGAAAATGTACACTTATACAAAAAATTTCATAGGAGGACATACTATCCTTTGCAATAAAATATTATTATTATTAAAAAAAATTCCACTCCTATTTTATTGTGCCTTATTTAGATAGGCATATTGTAACCCTAAAGTAGAAATATATTATATATGAAAGCTTATGGTTAGGGATTGAGTGAAAATGCAATGTAAAATGAGGTCAATTATTCTTGTGGTGGAATTGAGCTGAATGGGGTTTATACTTTAATTAGTGGATAATAATAAAGGTTGGATGATTATGTTAAATCTTCTTGTTACCTATGTTCTTAATGCAAGATCATTAATAATTTAAGATCACTTAGTCCTAAGTTAGTTTTTTTTTTTTTACTTGACTTATTGATATAGTCTGATATCTTGAAAGGCAAGTTCATAAAGGGTTTACTTTTCTTAACGTAACATTCAAATTGCATATTGTTTCATGGGCCCATTAACACCTAGTGTTGTGATACCTGGCCCTAATACGAGAATGTCATGCCTAGAAAATTTCAAGGCAAGACATGACCAACAATTTTTTATTTTAAGGTAAACTAAAGATAATGTGTATAGGACTATATTCTATCAAACTATGAGGTGTCCAGATAATAATTCATCATTCCTTGAGAATGTTAGAAAATTTCAAATTTGATCATTGAGTTTGGAGATGATAAAGTTAGTTGTTGTAAAGGGGAATTTTTTTTTTTTGGAATCATGTACTTCAAGTTTCCACGAGGGGGCCAAATTGGTTTTCTAACATCTATTGGAAATCTAAGCTATAACATAAGATGCTGGTTAGTTTATCACTGACATTACATCATACCCTCAAAATAACACATTACATATATGAAGGTGAAGTGAAAATTTTGTATAAATGAGGTTGTGATAATTCAATAGTTCATAGATGTGGTTACATTTATAATTGATGTAGATGTTTCAATTTTCATGTCATCTTGCCATAGATATCAATTCCCTAAATTTGTTGCATTCTATATCAAATTTTTATTCCGATACATTATTATATAGGTATGACTATTTTAATGAGTTTCCTACATTTCACCCTTTATCAACCTCGATCATATTGATGGCTTACTAGTTCAATAGCACTAATTTAGACTATCGGGTTTATCATCAACTATTTTATTTATTAGAAATTATTTGTTTGCTTATATATTATTGTTATTAGTGTTATTATTTGCATGATATTGTCAAAGGTGATACTGAATCTATGTCGACATGCATGCAAGAAATATATGAGAATTTTATACAAGTGCTTATTCAATAACCTTCTAAATCCTTAGTCATAGTAACCTTACTACTAACTTTCTTATGATCCAAGATGCTTCCTAAAGAACAATTAAATTATTTTATTTATGACATTAATATTCACTCCTTACTTAACATCTTATGTCCTAACTACACTAATGCTTGACTATTATATTATATTACTAACCTACATTATTAATTTATCCATTTGATTTAAAATCACATTCCCTACTATCATACCTTACCTTTTTCATAACTAAAATAAATGAAGAAATAGAAACACCATAAATATTTTGGTAGCAACTAAATTATTGACTTGTTACCTATAACTAGTAACTACCCCTATCTAAACTTAACACATTAATAAATTGTCATAGAGTAAACTAACAATAATTAGGGGCTCTATTATTATGTACATTTATTCATAATACCTCAAGGGAATACTACTTTAACACTTAACCACCTAATACTATCCCATCTACTAGGCAACTTTACCAAGTCCAAGACACTCATTAGAATTAGACACATCTCCTTCCCATCATGTTTTAGGCACCTTGGAGTTTTGATTTATGTTAGGACAAAGCCCATCCATTTTCCCTTCTTGTATAGGTGCCAAGTAGTGTTTAAAAAGGATGGGATGCCTAGGGAATGGTCCCTGACATGTGGCAAGGACATGACACTTGCAAAACACTAAAGTCCCTTCAAAGCATGTTACATGCCTTTTAACTTTGCTTAGTTTTTTTGTCTTTATTGGTCCTCCTTTAACTTGGTTCTGAGGAGCCTAGAATAGTGCACTTCCCTTGGCCCAAGATGGAGGTCCTTAGGGATTAGGGTCTAACTTCATGTCAGTATTAGTTCCCCTCCCCATATCCCTTATCACATGTGTCAAAACCTTCCTAAGGAAAAAGGTAGGTGCTTGAGATTGTTTTAATGTCTTTTTTTTTTTTTAATTTGAAATTTTATTGTTAATTTGTGGGGATTTTCATTTGGGTACTTCCTAGTTTTAAGAAGTAGGTGTCTAGGCTTGTTATTATCTTTGATTTGATGTAGTCTTAGTAAATATATATATTTTTGTGTTCTTTAATAATTTCACTTATGTAATTATGTGATTAGGACATATATGCCCCACTAGGGATCACATGAAACTTTGGGGAAACTTAGGAGATCTTTTTTTTGTCAACTTATATTATAACCCCTACATTTATAGGTTCCTACTAGGAATATCAAGTATAATCTCTATTATTTTATTGGTTTGTAATCTTGGAGAAGGAATTATTTTCTTCCCCCATACATTTTCTAGAGGAAAAAATATAAACCTATAGGATTGTTTCCTTATGCATTTGGACTATGTATTCTTCTTCAAGCTAATTTTCTTTTACTCCTACCATAGAATTTTAGTGAACATGTTTGCTGATATGATGGTGTTAGCTAACGTGGGAATTTATTAGAAATTGGAATTCAAATGAACTAAATTTCACACACATGAAATGAACTATCAAATATGATAACTTTCTTCTATTATATTTAATACATGACATATAAACTTACAATGCAATCATCGATTTTTTTGAATCAACTATATCAAAAGAATATAACCACTCTAAAATATTTCCACCAATTGATCTATAAGAAGAAGTGTCTTATTTACATGATTTTCCACATTACACCAAATCGCATAATGTGAAAATTTACAATGAATATTTCCTTACAAGTAAACTATATACAAATTTTTAATCTTTCCTTACACAATTACAACAATATACAATAATAAGAATATCCCTCTTTACATTGCAATGAAATAACCATGGAGACTTAACATGCTAACACATTTATGATTAGATGGAAGATTTGTATCTTCACACACTTGGTATCCAAAATTGCCAAGAATGAACCCAAATCTCTTCATAGGAATCATCTGTTCAAAACCTACAACATAACACAAAACTTGGAAGCATGGAGGCTCACCTCTCATCCTAGGCTTCCATGAAGCCACCCACTAAGCAAGGGAAAAAGGATCCAAATAGGATACACACATACAACATTTGATAATGCATGAGAAACATACAAGGCATCACATTACACTCCCTTCTAAGGTTTACACATTGATTCCCCATTAGAATCATTATCACATTGAGTGAAGGTGGGCTCTTCAAAGAGGAGATGCCATAACCAAATATAAAGATCATATTGCAATTGCATTTTGCCTCTCAAGGCCATTATAAAAATCTCCTCATTCTGACACACAAAACTCCTTATATCTTCCAAAACAAAAAAGGTATATGGCTTCAATAGAGCCCATACTTCATGAAAGAAGAACAACTCCTCATCATGACGTAAATTTTCTTAACTACAATTTTGAGCCCAACTAAGCCCTTCACCTAAGGCTTCTCTTCTCTCCTAAGGTTGAGTGAATCCTTAACACCCATGATCACATTCAACATTCAAATCAAAACAAGAAAATCAAGAAATAAAGCCAAGAAATTTACATGAACACAATAGACATTCACATTATCACAACACAATACCAGAATCTACAATACCAAGATTCACAATGCAATGCATGAGCCCATGAAAAATACTCCATACTTGCATATTAATCATGCAACACTAAAAGAAAGAAAATAAACATGGTCCAAGATAAAGGAAATGATTATTTTTGTAGAGCTCCCTTAATCTCCCTTTAAACCCTAACTATCTCTAAACTTAGAGAGTTTGTGAACACCCCACTAATTTGTCAAGGAATCTCTAATAAGGTCTTCCCACTGTCTATTTTAGCAAAGACACTAAGCCACTCCCTCTTACAAGCTTGTCTCCCTCTTAATTTTGATATATTTGACTTAGTGGGGACAAGGAAGAGAACACATGTGACAACTCAAATTTCGAATTTGTGGAAGAATACATGGGTAAAGGGCCCCCCTAGTCTATCTAAGCCTTAGTATAGTCAAAATTTTGTCCCTAACATGTTATAATATCATATTGGTAGCATATTTTCACATAAAAGACACTTTGGGACCACCTAATGACCCCTCAAAACTCTAGCCAAGTCCAATTTCGAATTTCCTTTGATTGTGATCCATCCTACCCCTTGTCAAGTGGGTTTACTTATTGATTAGCAAGGTAATTAGTTTTAGAGTAAAATGCCACCATGACCCAAAACTCTAAATGGCATGTCATTGTACACAAAATCCATAAGTGTCAAGTGACACATAAAAGTACATTCCACATCACCATGACATGTCCCTAATGCATCCTTATAATTAAATATTTTATCATACAAGAAAACCTACATTACGAAGCAAAATACTTTCACAACAAGGCTTTTGTATCTTCCAAATATTTGCCTTGGTTAAACTGTGTTCACATAGGTTTCAAACTTGTTTCCCCCCAAAATTTCCATAGTTCCATTTCCTACACACTATACTGAAGAATCAATAGTCAAAGGAGATCATATAAAATATATATCATAAATGCATAAGGAATTAAATGTCATGTAATCCATATTAATATAATTCGATGGAATTCCTTTGCTTAATCATTTCATTATAAAATTTCAAAATGTTAAAATATAAAAATCTACATATGAACCTTAATATCTAATCAAAATTTATTTCTTATTAGAATGATGGAATGCTAAATCTATACTATTAAATTAGTCAACATGGAAATTAGTTCCAAATACATATTTTAGTTCAAAATCATCAAAATTAAAAAATCTCAACTAATATCCTTTGATTTAGTTAAATATAATTTTGTTGTTGTCAATATCCCATTAACATTATGAGATAATTATCAATTATATTAGGTAGACAGGATGTTTGCATAGTCATGTCACATAGTTTTAGAATCCAATCATAGAATAAATTGATTATATTTTATTGGATGCTAAAATCCTTCCTTATTAATACCCAAATATTCACATAATTGACTCATCAGAATACATCATAATAAGTTCTTCCATGTAGCTCTTCATCCAAATTTGATAAAAATTTCATCTTCTAACTATTACTATTATTCACAAGAGTGGGTATCGATTCATCTTTCCATATTAGCCATCTAATTTAATTATTCCAATAGGCCATCAAATATTAGGAACCCATTGACATAGTTTTCTATGTTATGGCACCTCTAGTCTTTATCCCATAGGGTCTTAGCTTATCAACCTAATTAAATTTGAGCATGATAGTTAGAACAAAAATGACTACAATATACATCACTCTCAATAAGATTTCAGGTTCATTATAAATTAAGGCATACTAAGATTTCAAGACCTTCTTACCATCATTCTACCATAAGGTGTACAATATCTGCACATAATTCAAAAGAGATAGAATGTAACATCTTATCTCCATTATTCCTCCTAGATCTAACCATATTTATGTTATTAAGATTTATAATAAGGCACTACGGAAAAGGCCTTATACCAAGGAAATTGCTCATGTAGTCTGTGGTCAATTTTCACAACCCATTTTCCCATGCTCGAATAAAATGGTCTCCCTATTGCCATCTGTTGGAAATGAGAATGGAGTAACTGAGAGGGGAGGGGTGAATCAGTTACTACAAAAACTTTTCCCACAAGTCCCTTAAGATGTCAAAGGAAATACTCATTGCTGACACTCATATAATCAAACTGAAAACACAAGAAACAAGAGACAAGAGACACCAGTTTTAACGTGGAAACCCAATATGGGAAAAACCACCAATGTAACTAGTTACTGTTTTTCACTCTTCTGAAGTGAGCCCTGTTAGGAGCCAACCTTGTTAAAGGTTACAAAACACACTGTTAGGTGCGACCTTGTTAGAGGATTTAATCACCCTGCTAGGAGTGGCCTTGCTAGAGGTCTTTAGATCAATTCAACTGAATTGCCACCTTGTTAGAGGATTTTACAAAAGGCTGTTAAATCCACTCTGTTAAGAGATTTGAAAACACTGTTACAATTGTTAGAAAGTAACAATGAGTGATCTGAAATAAATACAACTTATCTTTGCTGATACAGATCTCTGTTCTGTTCCTCTCTGATCAAATGCAACTCTGCATCTCTGATCCTTCAAAAACTTGCTCTGACCTTCCTTCGCATTTTAGATATTCAATCATATCTGCTCGCTTTTTCACATTCATACTTCTTACTTGAATTCGCAACTTGATCTTTCATATATACCTTTCAGATTATCAAGTCAGCTCAAATACAAGTTACAATTATAAATAATTGTGCTATAAGTCGGCTTCATATATTACATAAAGTAATTAACTTTAATTATTTAACCTTCGAGAAATCCTTCGCTGGCCGACTTAACTCGGTAAATACTGCACAGAAAATAATTCCTGTGTTAACCGAATGAGCTCGGTTAATACAAAGAATTTCGTGAAATCCTTCACTGACCGACTTAACTCGGTAATTACTGCACAGAAAAATAATTCCTGTGTTAACCGACTGAGCTCGATTAATATAGAGAATTTTGTGAAATCCTTCAGTCGCCGAGTGAGCTCGGTAAACACCGATTTCTCTGACTTTCATTTGATGACCGAGTGAGCTCGGTAAATACTGACAACCTATCTCATATCCTTTGTTTACCGAGTGAGTTCGGTAAACACTGTCTTTCGGCAACAAATCCTTTGATTACCGAGTGAGCTCGGTACACACTGAACTTCCTTTGTTTACCTTGCAAGCTCGATAAACTCTGTCAACAGCTGTACTTACCTTCTGAGCTCGGTAGACTCTGTTTGATGACTGATATGACATTTGTGTAACATCAAAGACAATCATGCAATTATCAATTGTATCCAACACCATCTTGATATATTTTATTTTTATGAACTCCTAATTGAAATAGGAATTTGGAATTATCTTATTAGTTATAATTTTGTATATTGGGAATAAAGAATTAGTTGCAAAATTTATTAAATGATCTTATTTAAAAGAATTTGATACCATTATTTGATGGATGGTTTCAATGGAAAATGGATACGTTTGGTGTTTATGTTCAGTTTTTGCTAGGAGGTACATGAGTATTCCTATGGTGTTTATGTTTATTAAAGAAATCCATACCTAATTTTTTTTCATAGTTTTAAAATCCAATGGCATAGGGTGAAACTCTTTTTAGTTGAAGAAATGCTCACTAGGCATGTCAAGCCAGGTTCTATCTATTCATTTCTTTCTCTTACTGTGATTGATTATTGATGTTCTTTTTCTTATATATATATATGTTTCCATCAAAGAATCTTGATCTGACTATAAGACTAGACAAGCATTTGGTAATCCATTTTAAGTGAATTAATTTATTTTGTCAAATGTAATATGTAATGTCTCTTGAGTTAAAATATTTTGGATAAAAAGATTGTGTTGATTTTATATAAATTATAGATCATACTAGATGATCTATTATACATATAACTTAAGAGAATAAAATATAATAAAAGTGTCTTGGAAGAGTAATAAAATAAAAAATGTGATCAATTATTCCTTTCCTTGATCTATGCTAATATGCAAATATCTAACCCACTCTGCACTGAAGAAGAATCATTGAGCATAGATCTTGGGTTATAGTTGAACAGAAGACTACCTAACTTGTTGGGTGACTTGGGTTGGGGATACAAGTGGAAAAACTATATTGCCATAGAAGCAGTATATAGGGAAGTCTTTTCTATTCATCTATACAACAATAAGATGTAAAATGTTGTTGCACAAGTTGTAGGAAGGTTTACAAAATAACATCATATAAGAGTAGTTGAAGGAAGTTAACATATTTTTCCCTTGTGTATGAAAGTGGATCTCATGCATCCTAAATAGACATACAATATTCTTAGGCTAATATATATGTTGTCGATAAATGTTAGAAATTTGTCCCTTCCAATCTTCATGATAAGTCATGTGCTGAATCCATGGTTGTTTCTACATTTGTAGATTAATTGGTCATTTTATTGAATTCATGTCTATGGTTGTAGTTTTTTACTGTGGCATGATTGAGCTTCATATTTTTCTACAAACAAACCATTGTTTTTACCATATATCTATGTTTTATCCAAGGGATAAAGAAAGTGGTTGAATGTTGGATGGGAGTGGTTCTCTTAACATTGTTTATGAATGTATGACATAATGGATGTTTAAAATCTAAATCTTGAAACATTATTGTTGACTATTATATGTTGAAAAAGATGCCTATGATTATGACAATAATTTTAAACTTTATCTATTGTGTAAATTTTGACTTCCATTTATTTTTATAAGCTTTATATCAAGAGATGATAGAATATATTCCATAAAAATTATTAAATGAATGATATTGATATTAGTCATGTTGGATTAACCTACCACTAAGGATGCTGTGATAGTTCTTGTTACTTAGAACTATTAGAAAATTCTCATATTGAACATTTGAGTGTTATTGACATAGAGGATGACTTCTTAGTGCCTTTTTTGTAGGATTTTCATAAGAATCAAGCTTCAGAGATATCTACTTAATATATAGTATCATTTTTGTTAGCTACAAAGATTCTTGTTGATACTAGTATGAAGAAAATAGATCTATTCCGTGTTTGTGTGTATCGATTAAGATATTCAAGTTTAAGCTAATGTCAAAGACACTATATTTATTTGCATTCTTTTGAATGAAGTTAAGAAATATTTACAAAATGAATTCTAATTTTGATATATTGATTTTTTTAAGAAAAACATTCATTTTCCATACTATAAATAATTCTAATTACATATTTGTAAGGTCAAAAAGAGAGGTTGCAATTCATTGTAAGATTAGGTGCATTATGAATAATAAGCTTATGAAGGAGATCTACTTTATTTGATGAATACTATATGTATTCAAAACCAATGACTTCATTGAAAGAGGCACATGAGATTACTTCTTGGATGTTTTAAAATTCAAATTTGATAGATGAAGTTACTTTCTTAAACCTTCTTGTTGCCTAAATGATGTTAGAAGTAACTAGATGTAGCCTTTTTAGTCAATATTGTTTGTATTATTTCTACTTATCATATTGGTTGGATATATGATTTAATAAAGATATGTTTAAATATGTAATGGATAATTTCTTATACTAATGGTCCTACATGACATGTTTTGATGATGCTACATTGTGAATTGCTTATGATGTTTACCTCACATGTTTCAAATGCATATTTGATGGTTATGATGTGAACTATAAATAAGGATGATACATTTCTTTTGATTATAATAGATTGGATATTGACCTAATTATGTATTTTTCTGAGTGATTGAGTGGTTGTAAATGGTTTTATAACATGACTTCTTTTAACCACACAATTCCTTTACCACTGTTGGTTTTTCCTATTTATACTTTGTCATTATTACGTTGGGTATCCTTTTATGTCAAGAAACATTTTGGGAAGCTTACCAGGTTCATGGTAGGGTCATAAAGCTATCCTAAAATATTCTTTCCCTTATATTTCTTGAGCAAGTTTCAAACCTCCTTACAGTTTGATCATTGTGTTTAAACCATCTCAATATTTTGGTATCTATTATCTAGTAACTGGTATATATGTATTTGTTTAAATTTGAATGATATTTAACATTATTATTGACTAGTTAATGTTCAAATGACCTTGAATCTCTTTGACTTTTTGCATTTTATGAAGATTTCTGATGTGGCATGGATTTTGCAGGGGCAATCTTTACATCAATCCCCACAAGCTCCAAAGTCCAATTGTAGCTGAATCTTATTTCGAATTCCTCTACTAGTTTTGCCAGAGTCTTGGAAGAAATGATTACCACTTCTAATGACATCCATAACTAGATTAAGATTGCCAATTACTATCTTAATTTGATCATGAAAGATAAGAAGAATAAGAATCTAAAGAACTCAAGGAAGATTAACAAACCACTATTTTATCCTTGTCTATTGTGAGATCCCCTCTCTTTGGTGGTTGCTCTCTCCTTCCACCAAAATATCCTTGTGCCTTCCAGTCAAAAGGGAGTATCAATATAAAATAATAGGAATCCCATTTTTCATTGAAAAAGATATAGGAAAATACCTTCCATGTTGTTAGATAACTGTCTAAAATTCATTTAATTAAGATCCTTTAATAGAATTTGCAATTAGTTACTTAATTCCAACTATCTAGAATTATAACCGCTAAGATAATTTTAAATTCCCATTTCAAATTGGAGTTTATGAAAATAAAATATATCTAGATGGAAAAATGAATTCCAATTTATTTGGTCAAAGGAAAGAGGGTTGTGGCACTATCAAACAAATTGCATCATATCCTAATGCCAAATTTCTTGGAGTACTCTAGTAAATAGTTGTGCTTTGTGTGAATTCATAGTTTCTTTTTAATGACTAATAATCAATATTATGGTTCAATTGATAGACCAACACCAATCTAGTAATATCACTTTCTTGGAATCAACTGTGAAGTTAGAAATTCTCAAGTTTGGAACATTTAAAATCTTATAAATTAGCTATGTATGTTCATTTTTTGATCATGGAAAACTCAAAATTAGTTATTAGTTTGATGTTTTTGAGCATAGAGGTTTTGATTTTGATTTTCTTAAGCATCTTATAAAAGGTTACCAATGCTTTCTTTTGGACTATTGAGAATTTTCAAGTTATGTGTGTTTGGTTTTTCAGTACCAGTGACTAATTTGGTTTTGTACACTCAATTTTTAAGTATTAAAAACTAATCTAATTATGGGTGCTCAAATTTTGAGCACTGAAAACCTTTCTAGTTAGATATTCAAATATCTTGAAAAATATTATATAACTTCATGAATCTTTCACATATTTAACAAATTAAGGCTCATAATTTAAATTATTTGAAAAATTTAAATTCTAAATCCCACTCATCAAAGAATCAAGATTATGGTTCACTCGACAAATCACCACAAATATGGATGATAACCATTTCTTGAAATCTATTGTAAGTTGGAAAGAATCAACTTTGTAGAATTTAAAATTAATCTTATTTAGATGCTCATTTTTCGATGATGGAAAACTCAAAACTAGTTATTGGTCTCATACTTTTCAACATAGAAGTTTTTTATTTTGACTTTCTTAAGCATCTTATAAAAGTAGCTTCATTCGATGTTTTTGAGCATAGAGGTTTTTTTTTCACTTTCTTAAGTATTTTATAAAGGAAGTTTAGTTTAACATTTTTGAGCGTAGAGGTTTTGATTTTGACTTTCTTAAGAAACTTATGAAAGAAGGTTATGAATGCTTTTCTTTAGAGCATTGAGAACTTGCAAGTTATTGTTGGATACAATTGTGTGTTGTCTTTGATGTCACACAAATGTCATATCAATCATTAGATAGTGTCTACCAAGCTCAAAAGGTCAGCAAGGAAAAGGATAGTGTCTACCAAGCTCAGAAGGTTAGCAAGGCAAATGATAGTGTCTACCGAGCTCAAAAGGTCAACATGGCAAAGGATAGTGTCTACCAAGCTCAGAAGGTGAGCAAGGCAAATGATAGTGTCTACCGAGCTCAGAAGGTCAACATGGCAAAGGATAGTGTCTACCAAGCTCAGAAGTTCAGCTAGACAAAGGAAAATGTTTATCAAGCTTTCAAGGTAAACAAATAAATTTAGTTTTTACCGAGATCACTTGGTAATCGAAGAAAATGTGACAGAAACAGTTCTTACCAAGTTCACTTGGTCATCAAAGGTAATTTGGAAGAAGCAGTTCTTATCGAGCTCACTCGGTCATCAAAGGTAATTTGGAAGAAGTAGTTCTTATTGATGGGATTCAATTCTTACTGAGTAAACTCAATAGCCAAATGATTTTAAGGATATTACAATGTTAACTAAGTCAAGGAGGTTAACTCAAGAAATTTTTGGAAGAAGTATTTACCGAGCAAGGTCGGCTAGTAAAGGATTTCATTGTTTTATGAAATATCATTTATTAATTTAGAGTAATATATGTAGCTGACTGATGTATGGTTTATTGGTAAATGTAACTTGTGAATGAGCCGACTTGACAATCTGAATGGTATAAGTAAGAGGTCAAGTTGCGAATTATAAGTGAAAAAGAATGTGGAAAGAATGTGATATCAAGACTCGTTATTGTGGAAGTTGATTTGAAGGATGATCAGTGATCATTAAGGAGCAACAGATCCATATTTGATCAAGGAGGATCTAATGATGTTGAAAAAACACCTGTAACTAGCAAATTTAGTTGCATCTTGTTGAGGTCAATTCATTGTTTCTTTCTAACCATTGTAGCAGTGATTTCAAATCTCTTAATAGAGTTGGTTTAATAGCCCTTTTGTAAATCCTCTAACAAGGTGACAGTTCAGTTGAATTGTTCTAAAGACCTCTAGCAAGGCCACTCCTAAAAGGGTGATTAAATCCTCTAATAGGGTCACACCTAAAAATGTGTATTGTAACCTTTAACAGGGTTGGTTCCTAACAAGGCTCACTTTAGAAGAGTGAAAAATTGGTGACTAGTTACTTGGTGGTTTCTCCCATATTTGGTTTTTACATTAAATCAGGTGTCTCTTGTGTTCACTTTATTTTTAGTTACATACATGAATACTTGAAAATAAGTAATAATTTAATTTACCAAGTTACAACATTGTTTACTAAGTATTAGCAGTAACTAGATCTTTAAGACATCTAAGGGATCTGTGGATTAATTTTTGTTTGTAACTGATTCACCCCCCCTCTCAGTTACTCTATCTTTAATCCCAATAATTGGTATTAGAGCTATTGGTGCTTATAGGAAAATATTTCAATAATCTAAGCTAAAGATCAAGATGTCTTACAAAAGGGAAATTCCAAGACTTAACAGGAACAACTTCTCAGCATGGCAAGGATTGATGAGGCTTCATCTGGCTTCTATTGGTGATACAGGGCTAAAGTACCTTGATCAAAAATATGAAGAACCTTCTGGTATATTATATATCAATGATATTGCTGAAAAGAAGACTCACAATAACATGATGATAGATATAGCATTTTCTCTGAGTTATGAAGAATTTGATGACATCAAGGATTGCAAAACTCCCTTTGAAATGTGGAACAAGCTGAAAGAAATCTATGGAGGAGATGATAATATAAGAAGAGCCAAAGTAGAAAGTTTAAGAAGACAATTTGATCAAATGAGGATGAGAGAGGATAAAAACATTGCAAAGTATGTTCAAAGAGTTAAAGCATGTTTTAGTGCAATCAAAGCATCTGGAGGAGATATCAGTGAGGAGATAGTTATAAGTAAAGTTCTTAGAACTCTACTTCCCATTTATGCAATTAGACTCTCTGCAATTCAAGAAAGGAAATGTGAGGAAAATCATAAAATAAATTTAGAAGCCATAGTTGGAAGATTGAATGCATTTGAGCTAGACAACTATGACAATTATGTTCTAGCTGCCAAGAATGTTGAATCAGCATTTGAAGCTAAGATTTCACTCAAAGAAAAAGGGAAAAAGATGAAGGATCCACAATCAGATAGTGATGAAGAATCAGATCAAAGTTCAGATAGTGATCTTGAAGTGGTTGAAGCTCTACTAGCAAGAAAATATTCAAGAGGCAAAGGGAAATAAAAAGGTAAGGTTCCTCTAATCTATTTTTCTTCTGAAGAAATTGGACATATTACTGCCAGGTGCTCAAATAAGTAGAACAAAGATGAGAAGAAAGGTCACAAGTACAATGGCAAGAAAGACTTCAAATCATTCAAGGATAAAGGTAAGAAAACATGTTTTATGGCAAAAGATTCTAATGATTCTAATGATGAAGAAAAAGATGAAATTGTCTACATTGCTGTAAAAGATGAATCTAATAATGATGAGGAAATAGCACTAATTTCTCATATGAGCAGAAATGATACATGGATCATAGATAGTGGTTATTCTCATCACATGACTGGTAATAAAATTAAATTTGAATTCTTTGAAGACTACGATGGTGGCAGTATAAGATTTGGTAACAATGGACCTTGTTGTATAAGAGTAAAAGGAAGAATCTCACTAACCAATGAACTTGTTTGTGATAATACATACTGGGTAGAAGGACTACAACACAATTTTCTGAGTATGGCATAGCTACTCAATAATGGATTCAAAGTAGAATTTATGCATGAAAAAGAAATATTGTTGGATGGAAAAGGAAAGCTAATTGGATTAGGCACTCAAACAAAAGGTAACTTATTTTATCTTGAACTTGGTGAATGTTCATGTTTCATTGCTCAAATTATGGCATAGGAGGTTGTTCATGTTTCATTGGTGAAAGGTGATTATGGCATAGGAGGTTGTGTCATGTAAAATTTGACAACTTAATAAAAATAAGCAATTTCAGGAAAGTAAGAGGTATTCCTTACATAAAGAAGCCTGAGGTTGGTCTATGCAAGAATTATCAAATTGGCAAAATGGGAAAGACTAGTTTTAAAAGCAAGAACTATCAAACTAAAGAAGTTCTAGAAATTGTGCATACTACTTTGTGTGGACCTATTGGCACTGAAAGTTATATGGGTGAAAAATTATTCATTCTATTTGTTGATGATTATTCAAGAATGATGATTGTCACATGTACCTTAGAGAGAAATCAGAAGCATTTGAAAAGTTCAATTGGTATTTGGCCAAAGTAGAAAAGGAAATAGGCAAAAGACTGAAATGTTTAAGGTTTGACAGAGGTGGTGAATTCCTTTCACATGATTTCAATAAATTTTGCATTGAAAGGGGAATCAAAAGATAGGTTTCAACACCTAGAACTCTAGAACAAAATGGAATAGCAGAAAGAAGGAATAGATCTATAATTGATTGTGCAAGAACCTTAATGATTGAGAAAGGCATTGCTATCAAATACTGGAAGGAAGCTATCAACACTGTAGTTCATACCTTGAACCAAGTATAGCTGAAAAAGGACTCATTCAAAACACCCTATGAGTTGTGGTATGGCTACAAACCCAATGTAAGTTATCTAAAAGTATTTGGAAGCATATGTTACATTTTGAAAGAATCTAGAAAAGGTAAATTTGATGTAAAAAGTGATGAAGGAATATTTTTGGGATACTCTTGCAAAAGCAAAGCATATAGATGTTTGAACTTATCTACTCACAAAGTCATAGAAAGTGCACATGTGAAAGTTGATGAGTTTTTAGAAAGAATAGAAGAAGAAAGAAAAAAGGAACCTGAAGACTACCAAAGATTTTTTTACATTGAACCTGATACAATGCCAAGTATACCCATTAATCAAGAATCCTCAACTCCAAAGTCTTCATTAACTGAGTCACAAGAAGTTTAAAGCAAGTTAACATCTACTAAGCAGCAAGAACCCAAGTTGCAAACAGAAGCTACTGAGTTAGCATCTTCCGAGCCTAAGCAACCAGAATTAGAAGCAGAAGTTTAGACACAAAAGGATAATAATACAATTCATTCAAAAGACAAGGAGCCCATGTTAGCCAAGTATGTCAGAAAGCATCATACACTAGATCAAATCATTGGTGATAGATCAGAAGGAACAATGACAAGAAGTAAGTTGAAATGCACTTGTTTACTTGCTGATTTTCAACCTAGAAATGTCAAAGATGCACTAGACAATGAGAGTTGGATTGAAGCTATGAATGAAGAGATAGAACAGATAGAGAAAAAAAAAACAAGTACTCTTGTACTTAGACCCAAAGACAAGAATGTGATTGGAACAAAGTGGGTATTGAGAAACAAACTAAACAAAGACGGTAAGGTATCAAGGAACAAAGCTAGACTAGTATGCAAAAGATATTCACAAGAAGAAGGTGTAGACTATGGTGAAACATTTGCTCTTGTTGCAAGATTGAAAGGTGTCATAATCTTACTTGCATATGTTGCATTCAAAGGATACAAATTTTATCAGATGGATGTCAAGTCAACATTTCTCAATGGCATATTGGATGAAGAGGTTTACATTGAACAACCTGAAGGTTTTGTTCATCCAGACAAGAAGGACATGGTCTACAAATTGCATAAATCATTATATGGTCTAAAACAAGCCCCTAGAGCATGGTATGAAAGATTGCATAACTATCTTATTCAGATTAGTTTTCAAAGAATTAATGACAACATTAGTTTGTACATAAAGGAAGGACCAGATAATAAGATTGTTTTGGCGGAAATATTTGTAGATGATACTTTGTTCATAGGAAATGATGATCTTTGCAAAGAATTTTTAGAACAAATGAACAAGGAATTTGAAATGTCAATATTTGGTGAAATCAAATTCTCTGTTGGTCTTCAAATTCAAAAAAATAAGAATGGCATCAACATCACTCAATCTAAATACATCAAGGAGATACTAAAAAAGTTTGGTATGGAAGATTGTGAACCAGTTGGGAATCCTATGCGTACTAGATTAAAACTTACCAAGGATGATGAATCAAAGGAAGTGGATTAGACCTTGTATAGATCTATGATTGGAAAGTTGCAATATGTAGTGCACAGAAGACAAAACATTTCCCTTGTAGTAGGGATTGTAGCAAGATTCTTAGCAAAATCAAAAGAAGATCACATGATGGCAATCAAAAGGATCATGAGATACTTAAAAGGAACTAAAGATTATGGATTATGGTATAAAGTTGGAGGAAAACTAGATTTAAAGGTGTTCACTGATGCAGATTGGGCATAAAATATTGATGATAGAAAGAGCACAAGCGGAGGAGCTTTTTTTCTTGTAAAAAGGTTTGTTTCTTGGACAAGAAAAAAGTAGAATTGTACATCTCAATCCATAGTAGAGGCTAAATATGTTGCAGCAGTAGTAAATTGCTCAAACATTGTGTGGTTTAAACAATTATTGGAAGGTATGAAGAAAGAAATCAAAGAACCAGTTTTTATGTTTTGTGATAACACAAGTGCAATTAACATCTCCAAGAATCCAGTGATGCATTAAAAAACCAAGCATATTGCCATAAAATATCATTTTGTTAGAAAATTGGTGCAAGAAAAGAAAATAAGATTGGAATATGTGCATACAAAAGAACAAATTGTTGACATATTCACAAAGCCTTTACTTAAGGATGCATTCTTGTATCTAAGAGCTAAGTTAGGGGTCATTCCCTTATCTGAAGCTCACTAAAATATAGTTTTAGTGATACATCAACAAGAACAGAATTGGAAATCTATCAATTGATGCAACAAACCAATGAAGATATTGCACATGAATCAATACATCAGGTACAATGTTATTCAAAATTTTTAAGTTATCTTTGGCATTTGTTGTCAAAGAAGGAGAATATACTATCATATCTTTTTGAAATTTGTAAATAATAAGAGTTTGTATAAGAGGGAGAGATTATTATGAAAGAGAGAGTTTTGTATTCTGTCATTAAAAGACTTGTTTTCAAATTTCATTCTGCTATGACATGTTGTGTTGCCATCAATGCCAAAGAGGGAGATTGTTGGATACAATTGTTCAATTTTGTGTTGTCTTTGATGTCACACAAATGTCATATCAGTCATCAGATAGTGTCTACTAAGCTCATAAGGTTAGCAAGGCAAAGGATAGTGTCTACCAAGCTCAGAAGGTCAGCAAAGCAAAGGATAGTGTCTACTGAGATGAAAAGGTCAGCTAGACAAAGGACAATAGTTACGAAGCTTTCAAGGTAATCAAAAAAATTTAGTTCTTACCAAGATCACTTGGTAATCGAAGAAAATATGACAGAAATAGTTCTTATCGAGTTCACTCGATCATTAAAGGTAATTTGGAAGAAACAGTTCTTACTAAGCTCACTCGATCATCAAAGGTAATTTGGAAGAAGCAGTTCTTACCAATGGGATTTAGTTCTTATCGAGTAAACTCGACAGCCAAATGATTTTAAGGATATTACAATGTTAACTGAGTCAAGAAGGTTAACTCAAGAAATTTTTGAAAGAAGTATTTACCAAGCAAGGTCGGCCAATAAAGGATTTCATTATTTTATGAAATATCATTTATTTGTTCAGAGTAATATATGTAGTCAATTGATGTATGGTTTATTGGTAAATGTAACATATGAATGAGTCGACTTGACAATTTGAATGGTATAAGTAAGAGGTCAAGTTGCAAATTGTAAGTGAAAAAGAATGTGGAATTAATGTGATATGAAGACTAATTATTGTGGAAGCCGATTTGAAGGATGATCAAAGATCATTGAGGAGAAACAGAGCCATATTTGATCAAGGAAGATCTAATGATGCTGAACAGAGACCTATAACCAACAAATTTAGTTGCATCTTTTTTAGGTCAATTCATTGTTGCTTTCTAACCATTGTAGTAGTGATTTCAAATCTCTTAATAGAGTTGGTTTAATAGCCATTTTGTAAATCCTCTAATAGGGTGATAGTTCAGTTGAATTGTTCTAAAGACCTCTAGCAAGGCCACTCCTAATAAGGTGATTATATCCTCTAACAAGGTGATTTAACCAAGATCATTAATAGGTGCTGAACAAGTCAGTTGAAGCTAAGCATCAGAAATTTTTTAGTATGTGCCAAGTGATCTTCAAGTGTTGAGCATCAAAAAACCTTCAATATATGCCAAGTGATCTTCAGGTGCTGAGCATCAGAAAAAACATAGTTGATGTTGAGTAACACAGTATGTGCCAAGCTGCTACATTATTTCAAATAATGTATATTTTCCAAATCCAAACTGACTTAGTGGTTTTATTGAATTTTGTGAACAAGTTGGAGGATAAGGATGATGAGTTGTTGGCATAGAATCCTATGTAAACTATTTTTGGGAAAATTCTAATAGATTATTCAAGAAGTTTCTAGAGGAAACAAAATATGGGTTAGATGCAATGAATCCTACCTAATCCATGTGAACTAAAACTGAGAAAAAGATGATTTGTGTGAGAAAAGGAACTCCAAGACTTCTATTTAAGAAGTCATAAACCAAGAAGAAGAGAGCTGCTGATATTGTTGCTACACAAGTGCCAAAATCGACGAAGTAATTGAAAGGGTGTGAAGAAGGAGACATCAGGTAAGAGGAAGAGCATAGAGGCTTGGCTTCTAAGAGTAGTTATGAAGAGATGATTGCACTGGTACATTGAGTATGGAGACTTAAGTCAATGAAGCTTGAAAGATAAGCAAGTAGTTAAGATTTACAAAGATAGAAGGCCAGGCAAGGGTATGAACTAAGAAGTATTCTAAGATCAGCAAGATAAGTTGTATGTTGTAATCAAGTCAAAGTTTTTTTTAATACTCTCTAGCAATTGTATTAGATCTAAAAATCCTATAGAATTAGGTTGGCTTAATAGCCATTTGTAAATCCTTTAATAGGGTGGCATTCCAAGTGAATGTTCTAAAGTCCTTTTACTAGGCTCACTTCTAACAGGGTGGTTAAATCCTCTAATGAGGTCACATTTAACAATGTGTGTTGTAAGCCTTTAATAGGGCATGCCTTTCATAGGGAATCACTTCAAAAGGGTGAGAATTGAGTAGCATGTTACTGGTAGTTTTTCTCAAATTGGGTTTCCATGTAAATCACTGTGTTATGTGTTGATTTATTGTGTGTCATACTTGCATGTTAATTTATAGTAACTTGCTAATTAGACAAGTGAAAAGTTTAGAAGAGTGAATACTTGGATTAGTTCACTATATTTGGAGAAAAGTTTGAATAGGACATTTGGACCTTGAATAACTGATTCACCCCCCCCATCCCCCCCCCCCCCCTCTCAATTATTCAAAAGAAATTCCAACAATTGGTATCACAACCTTCTACTGATTTAGTTTCAAGGTACTAGAAGCAAGAAGATCAAGATGTCTAAGAGAGAAGTTCTAAAGCTTAACAAGGACAACTTTGTTAGATGGTAGAGTTTGATGAAACTGCACCTTAGATCAATAGGTGACTATGCACAAACTTCCATTGGAAAAGAGCATGTAACTCTAGTAGGATGCCTTACTGCAGATGACTTAAACAAAAAGAAGGAACATAACCAAGCAATGTTGGAGATTGCCTCTACACTTAGCTATGTCGAATATGATGATGTAAAAGACTTTGAAACTACATTTAAGATGTGGAAAACCCTATCAAATATCTATGAAGGTGATTAGAATGTCCAAAGAGCAAAGAGAGAAAGCCTAAGAGGGAAGTTTGATGATATGAAGATGGAGGAAGACGAAAATGTTGCTCAATATGTTGCAAGGATAAAAGAAGTGGTGAGTGAAATAAGAAGCCTAGGTGGTCAACTAGAAGAAGAAACATCCATCAACAAATACTTGATAACTCTACTCCCTATCTATGCTATAAGAGTTTTAGACATTCAAGAGTTGAGGTGTGTACAAGGAAACACTCTAACTTTTGAAGGAATAGTTGGAAGACTTACTACATTCAAGCTATCCAATTTTGACAATTATAGACCTAAGAACCTTGAATCTAATTTCAAGGCCAAAATGACAATAAAATATACTAAAGAAGATACATCAAGTAAGAGAAGAAGAAAAGGAAAACATGTATCTAGTGATAGCATCACATATGAGGAAGATGTGGAATAGTTGGAAGCACTGCTGGCCAGGAGATTCCATAGAGGTAAAGGAAAATTCAAAGGTAAGCTTCCTATCATATGTTTTAGTTGTAATGAAGTAGGTCATATAGCTACAAGATGTCCATAGAAGAAAAACCTTAAATAAGGAAGCAAGTTCAGGAAAAAAAGAGAAGATGATAGCAAAGATTACAAGGAGAAAGGGAAGAGATGCTACATCATTGAAGAAGACTCAGATGAAAATGATGATGAAGTAGTAATGTAGCCATGAAGGATGAATCAGAAAAAGATGAAGATGAGGCCACAACATTGGTTACCTATGTGAATAAGAATGACAAGTGGATCATAGACAGTGGATGCTCACATCACATGATAGGAGATAAAAGTAAGTTCATTACCTTTACTCAATATGATGGAAATAGCATTAGATTTGGTAATGATGCCCCATGTCAAATCAAATGAAAAGGTTCTATCAAATTTACAGAGAAAATTTCATTTGATAATGCATACTATGTTGAAGGATTGAACTACAACTTGTTCAATGTATCTAAGTTAGGCAATGCAGGTTGCAAAGTGGAATTTGGAAACAAAACAACCAAGATCTATTGTACTGATGGAAATCTAATAGGAAAAGGTGAAAAAACTAGGAGTAATTTGTTTTACCTAGATATGGAAGAACCAATGTGTCTTGTTGTTAGATTTGATGGTGTGTGGTTGTGGCATAAAAGGTTGTGTCATGTTAATTTTGATAATCTGATTAGGATTAGCAGAAAGAACAAAGTTAGAGGATTTCCCAAGTTAAAGAAACCTAAAAACACAATGTGTGAACAATGTCAACTAGGGAAGATGACTAAATCTAGTTTCAAAAGAAAAACATACACCTCAAATGAAGTTCTAGAGTTAGTTTATATAGATTTATGTGGCCCAATAGAAGTACAAAGCTACCTAGGAGACATATACATAATGTTATTTGTAGATGATTATTCCAGAATGATGATTGTTATGTTCTTAAAACAAAAATTTGATGCATTGCAAATGTTCAAGTGGTACTTGGCTAGAGTTGAGAAGGAAACATGAAAGAACCTGAAATGTCTAAGGTCAGACAGAGGAGGAGAATTCACATCAAGAGAGTTTGAAACATTTTGCAATGATAGAGGTATCAAAAGACAAACATCAACACCTAGAACTCCACCACAAAATGGTATTGCTGAAAGGAGAAATAGGTTAGTGATTGACTATGCTAGAACCTTAATGATGTTGAAAAATGTTGCACTTAAGTTCTAGAGGGAAGCTGTAAGTACTGCACTCTACACACTGAATATAGTTCAAATCAAAAAAGGTATAAATGCAACACCCTTTGAATTATGGTATAGTCATTCAGCTAATGTTAAATATTTCAAAGTTTTTGGTTGTAAATGTTATATTCTAAAAGACACTAGAAATGGCAAGTTTGATGCAAAAAGTGATGAAGGTATATTTCTTGGATACTCCACTAGAAGTAAGGCATATAAGTGTTTGAATACTAACACTAACAAAGTTGTGGAGAGTGAAAATGTAAATTTTGATGAGCATGCAAAAGTTTAGATTGATGAGTCAAAGAAAATAGAGGATTATAGATCCTTTGTATACTTCCATGAAGGAATGATAGTTGAACAAAATGCTACAAACCAAGTTGGGAATCAGCAACAAATGTCAGTATTTGTTGAGTCTCAACTAGTGAATGTCTAGTTGCATTTAGAAGCCGAGCTATAGAATATGGAACATGTACACTCTGATTCTAAAAACAATATACATGAAAGGAATGATGAATTACCTAATGAAGAAGAATGAAATGACTCTGAAGCTGAAGGATCAAATGTAGAAAGAAGGACTGAACCCATATTAGCTAAGTATGTAAGAAGACATCACCCTGCAGATCAAATTAATGGTGATAAGGATGCTAGACCAATGACAAGGAATAGAATTAGGAATGAATCATGTCTACTAAGCAAGGTTGATCCCAAAATAGTCAAAGATGCATTGCAAGATGATGACTAGTATAAGGCCGTGAAAGAAGAGATAGATAAGATTGAGAAGAACAAAACTTGTTCTCTAGTTCCTAGACCAGCTGCTAAGAATGTAACTGTTACCAAATGGGTGTTCAGAAACAAACTTGATGAGAATGGTGAAATAACAAGAAACAAAGCTAGATTATTTTGCAAAGGCTATGCACAAGAAGGATTGGATTATGGAGAGACATTTGCTCCCATTTCAAGAATGGAAGGAGTAAGAACATTACTTGCATATGTTGCATATAAAGGTTTCAAAGTCTACCAGATGGACATGAAGTCAACTTTTTTGAATGGTATACTGGAGGAGGAAGTCTATATAGAACAACCAGAGGGATTTTCTGATGAAAAGAATAAGGACATGGTTTGCAAGCTACATAAAGTTCTTTATGGATTGAAGCAAGCACCCAGAGCATGGTATGAAAGGTTACACAAATATCTTGTGAAGATAGGATTTGAAAGAATAGATGAAAACAAAAACTTGTACATCAAAGCTAAGGAAGGTAAAGACATTTTGATTTTCAAAATCTTTGTTGATAACATAATATTTGGAGGAAAAGATGTTTTATGCAAAGATTTTGCTGATCAAATGAAGCATGAGTTTGAGATGTTAATGTTTGGGGAAATCAAATTCTTTTTTGGATTGCAAGTACATCAGTTGAAGCATGGCATATCTATGACCCAATCTAAATACATCAAGGAAGTACTCAAAACATTTGGGCTAGAAGACTCAAAACCAGTTAGCACACCAATGGCAACAGGTCATAAACTATCAAAGAATGATGAATCTGTTGAAGTAGATCAGACATTGTATAGGTCAATGATTGGAAAATTGTAATATGATGTACATAGTAGACCAAATATTATATTAGCTATTTAAATAGTAGCAAGCTTTTCTACCAATCCAAGAGAAAATCACTTAATGGCAGTAAAAAGAATATTAAGATACCTTAAAGGATTTGATGACTTTGGTTTATACTACAAGAGGAATGAGAAGTTTGAACTAAAATCTTACACTAATATAGACTGGGGACATAATATTGATGATAGAAAAAGCACCAGTGGATGAGCACTTTTCTTAGGAAAGAGGTTGATCACATGGACAAGAAAAAAGCAAAGCTGCACCTCACAATCTATTGCTGAAGCTGAATACATGGGAGCTGCTATAGACTGCACTAATATTGTGTGGATCAAACACTTGCTGCAAGGTATGAAGGAAGAGGTAATTGAGCCAGTGAAACTTTATTGTGATAATACAAATGCTATCAATATATCAAAGAACCCAGTTATGCATGCTAAAACTAAACACATTGCAATCAAGTATCATTATGTAAGAGAACTGGTGCAAGAAATATAAGTGAAGATGGAATATGTTAGCTCAAAGGAATAGATTGCTAATATCTTCACAAAAGCACTACCTAAAGATGCTTTTGAGTATCTTAGAGGTAAGTTAGGGGTGATACACCTAGCAAAAGGTACTTGGACCAAAAAGCAAGTATGCCCTGCATAAAATAAGTAGAATATTGAAGATTTTACACATTGATGCAGAGGATGTTTACTTTGGGATCCATGCCTAAAGTAATAGAAGTAATAGAGGGAGAGATTGACTAAATCTACAAAGAGCTACATTTGCATATTAAAGATGCTAATATGTCTTTGGAATTATTGTCAAAGAGGGAGAAGTGAACAACTGATCAACAACTATTGAAGATAAAGGATTAGAAAAATAGAAGGAAATTTTAGAGATTGATTAGAATAGTAGGAGAGGAATAATATAGAGGAAAAAGATAAAGATAAAGGATACATCAGCAAAGAGGGAAAAGTGTAATAAGTCAATCAAAATAATAGTAGGAAATGTGATGTTACACTTTACTTTTTCACATTTAACTTATCGTTCTAACCAAGTAAACTTCTGGTGGAATAGTTTAGTCTAATGGTTAATCAGTTTCATTTGTCATCAATGCCAAAGAGGGAGATTGTTGGAAATCTGATTGAAAAACTCATTGTTGTTGAATATCAAAGAGTGAGATTGTTGTGAAAGATTGTTTTCAATAATTGTTTTGCCATTGATGTCAAACCTTCTATTTGTAGGGATAATATTTTCTTATAAGATTCATGCTACATTATCACTTAGTTGATTGATGAAGAGGATTTGATCAGCAATATGTAACAAGAGAACCTAAGGGAAAGGTTGAGTTATGATGTAGTAATAGAGTGCAAGGATTAGTTAAGACAATGGTTAAATAACGTATTAATGACATACTCAAAGATACAAAGGTTGGTCACACTTAGATAAATTGAAGGAAGAAGTTGTACCAAGGTTGACTACAAATCTTTAACCAAGATCATTAGTGGGTGCCAAGAAAGTTAGTTGAAGTCGAGAAAATTCTTAGTTGAAGCCGAGCATCAAAAAAATTTTAGTATAAGCCGAGTGATCTTCAAGTGTCGAGTAAAGATCAGGTGCCAAGCATTAGAAAATCTTTAGTATATGCTGAGTGATCTTTAGGTGCCAAGCATTAGAGAAAACATAGTTGATGCTGAGTAATATAGTATGTGCCAAGCATAGTATTTCAATAGTGTCGAGCTGCTGCATTATTTCAAATAACATAGATTTTCCAAATCCAAGCCGACTTAGTGGTTATATTAAATTTTGTGAAGAATTTGGAGGATAAGGATGATGAGTTGTTGGCACCGAATCCTATATAAACCATTTTTGGGTGAATTCTAATGAATTATTCAAGAAGTTTTTAGAGGAAACCTAATATGGGTTAGATGCAATGAATCCTACCTAATCCATGTGAATTGAAACTGAGGAAAAGATGATTTGAGTGAGAAAAGGAACTCCAAGACTTCTATTTAAGAAGTCATAAACCAAGAAGAAGAGAGTTGCTGATACTATTGCTATAGAAGTGTCAAAATCTGTGAAGTGATTGAAAGGTTGTGAAGAAGGAGACATCTAGGAAGAGGAAGAGCACAGAGGATCTGCTTCTAAGAGTAGTTATGAAGAGATGATTGCACTAGTACATTGAGTATGGAGACTTAAGGAGACAAAGCTTGAAAGATAATCCAAGCAGTTAAGAGTTACAAAGATAGAAGGCTAGGCAAGGGTATGAGCTAAGAAGTGATCTGAGATCTACAAGATAAGTTGTATGTTGTAATTAGGTCAAATTTTTTTTTATACTCTCTAGCAATTGTATTAGATCTAAAAATCCTATGGACTTAAGTTGGCTTAACAACCATTTGTAAATCCTTTAATAGGGTGGCATTCGAAGTGAATGTTCTAAAGTCCTTTTACCAGGCTCACTTCTAATAGGGTGGTTAAATCCTCTAATGAGGTCACATTTAATAGTGTGTATTGTAAGCCTTTAACATGGCAAGCCTTTCATAGGACATCACTTCAAAAGGGTGAGAATTGAGTAGCATGTTATTGGTGGTTTTTCCCAAATTGGATTTCCACGTAAATCACTATGTTATGTGTTGATTTCTTGTGTGTCATACTTGCATGTTAATTTACAGTAACTTGCTAATTAGACAAGTTAAAAGTTTAGAAGAGTGAATACTTGGATTAGTTCATTGTATTTGGAGAAAAGTTTGAATAGGACATTTGGACCTTGAATAACTGATTCAACCCCACCCCCCTCTCAGTTATTCTAAAGAAATTCTAACAAGAGATGACATTACTCTATGGATAATTCCACAACACTCATCACTTCTCTATCTAAATTTTTTTATTTTTCAGTGCATGTGCCCCGAAGACCTTCTATTACTACTTAAGCTATAATTAAATGATGATTATTCATAATAACCATTATAAGATATAGGCTCACATGCATATATTACTTCTTTCCTTTGTTTCTTTTTGCTTTCTAGCTCTTTAGGTTATTATCAATAACTTCTATCATGGGTCCAAGAAGATCTTCCCACTCTTTTCTATTAATGAGGTGGTTATTGTTTCTTAATCCCAAGTAATTAGTTAATAGTTTCATTCTTAATAGAATTCATAACCAGATTCTCCATAGCTAGTTTTCTTCTTGATCATTGCAATATTTTCTCCTCAACTAAATTTTTTATAATCACTTGATATACAATCATAGTTTTCTTTTCACCAATCCTTTAGTCATATGATTAGGCCTTTAGATCCACAAAAGATTTGAAATATAGATATGGTACAAGAATAGTATTAGATCACCAATTTTAAAACTTCATCACCCAATAAATTCTCAAGTTTGAATGACACCATTTGATAGTTTCAATTGGCACCAATAACTTCTAAAACAATAAGAATTTTAAGGAAAGAACTCCCCATCATCCTCATAAGATTAAGGTCTAAAATTCTTTCTAGATGCTCATTAGCCAATAATTCTAAATGGAATAACATTCTTACCAATAAGTTTAGTTTCCAAGCACATATTATCCTTTTGGTTGTGTGGATCAAATTTCAATGTCAAAATCCTCTTGATGTCTTTTTATGAATATACATGGGAATTTACAACTACTATAATGTGATATGTCTTATGATCTTCAATTATTATTGTTAGAGTGTAAATAAGTGCAAAGGGTTTATCAACTTCAAAAGCTATAAACTACAATAGACTTTTAACAATTTGACACCTTCTATTTGCTGATAATTTTAATTATGGATAGGAAAGACATCCAAGGATAATCATACACAAACCTTCTTTGAATATAATTTCTCCTATTGAAAGCCTATGCAAATAGATGGTAGTTGAAATAGACACCTCCTTTTTCTCTACTACTTGTGATAGTTTTTGATGTCCAAGAGTCTCATACATTGATAGGTTATGATGATCCCATAGATTGTTGAGACTGGGAAGACCTAGTTAAAATTCACCTTGGATGCAGTTAACACATGATATGTATGTGAGCATAGATGTTAGATGATGATTATGAATACTCATAATCTACTAGTATCTCAAGTAGTCACAGAAGGTATTCAATGTACATGTAATTAGAAATAATTTTTAAAGGGATCTTATTGTTGGAAACCATTGATTAATTGTGTATTATCTTTGATGTTACACAAAATGTCATATCATTGCTAGTCAATATATGTTGATCTTACTCTAATATTGAAGATAGTTTACTATGTCTATTGAGCATTCTAGAGTTTTCCTAGTTTAGAAGATAGTGTCTACCAAGTTCACTCAGGTGACAAAAGAAAATTTTGTAGAAGCTAAGTGTTAACTGAGCTCACTCAGTTAATGAAGGTAATGTTGGATGGAATTAGTGTTAACTGATCTTAGTTGGTTACCAAAGAAACTTTGTGAATATTTAGTATTAATTGAGTTCACTTGGTTAACACAAAAAAATCACTTTGAGTTAGTATCTACTAAGCAAGGTCAGCTAATGGAGGATTTTCTTGTTTTAGCATATTGAGTTCAATTGAATTGTCTATTGGTTCTATCCATCTAAGAAGATGAATATTACTTATTCTAAGTTGTATTCAAGCTGACCTGACAATGTGTAAGATGATCTAGATGGTTCTCTTTTTTCATTGGAATTGTTTATTTTTGCACATCAACCACCATAGTTATTTCAAATACATAAGGATACTTAAATAAAAAAATATTTCATGATATTTTTTCTTAGTTATTTTATTTGTAGAGATTGTCATTTATTTGTACTGCAAGATCTTTCCTTCTTTTCAATGATTGGGAGAGTTTCTCCTTTACATTCTTCAAAATATAAGGTCAAGTTGAAGATTGAATGTGTGGAACAATTTTGAAGATTTGATGATGCTTAGAAGAAGTGAATCAAAATGATAAGTAGAGTATCCTTGTTGAGATGCAAAGATACATTTGATCATGAAGGATCAAGTATATAAGTCAAAATTGATATCTATAATCAATAATTGAGTTGCATTAGAAATCAAGTTATCTCATTGTTACTCTCTAACCATTGTAGCAGTGATCTAAATCTCTTAACTGAGTTTTCTTAGCAACTATTTGTAAATCCTCTAACAAGGTGGTATTTCTATTGAATTGTCTAAAGATCTCTAACAAGGCCACTCCTAACAGAGTGATTAAATCCTCTAATAGGGTCACACCTAACACTATATTTGGTAACCTTTAATAGGGTTAAATCCTAATAGGGTTCACTTCAAAAGAGTGAAAATCGGTAACTAGTTGCAATTGGTGGTTTTTTCCAAATTGGGTTTCCACATTAAAATATTATGTTCATGCTATTTCTCTTATGTATTCGTAACTAAGTTAAAGTAATATCAATCACATATAATATCTTAAAATTTTCATGTTAAGCATTTGCTAAGCTATTTTAATGTTTACTGAGTTACAACAAAGTTTAATTTTGATTTATATTGACATCTAAGGGATCTAGGATTTATTTTTTGCAGTAAGGATTCACCTCTCACCTCTTAGTTACTTCTCTTATATTTCCAAAACTTGGTATTAGATCTTTTGGTGCTTGTAGAGAAGGTTGTGTTACCACATTTTGTTACTACATTTTGTTTGCCCTGCTAAGTTTCAAAATTTGAATGTTACCCCGCCCAACGGTCACCTCCCCAATTACTAATATTTTAATACCCACGAAGATATCAAAATTACCTAAGTTCTAAAATTTATGATATTTTTATGCCTCGCAAGTTCTCCACCATCAGATTAGGGCCGATCAATGGTCATCGCCATCTCGCTATGATAAAGTTGTGTGAGGGTTACGATGGCGACATAGCGACTAGTCGACGTGTGTCTGGTGGGTCTAGCTTGTAGGGCAGAGGATGGCATGGGTCAAAATTTTTTTATCGCAGGTTAGAAATATTCTGCAGCATTGTAGGCGCTATGTCGCTATCACGCGTTGGCCTAGAAGTTTCCATGGCAACATAGCGCCCGTCAAAAAAGGTGTGCCGATGATAGTGAGTCAGCATGTTCGGCGGTAAATCAAAGGGAACCACGTGTACTGGATCTTTAGTTTAGCCAGCACAGAGGCGAGTCTTCACGATCATCAGATTTGCAGGGATCTACGGCTGGTGCTATCTCACCATTAGAAACCGCTTGAGAGATAACATTGGTGACGTAGCAATGGGGCACCACGTGTCCTGGTGGGACCGTTATTTATGCCACCAGTGAAATAGGGATCAAATGACTGACAGAACAATAGGGAAGTGCCACATGTACCATGGGCCCAATGAATTATGAAGAGGGAAGGTTGCAGGAAGGTGGGTCTTCGTGGCCGTTAGATTAGAGAAGATCAACGACTGTCGCCATATTTCCATGGTGAAGATGTGCGATCCTTACCATAGCGACGTAGCGACAGGTTGCCATGTGTCAGTGGGGCTAGGTCTCGCCAGGGTATGGTCACTGAGGTATTGCCAAGTGTCGGTTGGATATGACAAGGTTGCAGAGGTGGTGCCAATTATGATGGGCCCGAGGTAGTGACAACGTGGAGTATGACAAGTCTTCACGATCGTCGGATCTAGGTTGATCAATGGTCGTCGCCACCTCACTATGGGTAAGTCACTTGAGGGTTATGTTGGTGACACAATGCCTTGTTGACACATGTCTCGCTGGCCCAATCAGAAAGGACGGTCAGTTGCTAGCATTTAATGTAATCGTCATAGTTAATATGAATATCTACAATGGTGGCATGGTTAGTTGGGTGATGAAAGGTCAACCACAAAAGACTTCCCCAGATGGCGGAGCGAAGAAGGGTGATTGCCCTGCATGACCCAACTGGCTCGTATAGCCTATTTGACTTGCTTCAACCCTATTGATTCACGAACGAGGGAGCAAAAAATGATCAAGGTTATCTTGTGATCTGATCTTCACAATCAATTTTGACCTACCTGAAATGAATGCAAGGCATAGGGAAACACTCCACTGTCTCAGTCGATCCATCTACTATGTCAAGATCATTCATTGGCACTGCTTCTGTCTACTCGAGGTGTTCCTTCAGTCGAATATCTAATTTTGTACTTCAGAACCATGCTCGAGTGTGATCTTTGATCAGATATTTTGGGGTTCAATGGCAGTAGTTGAGAAGTTAATGCAAAATCATTTCCCTCAGTTATGCCTGAACTATAAAGGCAATTTCATAATCTTTTCCAAGGGTTGACTCTTTCTGATTTCTCTGATATTGCTCTGCAACTCTCGGTGTAACATTCCCTGTTCCTTTGAACTGAATGATTCTCTTTTTTATCTCCTTCAGCCATCAATGTGTATGTGCATCCCGTTTTGCCTCTCATTGGTGTATTGTCGAGATCTGTAGCCTGCATACTGTATCTATTTTTCACCTATTGGATAATATATGAGTGAGATTCCTCTTTCCTTGTGTTATTCAATTTGGTTTCTTGATCTGCATGAGGTTATTAGATCAAAACAAGCCTATATGTATATATCCTTAGTTTCATTCTGGTTCAATAGTGCATATATGGGCAGAAATGGGTCTAAACACTCTATTTTGGTGCATCACCTCCATAGTTTAGGTAGGGTAGAGTTGTTTTCTGCATCTCCTTCTTCCCCTTTTCCTTTCGAGAGTAGTTAGGTGCACCCTGATAGTAAGAGGAAGCCGGCCTTCTCTGGAGACTCAACCTCACAGTTCAAGTCCCACAACTTGGAGGTTGTTTCCATGTTTCACTAGGTTGTCCTTGCGCATAGGCCTTGGACAAGGGTGCAAACCTAAGTGACAACAGGTTGTAACGACCAAAGCTAAAGATCAAGATGTCTTACAGAAGACAGATTCTCAAGTTGAACCAAGAAAAATTTGCTACATTGTCAGGACTCATGAGGTTAATTTGGCAACTATTAGTGATTCAAGTTGTAAATATCTTGATAGTGAATACAAGACTCTTACTGGAATATTATCAGTTGAAGATATTTCTAAAAAGAAAAACCATAACATCATGATGATTGGCATTGCTTCTACTCTTAGTTATGCTGAATTTGGTGTAGTCAAAAGTTGCACTAGAGCTTATGATATGTGGATCAAACTAAAATCCATTTGTGGAGGAGATGATAATGTAAGAAGAGCTAAATCCAAAAGTCTCAGAGGAAAATTTGATCAAATTAAGATGAGCAAAGATGAAAACATTTCAAAATATGTTGAAAGAATTAAAGCAAGTGTGAGTGCAGTCAAGGCATATGGAGACATTGATGACAAAATAGTTGTAAGCAAGGTTCTCAGAACCCTTCTTCCTATCTATGAAATTAGAGTACTTGCTATTCAAGAAATGAGATGTGATCCAAATATAAATATAACTTTAGATTCTCTAGTTGGAAGATTGACAACTTTTGAGTTGGATAACTATGTTAACTATGTCCCTAGTTCCAAAGTATTGAGTTTTCATTTGAAGCTAAGCTTTCACTCAAGAAAGAGGGTAAGAAATCAAAAGCCAATCAATCAAAAAGTGACAAAGAAAGTTTAGATAGTGATCTTGAAGTTGTTGAAGCCCTCCTTGCCAAGAAATATTCCAAAGGTAGAGGAAAGTACAAAGGTAAGATTCTTCTAATCTATTTTTCTTATGAAGAAGTTGGTCACATTGCTTTGAAGATAAGGATGAAAAGAAAAGAAATAAGTACAAAGGTAAGAAGGAATTCAAAAACTACAAGGACTATAATGAAAAAGGTAAGAAATATTGTTTCATTTCTAAAGATTCTAAAAATAGTGAAGATGAAATGGTATATATTACTATAAAGGATGAATCTAATGATGAAGGAGATAAAATGGCACTTGTCTCTCATGTTAGAAAAATGATATATATATTATTGATAGTGGCTACTCACATCATATGACTGGAGACAAAACAAAGTTTGAGCACATGGAACATTATGATGGTGGTAGTGTAAGATTTGAAAACAATGAACCTTGTTGCAGAAAGGGAAAAGGGTGTATCTCATTAACCAATGAACTTAGATGTGACAATGCTTATTAGGTTATAAGACTAAAGCATAATCTACTGAGTGTGGCATAGTTGAATAACATTGGATTCAAGGTAAAATTTATGAATGAGAAGGCCCAACTAATGGATGGAAAACGAAATCTAGTTGGATCTAGCAAAAAAACAAAAGGTAATCTATTCTATCTAGATCTCAATGAATGTTCATGTTCTATTGCTCAAACAGAAGAAAGCTAGTAATGGCACAAAAGATTATGTCATATAAACTTTGATAACTTGGTGAAGATAAGAAAAAGCATAAGAATAAGAGGCATTCCTAGCTTGAGGAAACCTAATATGGGTCTATGAATTTTTTTTCAAATTGGTAAGATGGGAAAAACTAGTTTCAAATGTAAGAACTATCATTCTTAAGAAGTCTTAGAGCTTGTAAATACAAAATTATGTAGACCTATTGGAATAGAGAGTTAATGTGGAGATAAGTTTTTCATTCTTTTTTTCAATGATAATTCTAGAATGATGGTTGTAATGTAACTAAAAGAAAATTTTGAAGCTTTTCAAAGATTTAAGTGGTATTTGGCAAGAGCAGAAAAGGAAACTAGAAAGAGGCTCAAATGTTTGAGATTAGATAGAGGTGGTGAATTCATTTTGAATGAGTTCAATGAATTCTATATTGAAAAAGGAATTAAGAGGTAGGTATCAACCCTTGGTACACCTCAACAGAATGGTATATCTAAAAGAAGGAATAGATCCATCATGGATTTTGCAAAAATATTGATGATAGAAAGAATATTGTGATCAAATACTGGAAGGAAGTAATTAGTACTATAGTGCATACCTTAAATAGAGTATAGTTGAACAAAGACTCAAATCAAACTCCTTATGAACTATGGTATGAGTAAAAACCTAATGTAAGTTACTTGAAAGAATCTAAGAAAGGTAAACTTGATGTCAAAGGTGATGAAGGCATATTCTTGGGGTACTTCTATAGAAGTAAAGCATGCAAATGCTTGAATTTGTCTACTTATGAAATCATAGAAAGTGCACATGTGAGAATTGATGAGTTTGCAAAAAAGAGTGAAGATGAAAGCAACAAAGAACTTGAGGATTACAGAAGATTTGTTTACTATGAACCTAATACTTTGACAAATCTATATAGAAACTAGGAGGCCTCACCTCTAGAGTCCTCAAAATCTTCAAAAGCTATCAAGTTGCAATTATTGCAACTTGAATCATAGTCTGAAGGATCTAAATTGTAGGTAGAAGCTATGAAGCTATTGCTAGAGAAAACTCAGTCTGATGGACCCAAGTCATAGATAGTGGGACCTGAGCTTAATATAGAAGATCATGAAGAAATTAGTGAAACAAACTCCAAATCCATAGTACTTGTGTTAGAAATATATCTAAAAAAGCATCATGCACCTGATTAGATCATTGGAGACAAGTTAGATGGAATAATGACAACAAACAAACTGAAAGGTACATGTTTGCCTATTGAATTTGAACCTAGAAATGTTAAAGATGCTTTGAATAATGAAAGTTTGATTGAAGAAATGAATGAGGAAATAGAATATATAGAGAAGAGAAAAACTTGGACTCTTTTTCCTAGACCCTAGGATAAAAATGTAATTGGCACAAAGTGGGAATTCAAAAATAAGCTAAATGAAGATGGAAAAATTTCCTGAAGCAAAGCAAGGTTAGTATGTAAAGGTTATTCTCAAGAAGAAGGTATTGATTATGGTAAAAATTTTCCTCTTGTTGCAAGATTAGAAGGTGTTATAAGTTTACTGGCATATGCAACTCACAAAGGATTTAAATTTTATCAAATGGATGTAAAATCTGCATTCTTGAATGGAATTCTTGATGAGGAGGTCTACATAAAACAACTTGATAGTATTGTAGATCCTAGCATAAGAGATGTGGTCTATAAATTACATAAAGCATTATATAGTCTCAAGCAAGCTCCCAGAGCTTGTTATAAAAGATTTCATAACTACTTGATATAGATTTGTTTTCGAAGAACCAATGAAAACAATAGTGTGAATATCAAAGAAGGACCAGGCAAGATGATTGTGTTGGTAGAAATATTTATGGATGACACTTTATTTATAAGAAATGATGACATGAGAAAATAATTTTTAGAAGAAATGAGTAAATAATTTGAGATGTCTATGTTTGGAGAGATAAAATTCTTTGTTGGATTGCAAATCCAATAGAAGAAGGATAGTATCTACATTACACAATCTAAATATATCAAGGAGATACTAATTTTTTTTGGAATGGAAGATTCAAGAATAGTTGGAACTCCTATGTTGATTGGACATAAGCTTTCCAAAAATGATGATTCCAAGGAGGTAGATCAAACCACATATAGATTAATTATTGGAAAATTGTAGTATGTAGTGCATACAAGGCCTAATATTGCATTAGTAGTTGATAAATCCCAAAGAAAACCACATGATAGCAATCAAAAGAATCATGAGATATGTAAGAGGTATTGAGACTATGGTTTATGGTAAAAAAAGAAGGCAATTTGGATTTAAAAGTATTCATAGATGCCGATTGGGTAGGAAGTATTTATGATAGAAAGAGCACTAGTGGTGGAGCATTCTTTCTTGATAAAAGACTAGTGTCTTGGACCAACAAGAAATAAAATTGTATTTCTCAGTCCACAATAGAGGCAAAATATATGATAGTAGTAGTTAATTTTTCTAATATTATTTGGTTCAAACAACTATTGGTAGGTATGAAGATAGAGATCAAGGATCTAGTGGTTATATACTGTGATAACACCAATGCAATTAATATATCAAAGAATCCAGTGATGCATACCAAAACAAAACATTTCTATAAAATATCATCTTTTGAGAGAATTGGTAAAAGATAAAGAGGTAATATTGGAATATGTGAATACTAAAGAAAAAATTGCAAACATATTCAATAAACCATTACCTAAGGATGC
Source organism: Cupressus sempervirens (assembly GCA_028749045.1). Classification (NCBI taxonomy): domain Eukaryota; kingdom Viridiplantae; phylum Streptophyta; class Pinopsida; order Cupressales; family Cupressaceae; genus Cupressus; species Cupressus sempervirens. Next base: position 730,137,093 of record CM053793.1, read on the forward strand.
ATTTATATATCTAAGAGGTAAGCTAGGGGTCATTCCCATATCTAAAGCTCACTAAATGAAGTTTACTGATGCATCAACCATAGCATATTAAAAATTAGTTATTTGGTGTAGAATTGACAAGGACATATTGCAAATGAATTAGTACATGAGGTACAATAATATTCATTGAATATTGTCTTTGAAATGATATTTCAAAGTGGGAGAAGTTTTCTATCATATCTCACAAAATTTTTATCACTTCAAGAGATGACAAAGAGGGAGATATCAAAGGTAGAAGTTTGTTGATAGAGGGAGAAATTGAAGGTAGAGGGAGTTCACACTGATAGAGGGAGTTATCATGGATAAGGACTAGAATAAAACTAATGATATATTCCTTACTCTATTTTTGCTCTAAAATTTCATTTCATTATGACATATTATGTTGCCATTATTTTCAAAGAGGTAGATTGTTGGAAACAACTGATTAATTATGTATTATTTTTTATGTTATGAAAAATGTATTATCATTTCCAATTAGTGTATTATGAGATCACTCAGGCATTGAAGACATTTTTCTATGTCTATCGAGCATTCTAGAGTTTGCCTACTTTAGAAGACAGTGTCTATCAAGTTCACTTAGGTGAAAAAGGAAAAGTTTGCAGAAGTTGAGTGTTAATTGAGCTCACTCAGTTAATGAATGAAATGTTGGATGGAACCAATTTTAACTGAGATCACTTGATTACTAAAGGAACTTTGTGAATATGCAGTGTTAACTGAGCTCACTTGGTTAACCTAAGAAAATTGTTTGTGTTAGTATCTACTAAGTAGGGTCGGCTAATGAAGGATTTTCGTGTTTTGGCATATTGAGTTCAATTGAATTGTTTGTTGGTTCTAGCTATTTGAGAAGATGAATATTACTTATGCAAATTTGTATTCAAGCTAACTTGATAATGTGTAAGATATAAATATAAGGTCAAGTTGAGGATTGAATGTGTAGAACATATTTGAAGATTTGATTATGCTTAGAAGAAGGGAATTATAAGGATAAGCAAAATATCCTTGTTGAGATGCAATGATACATTTGATTAGGAAGGATCAATTATACAATCTAGAATTGATATCTATAATCAACAATTCAACTACATCAAAAATTAGGTCATCTCATTATTACTCTTTGACCATTGTAGTAGTAATCTAAATCTCTTAATAGAGTTGCCTTAACAACTATTTGTAAATCCTCTAACAAGGTGGCATTTCTATTGAATTTTCTAAAGACTTCTAACAAGGTCACTCCTAATAGGGTGATTAAATTTGCTACTAAGGTCACACCTAATAGTGTATTTTGTAACCTTTAACAAGGTTGGATCCTGACAAGGATCACTTTAGAAGAGTGAAACTTAGTAATCAGTTACAATAGGTGGTTTTTCTCAAATTTGATTTGCACGTTAAAATCTTGCATTTATATTATTTTTCTTATGTGTTTACAATTAAGTTAAAATGATACCAATCAAAGATAATATCTTAATATTTTCATGTTAAGTATTTGCCTAACTATTTCAGTGTTTACCAAGTTACAACATTTTCTTGTGTATTTACCAAGTTACAACAGAGTTTAGTTTTGATTTATATAGACATCTAAAAGATTTGGGTTTAATTTTTTGTGATAACTGATTCACCCCTCCCCTCTTAGTTACTCTTCTTACATTTCCAACACTTATGAGATATTGAGGGGTCCTAATGTCCCTTTTGACACACTATGACCTCTCATGACTTGTTTTGACACATTAGACCCAACTATTCTATTCTTATTCTTTCTCTTACCACTTTGAAGAATTTTTTGAATTAGGATTCAATGGTTGTGCAATATCTTCACTTGAAATGCAAAAGAAATATTTATTTCATGAAAATAATGGTATTTACCCCATACTAGTTGCATTTCCATGCCCTCCAAATCTAGTGGTGGTGGCATATATTGGTAGGCTCTGATGATTCATGTTGATATTGGGAAGACCTAGTTTACATTCACCTTGGTTTCACTTAACACATGAAGTGCATGTGAGCCTATGTTAGATGATGATGATGATGAATAATCACCATTCACTACTATCTCAAGTAGTTATAGAAGGTCTTTATTGCACATGTACTTAGAAACAATCTTTTAAGAGATCTTATGATGATTCTTGAGATTGTAAAGACTAAGAAGACCTAGAAAAAATTCACCTTGGTTGTACTTAACACATAATATGCATGTGATCCTATGTCAAATGATGATAATGAATACTCATCATCTAGTAGTAGCTCAAGTAGTAACAAATACCTAATACTTGTGGTGATTCCAAGGATCATTTAGATCCATATATGTTTCATGGATCAAAGATGAGAATAAGAGATTGGTAAGTGAACAATGTATTGTGAAGTTTAGGATTGGACATTATTTTGATGAAGTTCTATGTGATATTAAGACTATGGATTGATGTCATATTTTTTTGGGTAGACATTGGAAATATGATAGATATTCCATACATGATGGAAGATTGAATCAATATACTCTTTGGGTGAATGGGAGAAAGAAAATATTTCTTCCTTTGATTGAAAGTCCAAATGAGGTTAATTGTACTACTGTGAGAATTTGCATGGTTAATGGAAAGTAATTTGAAAAGGAAATTAAGAAGAATAATATTTTCTTCCTATAATTCCTAGGAGACCAAGTTGTGCCAGAAGAAACTAAGTACTAGAAAATAGTGTTAACCTAGTGCTAGTCAGTAGCGACCAAGTGACAAAAGTTAGTGGTAACTAAGTAACATCATAAACTAGTAGTATTGAGTGAGTTCAAATGGAAATTAATTTTTTTCTAAATGAGTATAAAGATATTGTTTTAGAGGATATATTTGATGCTTTCCCTCCTATGAGAAGTATAATTCATTGCATGGATATGATTTCTGAAGCTAGTTTTCCAAATAAAGCACCATATAGATTGACACCTACTGAGAATGAAGAACTTAATAGAAAAGTGCAGAAAGGTTTGATAAGAGAAAGTTTGAGTCTATTTTTTGTACCATTGATATTAGCACCTAAGAAGAATGGAGAATGGAGAATGTGTAAATATTACAAAGGTATCAAACAGATCACAGTGAAATATAGGTTTCCTATGCCAAGGATGGATGACATAATGGATTGTTTGAATGGAGGAAAGTAGTTTACTTAGATTAATTTGAAGAGTGGTTATCATTGGATCAAAATTAGAGAAGGTGATGAATCAAAGACTACTTTTAAGGTAAAAGATAGTTTGTATGAATGGTTGGTAATGCCTTTTGGTTTGACTAATTTACCTATTACTTTTACTATTTACATTAGATTTGTTCTTGCTCTTGTAAGTGTTAGAAATATTAATTTCTACCTTAAAATTTATTTAATCATATCCATCATTAAATGTTTTGGAAATTTTAGGTTTAGGTTTAGGTTGTGTCAACTATAGTAGATTCCAAAACTTTGTAGATAATTGTCTTGTTAGAAAATGTCAAATATTTCTAGAATATTGTAAACTTGCCTATAAAAGGGAGTGCTATGTATCCATTTTATCAATTAAAAAAAGTAATCAAATAAAATTAATATTTATTGTGTTGTAGCACATTGTATTTTGTATTTTATTTTTTGTGTGCCTCTGCCTATTGGTGTTTTAGAAAGTACTAAAACTACTGAGCGAAAAAATGCTTAATACTAGAATGATAGTACATACACAATCTAAAGACTAGCCTATTCTTATTAACAATTGCATATGTAAGGTATTTGGACCCAACTTCAACAAAACCACAGATGGTTTTCTACTCTTTTGGCTTTGCAAAACTAGGGTGGGTGTACCCAGGGATGGTTCAAAACTGAAACAAATGTATGAGGATTATTCTTAGTTTCATTCTGATTCACATTTCAAGATCCTCAAACATATACATAATTATTACTAACTTGGTAAACACATCCCGTAAAATAGATATGGCCAGGAATTCTTCTATAGATCTGCAGATGTTTTTAACAACAATTGCTAACTGAAGCTAAAACATTCCTTGCAGACAAATGCTGGCCGACTTTGAAGATCTATAGGAAATAAAAGTAAAATTTGATTTGATGATGCATTTGAAAAACCATTTGTAATATATTTCTCCTTCAGCTAAAATAACCTGATCAGTGCCTAATCCATTGGGGTTCAAAATCTATAGCAAATTCTTAGATCTAATTTGTTTCCTTACAACAAATTCTATCATCAATTCTTATCAGAACTTATCATTCAAAATCCTTCTCAATACTTAAGGAATCTTATCACATTCATCAAAGCCTTTATTTAATCCATTGAATTAACAACAATGATAAATGGATATACAACCTAACTAGATTGCATTCAATTGGACAAGCTTTTACTCATACAACATCAAGGTAGCTTAGTATTTAAAAGGAAACGAAATTCAGAAAGAACTGATATGGGGACAGTTCATAGTTTGTATTCATTTCCTTTGAAAATGGTATATCCTTTACAATAGCCTCAGAATGGCCTTCAGAAAGAAACACAACTCATTCAATATTCATGTATTCTCAGAGAATTGACAGAAAAATACATTACAAACTTTCTTTCAAATTTTGGACCAAAAACCAGACTAAGCACAATACTTAGAAGAAATAGAATTTAGACCATTCTTTAGCCTTGGAATCTCACTTAAATAGTGTGAGATGCAACAAGCTTTGGGCTAAATAAAGTGACAAGTGTCTTCTAAAGGATACTGAAAAATGTTTGTCATAAAAGACAAAAATAAATAACATAAAAGCTAATACATCGAAAAATCCTTGGTGGGTCCCTTTTTGCTATGCTTCTCAATTGTTGAAACAAGAAGATAAGATCTGATTCTTCAATTATTCTTCATCCTCAGAGTAAATAGCCATGAGGTTTGAAAGTGATGTATCATCTTCAGTTGCCTATAAATTTATTTCAACCTGGGGATTTTCCATGTCCTCATTATTAACTACGAGGGTGACTTTTACTTTTACATTTTCCTCCTCATCATCTTCTGACATTTGTTCTAGAAACTGATTTTTCCATTTATTAAAAGCATCATCATCTAGCCAATCAAAAATTAGAGCTTCTCTTTGTATAATTATTAAAGAATTTGCACTTTCTTCTAAATCATCAAATTCTTTCCTCATAGCAGTATAAAATAACTGTATTTTTACTAGCTCTTCATTTGTCTTTGCCCAGAACCAGTGGCTAGTTTCACTCATGATGTTTATTATTCTTTCATTGAATAACTCATCCATCTCCCTTTTCCACTTTTCTTTTTCTTTTATTGTATCAACAGATTCTAAAGCACAAGGAAATAGGGTGAATTTTTCAGCAATATATTGGGAAAAACAGAGTGTTAATCTTCTCTGTAAAGAATCTTTTTCATCATCAAAATTCTCTAGCTTATTTAATAAATCAAAAATCTTCTCAACTTGATGATAAGGCATTTGGACTGCAGATATACATATGATTGTAATACCATTATTTCTCTCCCTCCATTTCTGTGCAAGAAGAGTCAGTTTATCCTTATCTCTGTTCAACTCATCCATGAGGGCTGCAATTCTTGTCAACTGATCAAAAAAAGTTGACCATTGTATTTTATCCCTCAAATATATCACACCCTGTTTTAGTTTCTCTTCATATTGATTTCTCAGTTCTATCTGCAACTCATGCAATTTTGTTTTTTCCTCTTCAAAGTCCTCTGCAGTATAGAATTGGGGCCTTTCAGGGGTGTTAGGTATTTCAATAATATGGGTTGATCTAGATCCAACTAATGGCTATGAGGGGTATGCAATTGTAGGTGCACTGGATTCTCCCATTTTTATTTTCCCAAGTATCTTCTCCATTTGAGACATTTTGTTTTCCAGTGATTGTATCTATATACCCCTTTCCTCATATGCTTTCAAAACTTCTTCAAACCTAGCATTGAGTTGGGCAAACTTATCTTCTTCTTGTCTAGATACAACACCACCCAATTTTAGCATTTCTGAAGCCATTCCCATTACTTCTTTACTACTTACCTCACCAACCTTGTATACTATCAATTTACTAGTATGTTCTACAGTGGGAAACTCATGCATCCTGGTACTTTCTCTCTTATCTATGGAGCACAAAACAAGGGCTTGGTGGTCATCACTAAATTTGACCCCTCTATGAGCCTGTAGTACTTCTTTAGCGGTTGTTAGTTGAACATCCTTCTTCTTTCTTATTGAATAAAAAACAATAGCATTTGCTATATCCCATTCTGGCAGAAGGAGGACTCCTGATTGTCTAACTATTTGCCTTCTAGCTTCAGGAGTGAACCGGGAAAAATAACTCAAAAACTTTGATTTTACCTCTTCCTTGATAACCGGGTCAAATTTATTTGGTTGCTTAGCCTTGATCTTCTCATAGGCTTTCTCAAAATTCTTTATATTTAATCTCCATAAAAACTGAGCAAAAGCCCTAGATCTTACAAAATTTTCATCATTAATAAATCTTTCAGAAGCCTAGGCAACAATTGGGTCAATTTCCTTACCTTGGTAATCAGCAATGGTCAGGTCCAAGGAAGGTGTAGGAGGTTCTTGTAGCTCTCCAATATCCAGGTCTGTAGAAGTGACAATCACATCCCCTTCTCCTCCCATTTGTCTAAGCCGTTCCTTTAGAGATGCTTCATCATCTATCTGGATTGGACACTAGCTTGGGGAGTATTGTTATTTTTGAGAAGAAGAAGACCCCTGCTCTAATTTTTGTCTTTTTGGAGAGCTAGCTGCAGATGGACTTCTTGACCTTGGATCCTTATGAGGGGGTACCTATTGCACACTTTGAACCATGAAATAACTTGCCCTTTTCCGCAATGTATATTGGCCAGGAGTTACCACATTCCTACCACTCATTCTTCTTTGTATTTTTGCTACCTTGTCTAGGTGTGTCTTAATAAATATATCTTTCTTTTCATTCATAGTTTGAATTATTATAGCAAAATTATTCATTAATGCCTGTATTTTATCTCCCCAGTATTTCTTACCTTTCAATGGGTCGTACTAGGGGTCAAAAGCATTAATGAATTCTAGGTTTTTATTGAAAATTATCCATTTCTCTTTCCTTAATTCTTGCTCCTGCAATGTGAAAATATTTTTGATTATATCTTCTCGATAGTAAACCTGATGTACCATATGGGAAGCTCTCACCCTTTCTCTTAATGGATCATAGAATCCTTCAGGGTCAATGAATCTGGCGTGAGATTCTGCCAGGTTATATTTATTCAAAAATAAATTTAAATGCTTCCACCCCTTTTTAACAAAAACAAAATCATGCACTATAGTAACCATCGGAAAGAAAGTGCCCTTCTTGACCAATTCCCTCTCATCTATAGTACCTATCTACCATAAGAGCTCGGCTATCCCTATCTTCAAAGGTACATGAAAAGGTAACACATGAGGTTTTCCTAAGAAACCATAAACTCTTATTACTATTGAAATATTGTAGGGAATTATATCCCCCCAGTTGTGACTGACAAGTAGCCCTTTAGCATGGTCCTTGGGTCTGACCAATTCTAATAATGCTTTTGGGATTCTAGGGCTATCTCCTCTTTAAAGCAGCCTAAGATTTGATGCAAAATACCTATCAAATCTTACATAACTAGCATCAGTGGCCTCTGAAGTCATATCCACACTCCATAACTGCACTGGATTCCTTTCTCCATCCTTTGTTGTTTCTAACTCCATACCCTTGGAGAAGAAAGTATATCCTTTGTATAAACATACATGCTTCATCAATGAATACCAACAGAATGGTTTGTTTACTTTCCCCTTTGCTATTCCAACCAGACCGTTGTGAATCTCTTTTGCTAGGAAAGTGGCAAAATCCAGAATGGTACTCATTCCAAATTGAAGGGTTTGAGCAATTATAAGGACCACAGAACCTGGAATTTGATCACCCTCATCTATCCCCAAGATCTTGCAAAGATAAAAATATAGTTCTTGAGCTCTCAGATTGAAATGTCTTCTTAACAATGGCTCTGGAGTACTGGCTGTGATCACAGGCAAATTACCAACCCTAGCAGCATGCTCGTGTAGTGGCCCTGTTCTCAAGTACACTTGTTGTGCATCATATCTAGCTTGCAAATAATCTAGATCAATGATTTCATGCATAGCATGATTAGGGTTTAGGTTGAAAACCTCACTGAACAGTTCAGGGAAAACCCTAAAAAGGTTGACCCCTAAATGATTTTTTACCCACCTTGTGATAGGGTCATACTTCTTTGCCAAGTCCATCAATAAATCACTATCAAAGAAGACACTGGGGACTACTAATTTTCCAATGTCAAATTCCCATACATTGCTCATAGGAGTGTCCAGTTTTCACTCTGAAAACCATTTCTTAAACAACTTCAAACCTCCCATGGAAACCTAGGCATCCCTTATCCAATTAGCTTTGTCATAAAATCCTTCTGCCACAACTAATCTAGGTTTTTTTGAAATGAGTTCCCTTCCCTTAGTTATTTCATGCACTGATAAGGGGAATTGTTCGAGAAAATCATCATGCACTGAACATTTTAGATAATCTTTTTGTCCAGTAAACTCTTTTCGAGGCAGCATTTTAATGAAACTTTGGAAAATTCACAATAGTAGATGCTTCAAATTTTACTCAAAAAGTTACAGAGCACTTACCCGCCAGAAATCGCACTTCTGCACTATATGATGTCTTCTGCAATTTTATTGGAGTATTAACCGAGAAATTTTGTGCCTTAGCTCTGAAATCTTGAATGCCCTTTTCTTTCTGTGCTTTGGTGATTCATTAATGGTGAAATCATGGGTTCTTTTATGAATTAAAACCGCACGCACTAGGTCTGGATCACATTTACTCTCAGTAACCGTTGCCTGCAATTTGCACTCAAATTTGAATCCCATCTGTAGATTTTATCAGATCGCATGGTCTTGATTTAAAAATAACAATCTTTACAGTCCTTTTAGAAAAATGCTACGTGTCACCATTGCGCTTCCCCGCATTACTTAAAAACCTACATCTTCATAATGTGGGGATGCGCCAACCATCGATCAAGACAAGATCGACGATTGGAATAATCCATTTTGTATTAATGACCAGCTAGCTATACTGACCAAGAGGAAATTTCCATATTAGCTCATACTGTCTGACAACACTTCATGCCAGCGGATACTATATCTTCTTCTGAGCAAGCAAGTGTTTGATGTCATCATGGACACGCGTCACAAATGTGCTTCCCCGCATTACTTAAAAAACTTGCATCTTTATTATGCGGGGATGCGCCAACCGTTGATCAAGATAGGATCAACAGTGATAAGACTTCACATTCATTAAGCAACCAAAAACCCTTCAGTGCATACCTAGCATTATACGTCATCAGTTGTTTGCAGTGTAGCATATTAAAATACAAATATCTAACCCCACTTTGCCACACGTCACCACTGCGCTTCCCCGCATTACTTAAAAACTTGCATCTTTATTATGTGAGGATGCGCCAACCGTTGATCAAGATAAGATCAATCGGTGATACTGCTTGGTAAGTAATCTTCATAGCTTTGCCGAAGAATCCACCAATGATATCACGAAAAAACAAAACATGTGCAAAAGTACTAACAAAGGTCACATACAAGAGCTTTTGTGACGTACTGGATCTTATAAAACATCAAGGGCTATGTGTTGCAAATGCACTTCCCCACATTGCTTAAAGACCTACAACTCTATAGTGCGGGGATGCGCTGACCCTTGATCTCTGATAGATCAATGGTGACTGAAAAACACTTCAACTTGGTGTCCTTTCAAATGGAAAATCATAATTAAAGGTACATGAAAGGTTTACCAAAGGCATTTTGATGTAAAATAAAACATTAGGATAAAAAGCCCCGCCAAAAATCTTGAAGAAAATACCTTTTTCAAAAATTTGAAAATAAGGGCACCACAAAACAAAGGCATAACTGATTTTTCATCCAAATATCAAAAAATTTCTAGTCTATGAAAAATCATACCAACATTGCCCGCCCATCATAGTGGTATTAGAGCTTGGTTAAGAAGCAGAGTTTGAAGGATTGTGCACAAGGAGGAATGAAGCATAGAAAGGGGATAGAAAGTTATTATGAGATCTATAAGTTTCTTATTTCCCTATTTAGGATTTGTTATATCTGTGAATTTTGTTTATAAGTTTCTATCAGGCATGGCTTTGGGAATTTTAAGGCTTCAATTCCAATTTTTTCTACAAAGAATTATGATGATTGGGCTTTTAGAATGAAGCTTATATTTGATTCCTATGGGTTACTAGATGTAATCTTAAATGGTTATGTTGAACCTGTAGATGAGTCTACTTTAAATTCTAATCAAAAGAAAAAGCTTGATGAAAATAGGCAGAAGAGTAAAAAAGCTTTACAAATTATTGGACAAGCTTTGGATGGCTTAGTTCTTGGAAAAGTTAAGGCAACTATTATAGCCAAGCATGCTTGGGACATTCTTGAGACTATATATCAAGGTACAAGTAAGGTAAAGATTGTTAAGTTGCAACCACTTAAAAGAGAATTTGAGAATTTGCAAATGAAGGATTCCAACTCTATTGAGCAATTTTCAAATCATGTTATGAATATGGTTAATAAAGTAAGGATGAATGGTGATAAGCTTTCTAGAAGAAAGTTTTTGAAAAGATTTTAAGAAGCTTGCCTTCTAAATTTGATAATATTGTGATTGTAATTAAAGAATCTAAAGATTTAATAGCATTGTCTATAGATGAGGTGTTTGGATCCTTATATAATCATGAAGACAAGTTGAACAAGTGTAATGGTAATTCACTAGAGAATGTATTTAAAACAAAAATGACATTTGGCAAGGTAGAGGAAGAGGAAGAGGCAGAAATAAATTTCAAAAAGAAGAAAGGAGTCTAGATCTAGGAGGAAGAAGAAATCAATACTCCTACTCAAGGGGAAGCTATAAAAAAGGTTGATGAATGAAGTTATGAAGGTATTTTTGGGTAATTTTTTGATTCTTTATTTGGATGATATTATAATATTCAATAAGACCAAAGAAGAGCATCTTCAACATGTTAGACAACTATGGAAAAGATTGTAAGAAGAGAAGTTGATGATTAATCTTAAGAAGTATTCTTTTATGCAAGAAGAGATTGTGTATTTGGGATTTTTGATTTAAAGTGATGGTTTGAGAATGGACCTTAAGAATATTAAAGAAAATTTGGAATGACCTACACCTAAGAATGTGGGTGAGGTAAGATCATTTCATGGTTTGGCTAGTTTTTATAGGAAGTTTATATAGAATTTCAGTTCTATTTGTAATGCTATCACCGAGACAATGAGAGGGGATAACAAATAATTCAAGTGGACACATGGAGTTGATGCAAGTGGTAGTGTAATAAGAGCTATATTAAGTAAAGAAGGAAAACCTATTGCTTTTTTTTGTGAGAAACTAAATGATTCTAAAATAAACTATTATGTGTATGATAAAGAATTTTATGCAATTGTTCAAGCATTAAAAATGTGCAGGCACTATTTGATTCCTAAGAATTTTGTGTTATATACTAATCATAAAGCTCTATAGTACTTGGTAAGTCAATATAAATTGAATCATAGACATATGAAGTGGGTTGAGTATTTGCAAAGTTTTACATTTTGATTAAAAATAAAAGTGGAGTCACTAACCATGGTCATGATGCATTGAGTAAAAAATGTTCTTTGTTTTTGAAATAAAAAGTGACAAAAAAATGGGGTTGGCTCTTACAACCAAAAAGCTAACAACCAACACATTACCAGTAGAAATAAGTAGACAGCAACCACTGTTATAGAGAACAACAACTAGTAACCAAAAAACAACACACGATCATTCATAGCTAACAGAGTATCATCTATACTAATTATAATAACTATAGTACTAAACCTACTATGATTGTTCAAAACATAATAACTGTTGGCATAAACAAGCCAACCCAACCAAAAAACCAACACATGATTATTCACAACTACCAGAGTATCATCTACACTAATTCTAAATACTATAGTACTAAACATACTATAATTTTTAGAAACATAATAACTATTGGCATAAACTGTTGGATACCTAATCTTTCCACTATTTGATATTCTTTCCTTCTTGGTTCTTCTTTTGGTGTCTTACATTTGGTAATCATTATATTTTCTTTTAGTAGTTTCTCCATAATTCCCATAACTACCGCTATAGGTCTTTCCTCTTTCCAAAAGATTCTATTGTTTCTTTCCTTCCATATGTGCCAAGAAATGTATGGTGGGACAATTCTATATAGGAATATCAACTTGGGGTGATAAAAGGGACAATCCCAAATTTCAACAAATTGACTCAAATTTTCCTTCAGCACCCAACATAGTCTAAATTTCTTCCACACTAGAGACCAGATCTTTAGAGTAAATTGGCATTCAAGGAATAGGTGAAAGATACTCTCCACTTTTTCTTTACAAAGATAACACTTGTTTGTGATAAAGAAACCCTATTTTTTTAGATTGACCAATCATAGTATTTAACCATGTTGAATAGCCTACCAGAGGAAGTTAATTTTGGGTAGAAGATTTTTAATCCAGACTTTATGGCATGTTGTGGGACAAAGGTCCTTACAAATGAGAAGTTTGTAAGTAGATTTGACCATAAAATGGCCACTAGGAGTTATATCCCACACAACTTTATCCTCCTAAATTAGAAGTGGGAGTCTTTGAATTTCCATCAACTCTTAAAGTTCTTTAAGTAGTTGAATATCTTCTAGAGGAAAAATATCTTTTCATAGTTTCTTCCACTTCGTTCTAGGGTCAATATAATCCACCACTCTTAGCCCCACCTCCACCTTCAATGTTTCCATTAGTCTTCTAAATTTGTTGTAAGCTAGCACTTTTCCCCAATCCAATTGTCCTCCCAAAATCTAATGTTTTTCCTATTGCTCATAATCCATCTCACCCCTTCCCTAAGTATAGCTCTACTTTTGACAATATTCATCCATATTTTGGATCCTTTTGGGAGGTCATTATTAAAAATATTATGAGTAAATAGGGAGTTATATAAGTATTTAGCTTTCATGATCTTGCTCCAATCTATGTTGTTTTCTCCTAGCCTCCATCTAATTTTAGCAAGAAGGGCTTTATTTAGGTCCCTAAGTCTTCTCACTCCCAAACCCCCCTTCTCCTTTGGTTTTCAAACATCCTCCCAATTGACAAGATTTAATTTTTTTCTTTTTCTCCATTTTTGACCAAAGAAAATTCCTCTATATTCTCTCAATTCTGTCTGCCATGTTTTTGTTTATTTTAAAAAGGGGTAGAAAGTAAATTGTGATGGACAACTATAGAGAGTAGCTGTAGTTTTCCTACATTATTAGGAATTTTCCCTTTCCATCTTATATGGTTCTTCTAGATTCTTTTAACAATGGTATTCCAAAAGTTATTTATTACCTCCTTGATGGTTAAAGGTAAATCAAGGGAAGTATTTGGGAGATTGGCTGACTAATAGCCTAAAATGTTCCTAATCTTCCTCTGCATAAAAGAATTAGTGTTAAAAAAATAAAGTTTACTTTTAGAGTAATTTATTTGCTACCCTGAGCTCTCTTTGTAGTTTCTAAGTATACTCTTCCATGCTCCTACTTCCATTATAGAGGATTCTCCAAAAAGAAAAAGTGTCATCTACAAATTATTGTAACACTTTAGTTTTAGTAGCAATGGTAGGTTTAATACCTTTAAGACAACTCATATTTACTAGTTTGGTAAATGATCTCCCCAGCACCTCTACCACTATAATGAAGACATAGGGAGATATCGAGTCCCCTTGCTTTAATCCTCTCCCCACTTCAAAATTACCCATAGGAGAGCCATTTAGTAGGACCACATACTAGATAGTACTCACCATCATCCTAAGAAGGTTTATGACCTTTTTTTTGTACCCCACTCTTTCAAAAACTTCATAAAGAAAATCCCATCTTACCTTATCATATTCCCTAGAGATATCTAGTTTGAAGGCCATACTGGGTATTTTATTTTTCTCCATTAAATGCATGATTTCATGAGTGGTTATTGTAGCATCCAAGATTTTTTGTCTTGGCACAAAACCCTTTTGTGGTGTTCCTATAATATTCTCTAGGAAAGGCTTAATCCTGTTGACCATCACCTTGGAAAAAACCTTGTAGACTGTATTACAAAGGTTTATGGGTTTAAAGTATAGGAGACTTGTGGGTGTTAGAGTCTTAGGGACTAGAGCAATAAAAGTCTTATTTATCATTTTTAGCATCTTCCCTATTTTAAAGAAATTTTTGGTTTCCCAAATTAGTTCATTTTTAATAATATCCTAGAATTATTGGAAAAATGTGGGGGGTAAACCATCAGGTCTTGTGGCCTTATAAGCTTTCATAAATAATATTGCCTGCTTCACTTCCTCCTCCATGATATTTCCCAAAAATCTATTATTTTCAGCTTCTCCTAGCACTTGTGGGATCACATTTATCAAACTTCTTCTTACGACCTAATTTTCTATTCTATTTTCCTTTTTATAAGCCTTGCAAAAGTACTCCATAACATGTCTTCCCATCTCCTCCTGCCCTTTATATTCCCTTCCCCATTCTCCTTCCAACATGTTGATCATGTTTCTTCTTTTATGTTTGAGGTTAACTTGTGAAAAAAGGTTGTGTTCTTGTCACCTTTAGTTAACCTGAACTCTTGATCTTTGCTTCCAAAATATTTACTCTCTCAAAATGATGTCCTTCCATTTTTTATGTACTCTTCTTCTTCTTGTGTAGATTCTTCCAAATTATTACCCTCAGTAATATCCCCCTAAATTTTTTTAAGTTTCTCTTCCACTTCTCTTTTAACTTTGAACAAATCTCCAAAGAAACTCTTAGCCCAACCCTTAACATTTCTCCTTATATTATCTAATTTTTGAGTTAGTCTATACATTGTAGTACTTTCTATCCCTATGTTCCACCATTCTTGTATTCAAACTTTAAATTTTGGGTGGGATTCCCACATTATTTCATGCCTAAAAGGTTTTAGACCTCCTTTTATACCATCCTCCCAATTGGAGATTAAAGGGGAATGGTCAGAATTAGTTCTTGCGAGGTTCTTTGAAAAGGAATCACTTAGCTGATTCCAATTCCCCATCACCATCAGTCTATCTAGTTTTACATGAATGAGATCACTTCATTTTTTGTTATTAGTCTAGGTGAATAGGTTTCCTCTTAAGTCTACATCTATTAAATCCATTTTCCCCATAAAATCATGAAGATCTTGCAAACATTTAGGCTAGTCTCTATTTCCACCCAACTTTTCTAAGTGGTCAAGGGGGGTATTAAAATCTCCCATACACTATATCTATTTTTCCTTCATAGTATCAATTATTCTTTCCAACTTTCCATAGTTTTATTTTCTCCCTATCTTATTATTAGAAGCATAGATATTGATAAGCCCCCATCCTTCATTACTAGTTTGGAACTCAATTATTAGGAAATTTTGTCTTTCCATAACTAAAATCTGGTCATAGAACATGGGTTACACATGGTAGTAATACCCCCTAAGGCTCTATTAGCATATTCATGATTGAAGGCAACCCCTAGCCAAATATGACCCACACGTCTACTAAAATTTAAACTAGACATTTTGGTTTCTTGGATTAACACATAGTCAATATTTTCCTAGAATATACACTGGTTTAAAACATATTATTTCTAGGGGTTATTTACCCTCCTTAAGTTCCAAGAAAGAAATTTAATTTCTTACCTCTTGTTATAGTCTCCAATGTAAACTGATTAACCCTAGCCACATCCCTTGCTACTTGCTTTGTCTTGTTTGCTCTACTACTTGATCTTCTAACTATACCACACTTACATCTAGTTCCTCCCCCCCCCCCCCCCCCCCCCCCCCTAACATCATTTTCTGAACTTCCCATTCCTCATTATCACTTGCCTATGGGGAAGTGGGGCTTGGTTCTTTTTTAGCTTCCACTTTATCTAAACTTGCCATCACTTTTATTGCTATCTCTATTGGAGAGGCCTTCATAATTCTTAGAGGGGTGCATAACCTCTCATGGCTATCATAGTCTAGATAATTTTGTTCCTATAATCCCTTGCTTCTTAGATTAACTGGAGAACTAGGAACAGAGTGGTGTACCACTATTTTTCCTTCCTCCATCATCTAACCTTCCTGAGATCCCCCCAAAGATGACCTTAATAATTCCTCTATCTTTTGTACAAATGGATACTCTTCCATTTTATTCTTTTCATCTAAAGCTTCCCCCACTGTGGATTCACTTAGCCCTTCCAACCTTATGAGAGGGGTATCTTGCACCTTGTTATTTTCTAGGATTTGAGTGCCAACAATAGTATCCTCTAGTCGTGGAGCTTTCGAGGATTCCCCTACAGTTTCTATTACAATTTCTAGGGATCCTTCCTTTTGTTTCTCCTTTTATAGTTGGGCTTTATAATCCACTATGACATGCCCAAATTGTCCACACTTCTGACCACATAGTTCCATGTTCTCGTATTCTATAGGTTGGTATTTCTCTCCCCATTTAGTTTTTAGAGTGACCATAGTTGGGAGAGCCCAATTCAATGCAACATTCATATAGAATTTGGCATACACCAGTCTAGATTTTTGCATTGTCACTATGTCTGTAGTAACAAAATGACCAAAGGAATTCCCTATCCACCTTAGAATCTCCTCATCCTAGAATTCAAGGAGTAGTCTAGGTAGTCATACCTAGATAGGAGCTAGCTTGTTGAGTTCTACACTAGCATCAAAGCCTGGGTGCCACCTTGTCAAGGCAAGGAAATGCTTTCCATAATACCAATTTCCCAAAAGTATTAAATTGATATCCTCCTTTGTAGTGAATTTGAAACAAAAAAGGCCACTTGGAATTGCAAAAATACAAACACTTCCCTTTATCTTCAATTTTAGGCCTACCTATTTTTAGACCATCTTTATCATGGGTTTGAAGGCAAAAAATCTACCAAGCACACATAGTTTGAGGCTAGAAGTAACATTGTCCACCAATGTATCTAGAAAAGAGATCATTGGCCCATTAGCACTATTTTCAATCTTGAGATTCTCCATTGAATCTCTAGCCACATTGGTACCCACTAGTACATTCTTCCACCTAGTGGGGGTCCCAACTGTCAACTTTTTTCTACCTTGCATAGGAGCACACGAATGTTTTCCATTCCCCAAGGGGATAGGGCTAGATATTGTCTTCATCTCCACATCAATGGCCCCATACCTTTCTATCAAAACATCCAAATCCCTACGTAGGGTTAAAACCATCTGCAAAGTTTGGGTATGGTGGAATGTTAGAAGGCTTAGGGCCTACTCTGATACTAGTTTCAAAATTTGAAAAGGAGCAAAAAAAGGTGGCAAAGTTGTAGAGAATTTTTTAGGATGATATGTTTTTGGTAAAATATTCTTTATTGACTAAGATAAAGGTTTAAGTTCATGGTTTTGATGAGATGGAGTTGTATGATACTAACCCTAATTTTTTTTGAGATGTGGAGAGAGTGTAGAGAACCTAGTTTAATAGAACAACCAAGTATGTTTGACGAA
Source organism: Cupressus sempervirens (assembly GCA_028749045.1). Classification (NCBI taxonomy): domain Eukaryota; kingdom Viridiplantae; phylum Streptophyta; class Pinopsida; order Cupressales; family Cupressaceae; genus Cupressus; species Cupressus sempervirens. Next base: position 730,154,661 of record CM053793.1, read on the forward strand.
TATTTTATTCAAGAAGATATGTTGTTTAGGGGAATTTAGTTGTGTATTCCTAATAGTTCTATGAGGTTGAATTTGATTAAGGAAAAACATAGTGTTGGACTAGTTGGACATTTTAGAATTGATAAGACATTAATTTTTATGAAGTATAAATATTATTAGCCATAGATGTATAAGGATGTTTAGAAGTTTGTAAAGAGTTGTAAAGTTTGTGAAGTTGCAAAAGAAGTAAGTCAAAATATTGGTTTGTGTATACCTATTTCTATTCCTAGGAAACCTTAGAGTGACATGAGTATGAATTTTGTTCTCAGATTAACCAACACAACAAAGGGGTATGATTCTATATTTGGATTTTTAGATAGATTTTCTAAGATGACTCATTTCATACCTTGTAAGAAGACATTAGATACTGAGCATTTTGCTGATTTTTTTTCAAAGAGATTATTAGGTTGCATGGATTACCAAGAAGTATTATTTCTAATAGAGATAGTAATTTTGTTGGTTACTCTAGGAATACTTTTTGGAAGAAGATGGGTATTGAATTGAGATTTAGATCTAAATTTCATCCACAAATTGTCTGGGAGGTCCTTCCCTTTTCTCTTTGATTCACTCCACTAAACCAACACAGGCACCCTACTGCCCCAACAAATAGACAAGCACCGATGGATGCAAGCAACCCATGCAAGGACTAAAGGAAGTAAGAGACTGAGCATCGAGACAAAGATAGAGAGAGAGACAAACATACAAATAAGATGGAAAAACAAAGGTTGAAGGAATAGAAGCTTGGATAATCTACTAAGATGTTTAGTTGGAGATGAGCAAAGTAATTAGGAGCTAGTATTGACACAAGCTAAGTTTGCATATAATTTTTTTTGAATAGGAGTATAAGGGAAATACCTTTTATGATTGTTTCTAGAATGCAACCTAGAGGAGTGTCAAATCAAATGGATGTTGCTGGTGAAGAGAAAAGAAGTTTTGTAGGAGAAGTATTTTCTAATTTTATGGAATATTTGCATAAGGAAGTGAAACTGAAATTGGAACAAATTAATTAGTAGTATAAGGGAATGTTGATAAGTCTAGAAGGCATCATGTTTTTGAAGTTGGTATTGTGGTGATGGTTCATTTGAAGAAAAGTAGATTTCTTGTTGGAACATATAGTAAGTTGAAGATGAAGAAGTTTGGACACTATAAGATCTTGAGAAATTTTGACAATGGTAATGCTTATGAAGTTGAGCGACCTAATGATATGGATATATCTCCTATATTCAATATTTTTTATTTGTATAAATTTCATGAGTTAGAGGATGAAGTTGTTATATCAAATAATTATCCTTAAAAGTAGATGGAAGAGATTGAACATATATTGGATCATAAAGTTGGTAAGAGAACAATAGGAAAAGATTACTATGAATACCTAGCAAAATGAAAAAATAGGCCAATTGAAGATGCTACATGGATATCTCAATCTAAGTTGGATTTAGCTTAGGTTGTGACATTTCAATGATTTAGGAGAATCATTTCTTTCAACCCTAGTTATCTGATGTGGAAGCATCCTGGGTTGCATTTCTAGCCTTTTGAACTTGCTAAGTTCCTTAGTTTTTTCTGAGTTGCAATGCCTTGCATTGCCTATTGATATGAGATTATTTTCAAGTGTAGAACCTATAATGGAATAATTATTATTTTTCATTGATGTCAAAACTACTACTTGCTAGTAAGATAATTGCTTAGTTGATTTGAGTGCTATCATTTGATTGATTGATGAATATGATTTGATTAAATGAGATAACAAGAGTACCTAGAGGAAAGGTTGAGTTATGGTATGAAAAAGGAGTACAAAGATTAGTTAAGATAGTGATGTTATAGTGTATTATTTATCTAATTAAGGATACAAAGGTTGTATATAGTGATTAATTCTAGAAGAACAAGTATGAAGAATTTTATCTGCCAAGCTTGACCGAGTGCATAGTAGGTACCAAGCAAAGTTAGTGCAAGCCATGTAGAAAATCAATTCGAGCCAAACATAGTGAAGTTTCAATGTATGGCAAGTGAATATAGTGTAGGATGAGTAAAATTTAGTTGATGCCAAGCATTAGTAAAGTATAGAGTTTTTTGAGTAAGCTAGTAGAAGATGAGTGGAAGAATACTATGGAAGCTGAGTAACAACATATTAATGTTGAATGTTAGTATTCATGTGAAATCATAGATTTGACGAATCTAAGATAATTATTTTGTTTTCTTCAATTGTGTGAACTATGTAGAAGATAACCATTATGAGCTAGTGGCACAAAATTCAAGAAAAACTGAGGGAGAAGTTTTTAGAGGAACCAAATAGAATAGTGGGTAGATTCATTGTATCTAACCTAATCCTACCTAACTCTAAAATGGATGATTTTTGTTAAGTGGTAAAAGATTGAAAATCTCTATTTATAGAGAGAGCTAGTTAGAAGCAAAGGTTGTCATGTGTGAGAACCTAAGGAAGATAATGAGTCTAGGGTATTGCTTCATTCAATGGCCAAATATAAAAGACTACAATTAGAGTTGAAGTGTGTGAAAGCCAAGAAGAATGGAAGACTAAAATAGAGATCTGTAATCTACAAGTGAGTTGCAATTTATTATCAAATCAAGCCTTACTATTATTTTCTAATCATTGTATTAGTTTAGGGTATATCCTTTAGATTCAGGTTGACCTAACAGTCATTTGTAAATCCTTAACTAGGTGACATTCCAAATGAATGACCTAAAGTCCTCCAACAAGGCTCACTCCTAAAAGGGTGATTCAAATCCTCAACTAGGTCACATTTAGTAGTGTGTATTATAACCTTTAATAGGGTTGGCCTTTCATAGGGCATCAGTTTAAAAGAGTGAGAATTAGTAGCATGTTACTGGTGGTTTCTCCCATATTGGGTTTCCACATAAAATCCTTGTGTCAAATTTTTTGTTGAATCTATTATGTTTCATGTTTACATTTATGCAAAGTTGTTTTGACCTAGGACACTAAACTACAAAGTTTTAAGTACTATATAAACTAATGGATGCATGCATAATAAGTTTTTTTTGATATGGATCTACTAAGAATTGAAAAGTTTTATTTGTACATCTAGACCTTGGATAAATGATTCACACCCCCCTCAATTATTCTAAAGAATTCCAACAATTGGTATCAAATCCATTTGCTTAAGAGGATTAGTTTGAAGGTACTAGAAGCAAAAGATCAAGATGTCAAAAGGAAAGGTACCCAATATTAACAAGGCAAACTTCTCTACATGAAATTTTTTGATAAATCTACACTTAGGAGGCCTTGGAGATCATGCACAATCTACCATCATTCCTAAGCATGTCAATCCTGCTAGAGCCCTAATTGTTGATGATCTGAAAAAGAAGAAAGAATACAATCAAGAAATTTTGGAGATTACCTTTGGCCTATGTTATTCTAAGTTTGATGATATCAAGGGTTGTGATTATGAAAAGAAGATGTGGGATGCTCTTCACACCATTTATGGAGAAAACACAAATATTCTAAGAGCCAAATTTGAAAGTCTTAGAGGCAAATTTAATGATATGAGAATGGAAGATGGTGAGAATGTTTCTCAATATTTCTCTAGAATACAAGATGTTGTTAATGCTATACGAGGAGTTATTGGTAAGATAGATGATGATACTATATTAAGAAAAGTACTGAGAACTTTTTTGTCCATCTATGATATTAAAGTTCCTACCATACAATAATTAAGATGTATACCAAGTTCTAATCTAACTCTAGAAGGGTTGGTAGGTAGACTCACTACCTTTGAGCTCTCTAAATTTGATAATTTCAAACTTGACAATGTTAAATCTACTTTCAAAACTAAGCTATAATTGAAGGATCCCAAAGAGAAGAAGAAAATGGTCAAATATGTTTCTAGTGATAGCGATACAAATGAGGAAGATGTAGAACAACTTGAAGCACTACTAGCAAGGAGATGTCATAGAGGTAAATAAAAATTCAAAGGTAAGTTACCTATCACCTTTTTTAATTGCAATGAGGTTAGTCATATTATTGCTAGATGTCTAGAGAATAAGAACAATAGAAGTGGAGACAAATATAGAAGTAAAAGAGATGAGAACAAAAAATATTACAAAGACAAAGGTAGGAAATCTTGCTACATTACAAAAGAGGAAACCAGAGATGCATCTAATGACCATGATGATGAAGTGGTGTATGTTACAATGAAGGATAAATCAATTGAGGATGAGTCAATTAGACTAGTGTCTTATGTGAACAATAGTGATAAATGGATCATTGATAGTGGGTGTTCACATCACATGACTAGAAACAAAATTAAGGTCATTACCTTGAATTGTTATGATGAAAATAGTGTAAATTTTGGTAATGATGCACCCTGTTTGATAAAAGGAAAATGTTCTATCAATCTCACAAAAAATATTTTTTTTGACAATGCTTATTATGTTGAAGAAATTAACTACAATTTGTTGATTTTGTCACAACTAAACAATTTAGGTTGCAAGGTTGAGTTTGAGAACAAGATAGCTAAGATCAATGATATTGATGGGAAACTAATTGGGAAAGGTGTTCAAACTAGAAGTAATCTATTTTATCTTGATATGAATGATGTTGCTTGTCTTTTTGTAGAGTTCAATGATGTGTGGTTATGGAAAAAAAGGTTATGATATGTTAGCTTTGATAAATTAGTGAGTATCAGTAACGTGAAGAGAGTTAGAGGTTTTCCTCAATTGAAGAAACCTGACAATATAATTTGCAAGCAATGTCAGTTAGGTGAGATCACAAAATCTAGTTTCAAGAGTAAGGCTCACACCTCAAAAGAAATTCTTGATATTGTTTATACTGACATGTGTGGACCAATTAATTGTTGAAAAGAAATTGATAAAAGTATGAGAATGTGTTTTAATCATTGTTTTGTCTTAGATTTCAAACCTTCTACTTAATGGTAAGATAATTTCTTAAATGATTTGAGTACTATCATTTGTTTCATTGATAAGGAGGTTTTGATCAAGTAAGTTAACAATAACACCTAGAGGAAAGGTTGAGTTATGGTATGAATAAGAAGTATAGAGATCAGTTAAGCCAATGATGTTATAGTGCATTGATTATCTACTTAAGGTTGCAAAGGATGGATACACTAATTAAGTCTAGAAGAATAAGTAAAACAAATCATGTTTGCCAATCTTAATAATATACATAATAAGTGCTAAGAAAAGTTAGTGCAAGCTGAGTAGAAAATTAGTTGGAGCCAAGAAAAGTCAAAGCTTAGTGTATGTCAAGTAATACACCATAAGCTGAGTAAATTTTAGTTGATGTCAAGCACTAGTAAACTTTAATTCTTATTGAGTGATTTGATAGTGGATGAAAAGGAATGCAATATGTGCTAATAATTAGAAGCAAGTTAATTTAAGTGACAATATTATGAGAAAGATCATGAATTTGATGAATCTAAGACAACAAGTTTGATTTCTTGAATTGTGTAAATTGTGTGGAAGATAAGTTTGATGAGCTAGTGGCACAAAACTCAAGATGAACCATTTTGAGGTGAATTCAAAGAGGATTTAAGGAGAAGTTTCTAGAAGGGAATAAAATGAAAATATGGGTAGATCATTAAATCCTATCTAATCCTACCTAACCCTAAAATAGATGATAGAGGTTGAGGAAAAAAAGATCTCTATTTTTTATTTATAGAGATGGTCAACCAGAAGAAAAGGTTATCATGTGTGAGAACCTAAGGAAGACAAGGAGTCTAAGGTATTGCTTCATTCAGTGACCAAATAGAAGAGATTACTATTAGCAAGAAAAACAAGAAGGCTTAAGGGTATGAATGCTTGAAGGGTGAACAAGCTATCAGAGTTGAAGTGTGTGAAAGCTAAGTAGAATGGAGGACTAAAATAGAGATCTATAATATGCAAAGTGAGTTGTAAGTTGTTATTAGATCAAGCCTTACTGTTACTTTCTAATCATTATACTAGTCTAGGGAAAATCCTTTGGATTAAGGTTGACCTAATAGTCATTTGTAAGTCCTTTAATTGAGTGACATTCCAAGTGAATGATCTAAAGTCCTCTAACAAGGCTCACTTCTAACAGGGTGATTGCAATCCTCTAACCAAGACACATTTAATAGTGTGTATTGTAACATTTAATAGGGTTGGCCTTTTACAGGGCAACACTTCAAAAGAGTGAGAATGAGTAACATGTTACTGGTGGTTTTTCCCAAATTGGGTTTCCATGTAAAATCATTATGTCAAATATGTTATTGAATCTGTTATGTTACATGCTTGCATTTTTGCAAACTTGATTGATAGTAACCTACAAGTTTAAGTGATTGTATGATTTAATGGATGCATATATGATGAATATGTTTTATGAATATGGGTTTATTAAGCTGTGAAAAGTTTTATTTGTACATTTGCACCTTGGATAACTGATCAAACCCCCTCTCTAGTATTCTAAATAATTCCAACATTAATGTGAAAAAATAAAAGGGTGAGAAGTTCATTATCCTATTTATTATTGATTATTTTAGGATAATGATAGTTATGTTTCTAAAATATAAATTTGATGCTTTTCAAATTTTTAAGTGGCACTTAGAAAGATTTGAGAAGGAGAGAGACAAAATCTTGAAATGTCTGAGATCTTATAGAGGGGGGGAATTTACATCAAAAGAGTTTGAGATGTTCTTTAACAATAGATGAATCAAAAGATAGGGACCCTTCCATAAAATGGAACTATTAAAAGGAGGAACAAATATGTAATGGACTATGCTAGGACACTCATGATGGAGAAGGATGTTGCTTTGAAATGTTGAGAGGATGTAAGTGCAGCTATCTATACCTTGAACCATGTGCAATTCAAGAAAGGTACTCATTCAACACCTTTTGAATTATGGTATGGATACTCACCCAATGTAAAATATTTCAAGGTATTTAGAAAAAAATTCTATATTCTTAAAGATTTCAAGAATGGTAAATTAGATGCTAAAAGTGAAGAAGATATATTCCTTGGCTATTCCACAATAAGTAAAACTTATAAGTGTTTAAATAATAACACTAACAAAGTTGTGGAATGTGAAATTATGAAGTTTGATGAATATACAGAGGTACATGAGGCTAAATATATGAATGAACCAAAGGAATAAAAATATTTGGTATTCTTTTATGAAAATAAAAATTATTTAAACCAAGTTGTAAACCAATAGCAAGTTATTGTGACTACTGAATCACATACAATGAATGCCAAGTTGCATTCAGGAACCAAGCTGTAGTTAGGAGTTGAGTTGTAGACTGAAGCTAAGACTCATTTTGATTTTGAGATTAGTGTTCATGAAAGAGATGTTGAATTACCTAATAGAGAAGTACATAGTGATTTATAATTTGATAGGTCTAATGAGCAAAGTAGAGCAAAACCAAGATTGTCAAAGTATGTCAAAAGACATCATCCTGCTAAACAAATTATTGGAGATAGAGATACTAGACCAATAACAAGAAACAAGCTAAGAAGTGATACATGTTTGTTGAGCATGCATGAACCTAAGTTAGTGAAAGATTCCTTAGAAAATGTGGACTTGAGTAAATCAATAAAAGAATAGATTGAACATATTGAGAAAAACAAGACACGGAGTCTAGTTCCTAGACTAGAAGATAAGAATGTGATTGGAACCAAGTGGATGTACAGAAATAATTTATATGAAAATTTTGAAGTCATAAGGAATAAGGCATGATTAGTTTGCAAGGGGTGTTCACAATAAGAAGGGATATACTATGGAGAAACATTTTCCCCTATTGCAAGATTGGAAGGAGTATGAACTTTGCTTGCTTACTCTACATACAAAGGTTTCAAAGTTTATCAAATGGATGTTAAGTCAATATTTTTGAATGACACATTAGAAGAAGAGGTCTATATAGAATAGCCAGAAGGATTTTTTGATGCTAACAACAAGAACATGGTATGTAGACTACACAAAGCTTTATATGGTCTAAAGCAAGCCCTAAGAGCATGCATTAAAAACTTCACAATCATCTTGTGAAGATTGGATTTAAGAAGAATGATGATAACAAAAATCTATACTTAAAGATAGAAGGAGGTAAAGGTATTTTAATAGCTGAATTTTTTTTTATGATATCACATTTGGAGGTCAAGATGGATTATGTAAGGCATTTGCAAACAAAATAAAGAAAGAATTTGAGATGTCTATGTTTGGAGAGATCAAGTTCTTTGTTGGTTTGGAAACATATTAGATAAAATATGGTATATACATCACTCAGTTAAAGTATGTGAAGGAAATATTAAAATTTTTTAGATTAGAAGATTCTAAACTAGTTAGCATACCTATGGTGATAGGACACAAGTTGTCAAATAATGATGATTTAGCTAATGTGAAGCAAACATTGTACATGTCTATGATTGGAAAATTGCAATATGTAGTACATAGAAGACCTAACATTGTATTATCTATTGAGATTGTTGCAAGATTCTTTACTAATCCTAAGGGGAACAATTTGATGACTATTAAGAGAATTATGATATATCTAAAAGGAATAGGAGAATATAGTCTATACTACAAGAAAAATGAGAAATTTGAGTTGAAAGCTTACATTGATGCCGATTGGGTTGGTAACATTGATGATAGAAAGAGCACTAGTAAAGGAGTATTTTTCTTAGGAAAGAGGTTGGTCACTTGGACTAGAAAGAAACAAAATAACATATCTCAATCTATTGTTAAAGTTGAATATGTGGTTGCTACAATAAATCATACAAAAATTGTATGGATCAAGCAACTACTCAAAGGTATGAAGGAAGAAATCACTAAACTCGTGATACTTTATTGTGATAATACAAGTGCTATTAATATATCAACAAATCTTGTGATGCACACAAAGATTAAGCACATTGTGATCAAGTATCATTACTTGAGAGAGTTAGTTAAACAGAAAGAAGTGAATATGGAATATGTGAATACAAAAGAAAAGATAGTTGATAACTTCACAGAAGCTTTACCTAGGGATACTCATGAGTATCTAGGAGGTAAACTAGGGGTGATACCCCTATCCAAAGCTACTTAAAAGGCATGAGTACTACCCTGCATCAACCAAGCTAAATGTTGTATCTTACAAATTGATGCAATGGACATACTTTAGGAGCTACCTAAAGTAATGAAGGATGAATCAAAAGATTAGTCACAAGTTAGGTGACAGAGGAAGAAGCTAAAATTATTAACATCTGCATGTTCAGATGACAAGTCTTTGGGATTATTTTCAAAGAGGGAGAAATAAAGAATACCAAATAGAGGGAGAAATACTTAAGAAGGAGAAAGAAATAAAAAATATCTACTCAAAGGGAGATAGTGTACTCAATATTTACTAAAGAGGAAGAAATGACTAAAAGAAATACTTGTACCTAGTAAGAGGGAGATAGTGCTGAGGGAGATATTAGAACTATGTAGAAATATTAGAAAGAGGGAGTGATCAAGAAAAAATTAGAAGGAGAAACCCTACAAAATGATAGATGGAGTCATAAGAAAAAGTTGATTGTCTGTCAATCAGAACATAATTTTGTAGCCTATACAAAAGATAAAAGTTGTTGAGAGAGAGAGAGAGAGAGAGAGAGAGAGAGAGAGAGAGAGAGAGAGAGAGAGAGAGAGAATACAAGGAATTATTTTCTTCTTGGTATTATTGTTAATATTGGTTTTCTATCAATGCCAAAGAGGGAAATTATTGATATGAGATTGTTTTGAAGTTAAGAACTTGTAATGGAACAATCACTCTTTTTCCATTGATGTCAAACCTAATACTTGTTGGTAATACACCTACTTAGTTGATTTGGTTACTATGTTTTGTTTGATTAATGAAGAGGATTTTATCAAATGAGATAACAAGAGCATGGAGAGGAAAGGTTGAGTTATGGTATGAAAAAGGAGTACAAAGATTAGTTAAGATAGTGGTGATATAGTGTATTATTTATCTACTTAAGGCTACAAAGGTTGGATACACTCATTAAGTCTAGAAGAAAAAGTAAGAAGAATTTTTTCTATCAAGCTTGACCAAGTGCATAGTAGGTGCCAAGAAAATTTAGTGCAAGCTAAGTAGAAAATTAGTTGGAACTAAGTACAATGAAGTTTTAGTGTATGCCAAATGATTATAGTGTAAACTAAGTAAAGTTTAGTTGATGCCAAGCATCAGTAAACTTTAGTGTTTTCCAAGTAAACTAGTGGAAGATGAGTGGAAGAACAATATAGAAGCTGAGTAACAATAGATTGATGCCAAGTGCTAGTATTCATGTTAAATCATAGATTTGATGAATCTAAGTTGACTATTTTGTTTTCTTGAATTACGTGAAGCATGTTGAATATAAGTATTATGAATTGGTGGCATAAAATTTTAGGTAAACCATTTTATGGAAAATTCAAGGAATATTGAGGGAGAAGTTTCTAGAGGAACCAAATGGAAAAGTGGGTAGATTCATTGTATCCTACCTAATCCCACCTAACCTTAAAATAGAAAATTGTGGTTAAGCGAAAAAATATCATAAATTTCTATTTAAATAGAGAGCTAGTTAGAAGCAAAGGTTGTCATGTGCTAGAACCAAAGGAAGATAAGGAGTCTAGGGCATTTCTTCATTTAATGGAAAAATAGAAGAGACTGTAATTGGAGTGAAAAGAAAGAAGGTATAAGAGTATGAATTCTTTAAGGGTGAATAAGCTATCAGAGTTGAAGTGTGTGAAAGCTAAGAAGAATGGAGGACTAAAATAGAGATCTATAATCTAGAAGTGAGTTATAATTTGTTATTATATCAAACCTTACTATTAATTTCTAATAATTCTATCATTCTAGTGTAAATTCTTTGTATTAAGGTTTACCTAATAGTCATTTGTAAATCTTTTAACTAGATATTCCACATATTTATCTAAAGTCCTCTAGCAAGGATCACTCCTAACACAGTAATTGAAATCTTCTAACTAGGCCATATTTAATAGTGTGTATTGTAACCTTTAATAGGGTTGGCCTTTCATAGGGTATCACTTCAAAAGAATGAGAATTAGTAGCATGTTACTGGTGGTTTTCTCCCAATTGGGTTTCCACATAGAATTTGTGTGTCGAATGTGTTATTGAATCTGTTATGTTTCATGTTTACATTTCTACAAAGTTGTTTTGACCTAGGACAATAACCAAAAAAGTTTAACTATTGGATGATCTAATGGATGCATACATAATAAGGTTTTATGGATAACGGTCTACTAAGCATTGAAAAGTTTTGTTTGTACATCTAGACCTTGGATAAATGATTCACCCCCCCTCTCAATTATTCTAAAGAATTCCAACATTATCAAGTTCCTTAGTTGTTGTCAAGTTGGAATGCCTTGCATTATCAAGTTCCCGAGGATGTTGATTTCATAATGGTTGTGGAGTTCCTAGTATTTTTTGAGTTCTTGATATTTATAACATGATGACTTGTTTCCATGCAAGTATTTAAAGGGGTCTTGGGTAGAGTCTTAAATTGAAAAGTAGAGAATGAAGAGGATAAGAAAAGTTGAAAAGCAATGTTTATCATTGAAGATTGAAGTTTGAATTGTAATGTTGGTTGCAACCTAAAAGGCCTTATAGTTGGGCATGCATGTTGATGATTTGATGAATCTATAAAGTACTTTGATTTTTTAATCTCCTTTGCTTGTTGTTCTTTGTGTTGTTTTCCACTGTGTTTACTCTTGTACGTGGCCTAATAGATGAGTGTGTGTTTAGCCCTAGTTATCCAAGTTTCCCTGGTGTCATGCTAGTTTGAACAAAGATTTCTCCCAACTACACCTCCTTGTCCTTTTATAGTACCTACATGAAAATTGAAATATGAAGTTCAGTGATAAGCTTTACATATACCTTGAAAAACAAGGTGCACTAAAACACAACTTAACATGATCTTATAATGAGATATAGGAGAGATGAAAACAAATAAAGTATTATAGTTATTGGAAACCATATCAAACCTTTCTTGAATCAAAAAAGTTATTTTTATCTTGACTTGATACCTCTGTCCATCTCTACCAGTATGTTCTTATTCTTTCTCTTCCCACTTTAATTTTTTTTTGTGAATAAGGATTCAATAGTTATACAAAATATTCATGAAAAATCCAAAATAAATATATATTTTTGATAAATAACAATATTTAACCCATACTACATATCCATTAACATGTAGAATCATAACTACATACTTAAACCCAAATATTTATACAAAAATTTGTTACAATGGAAAAAAGCTCATGTTTGCTAGTGAAAAAATTATTGAGACATCTGAAATTAAGTGTACCATATACCATAATGATGGTTGCATTTTCATGCCCTCCAAATCTAGTAGTGGTGGCATATTGACAGGCTCTAATGATTCCTTTGATTGTTAAGACTAGGAAGACCAAGTTAACATTCACCTTGGTTGCACTTCACACATGATATGCATGTGAGCCTATGCCATATGATGATGATAATGGATACTCTCCATATATTAGTAGCTCAAGTAGTGATAGAAGGTCTTCAATGCACATATATTTAAGAAGCTTGTGATGAAGATGACACCTATAACTACAGGAGTATCATGGAAAACTTGTGATGAAGATGACACCTACAACTGTTGGACTATCATGGAAAACTTGTGATGAAGATGAAACCTCCAAATACTAGTCTATCATGGAAAACTCATGATTAAGATGACATCTACATTCACCAAAGTGCTTATAAACATGTTTCATTATTTCAAGATCTACACTAAATTGCTTATTAATGTTGGGCATTGATTTTTCTTTCATCTTAGCAAGAGCTTCAATAATTTGTTTGACCATTCAAGAAGAATATTGCTATAGGTTTTCTTGTTTTTTATGGTGATGCATCTTTGGCTTAATTTAAGGCCCTTCTTCTTCCTATTCTTGACATACATGCAAAAATCCATCACTAAATTTTACTACATCATAAAAATTAAAGAGAAAGTTAAGTAAAATGAATCAGCATACCTTAGATCCTTTAGATGAAGTCTTCATTATTTCTTCACAAGGTGATTTATCTTTTGGTTCAACCACAAGAATCTCTCTTCTATTTCCTGACCCTACATTTTATTTTTGCATTACAATTAGGTATATCTTATTAAGGTCACCATTTAGATGAACAAAAAATTGAATGCTTCCAACACCTGGGTAGTCTAAGTTCTAGAAGCTAAACTTTCCTTGATAGAGTTGGCATTTGAATATTTGTATAAAACCCACTATGCACCATCTCTCCACCACACTCTTTGTTTGTATAAAACCCATTTTGCATCATCCCTCCAATCACTTATTTGATGAAATTAATCATTTTTTAGGTAGTTGATTCATTATTTTGGGCCTAATTAGGCCTATTAGACCTCTGAAAATTTGAATATACTTTTACATAGATATAATGCAATTCTGTTATGTCTAGTAAACTCATACTAGACATAACAAAATCCCATTATGTCTATTAGATATAACATGGTCGTGTTATGTCTATTAGATATAACACAATTAAATTATGTCTATTAGATATAACACAATCATGTTATGTCTATTAGATCTAACACAATCACGTTATGTATAGTATGGTAGTTTAGTCATAAAAAGAGTAACATGCTCATATTTTATTAAAAAATAAGTGTAATCACATTTAGGCTTGGTAATAGGTTTGTTTAACTACCCAAAGACCTTAGTTGATGTTTTCCCTCTATTTTTCATTGGTTTAGACATTTTCTCAACTTCTAAGATCAATTCTCATCTTTGACTTCATCAAGTTTACAAATGGTGAAGTGGGCATCTCTAAAATTACCACCATAATCTCATGCATTTTCTTACCTTTCTAACGATATACATTTTTAAATTTTTGGACAACATAATGAGCATTGTGAACTTGATTTTTCTATACCAATTTCTTGACAATCCTCTCAAACATATGTCTACCATTTTTAAAATAACTTTTGATCTACTTAACCAAATGGAAAATATATTACTGTAAGGCCCACACTCATTCCCTATTATAAATCATAAGGAACGAATGTGATTAGGAGTTAAATTAGGTCATGATTGAAATTTTCATTACTAATAATGATTTATGAGATTCTATTAGAGATTGATGCAGATTTTTGTTATTATGAGTTTAATAACTATTCAATAAAATTAGGATGAATAAATAAGATCACATGAAAATGAGACTCAAGATGTTCTAGCTGGGAATTTGGTCAAGGAATTCAAGGTATGATCTACAAGATGATTAGGAAAGATGAAGTAACATTTAATCTCATGAAAAATAGCAACGATTGTATATTATAATGACAACAAAACATAAATGGTCACATTCATAGATTGGTTTTAAATCATAACAACATATTTATGAAAACATTCCAAAGGCTTGAGGAATTAACCCTAGAACACACACACCCCTCATAATGTAATAAAGGGGTATTGCTAGGAATGTCATTATGTTTAACTTGATTGAAGGGATACTAGTTACATGTTCTCATATTAGTGATTTCCACTTATGACATATGCTAGGATCAATTTAATTGCTTAAATGATTTAATAGATACAACTTCAGTATTTTATGGTTATGATAGACAAGTATTGTGATAGTGTTTAGAATGGTAATTTTTTTATGATAAGAAAGATAAATGTTGATACATATATTTTGATATTAATATATTTTGAATATTTTATGGAAATAATTAGATGGAAGTTAACTGAATATGTTAATGTGAATTAAGTGATATTGGATTATTCTGCACCTATCTGCATGTATTTCTATATTATTTCATTGGGCTACTGATGTTAAGTTGAGTGTGCAAGAAAGTTGAACCATGGAAATTAATCAGGGGAACAAGGTTCAAACCTATGTGAACACAATAAAGCCAAGGTGAATCTTTGGAAGGTTCAAAACCTCATTGTATTGTGTTTATTTCATGATGTATTTGTGCATGGGTGTAATAAATTTAAAGATCATGATTAATTAGAGACATGTCATCATGATGTGTAAAGTATTTTAATGTATGTGTCATTTGACACTTGTGTTTTCTATGTGTAGATGAGATGTCAGATAGGGTTTTTGGGCATGAAGTCACTTAGCCTAAACTTAATCCCATTATGAAATTAAGTCAACCCACATTGGAGAGTGTTAGGAGTCAACATCTTGTTGGAATTCGAATTCAAACTTGGTAGGAACTTTTGAGAGCCTAAAAGTGATTCCCAAGTGTTATTGTTGTGAAACTAAGTCACCCACATGGTAATAGTATAGGATGGGGTTCTAAACCATAAGTTGTTCTAGGGGACATATGAGACCCTCTAAACTAGTCATTTTCAAGCCAATTCAAAAATTAAAGTATCACATGACTTCTTTCCTCATCCCTCCACTTGGTTAAGCTCCTATTGGTAGAAAGCTACAAGGGTGTACGAGGGGTAGGTGGGGATGGAAGTGGAGGTATTTTTAGGGAGCTTGTGCCAAAATGAGTGGTTGTTCACCCACTCTATAATTGTAGAGACACTTAGGGTTTCGAGGAAGAAACTTGGAAGCCAAGGAAGGAAAGCTCTTCATTACCATTTCATAACCATTAGCTTGGAAGGAGGTTAGTGCTTCATGCCATGTTTTCTCTCATCTCATGAAAGTTGAAGGATGAAAATTGTAAGAGTTTTCTTGTAGGATTTATGTGTTGCATATGGTGCATGTTGTAAATGTTAGTGTATGTGAGTGTGCTTGTTGAATCAATTTGCATTTGGTTTTGTTTCTTGAATTATTTTGGTGGATTGAATATTGTGTTGGGTGTGAAGGCTTCACTCACCATTGGTAGGGAAGAGAAGTCTTGGGGTGAAGGTGTTAGTTAGGATTTACATTGAAGTTGAGAAATCCCTCTCTTAGTGAGGGGATAGTTTTCATGGAGTATGGGCTCCATTGAAAACCATATGCCTTTCTACTATGCTATGAGAAGTATAAGTGAGGATATGTGAAAGGAGCATGTATGGATAGCCTTGTTGAGGCATGTGATTATTGATAGTCTTGGATGACATGTGTTTCTTGGAAACCTTGTTGGGTGTATTGCAATTGAAAGATTGTTAAGGCATAAGGATATGGCATTCTCCTCTTTGGAGAGCCGACCTTCACCCAATGTTTATGATTCCACTTATGAATCATTGTGCAAACCTTGGTTGAGGTTGTAATTGTGTTGTAAAAATGTTGTATTCATGTTAGTTCTTGTCTTGTGATGTTGTTTTGGATGTATCCTTTTGAGCCTTGTTTCCCCTAGCTTGGTTGGTGGCATCCTTGAGGTCTAGGTTGGGAGGTGAGCCTCCATGGTTCTTTATTTTTTGAAATTGTAGGTTATTTGATGCTCTTAGTGATGGGGACACAACCCAAGCATAGAATGGACACAATAGGAAAGGGAAAATTTCATTAACTATGAAAATATGCTAGTACACTTAGTGTAGAGAAACAGACTCCAAAACATGCCCTATGGGCTTACAATAGCATAAATCTTGAGATAATTTCTTCTCCCAGTACCTTCTCTCAAACTCCACTCTGAACTACCTTTTACAATGCCAAAAATGTCCTTAAATAGACCCCAAAGGGTTAAGGATTTAGGAATACATTCTAAAAAGTGTTATTTGGCATCCACCAACCAAATAGAAGGCTCCAGAAGCCGCGATAGAACTCGGTGCAAAATTAGAAGAATCCAAAAATGGTAACTGAACTTCTGGGAGGCATAACTTTTGAACCGTAGCTCAGATTGACAAATCATTTACATTTTTGAAAAGCTCTCAAAGTTCTCTATAGTCCTATGGACCAAGTTTTTCTTGTCCCTCATTTTTTGGCCCTATACAAGGTCATTTAATGCCCTAAACCTGACTTTGAAGCATTCTTAGGATGTCTCCAAAAATTAAAAAAATGCGATAACTTTCAAACTGTGTAGCCTTTTGACCTAATTATTTTTTTGGAATATTCTAAATTACAATTTTAATCCTCCCTCCAATTTACACCTTCTAATCCACCATAATTATGGTTCAATTTCCTATTTTTCTGGCATTTACATGTATCCCAAGGTGCTCAAATACTCTAACCTAGAACTGTGATAGTGGAACTGTGAGAGTTGGAATCTTTATTTGACCCAAATGGGTATCTAGAAATGAAAAAACATGAAATAGAAACTAAGTCTAAGTACATTTTTTTTGGGTGACATGGGATTGCCCTTATACCTCTGGATGCTCCTGCATCAGACACCCAGGGTAGATTGAAAAGTGACCTTGTCACTTTATGGATGGTAGAGGAAATGCCAAATGGGAAACGTCAGCTGCTGATATCCAAGTTAAGTCCTTGATCATTCAACCTTTACACTTAACTAGATACTCTTCATACTACCTATTTCTAGAACTCCTGCCCCCACAATGATCCAGAATGTTTTCTATCTCCTCCTTCTTAGAAGCGAGAATTAGGCATGACTATAACATCAGCTCCTCATCTGCACCATCATCATGATACTCTGTCAAGTCTACAATGTTGAAGATAGGAGAAATGTGAATTCCATCTAGCAACTCCACCTCATATGCATTTCCTGAGTCATGTTTCTTTTGAATTTTGCAAGGGCCAAATTTCTTCATCTTCAGCTTGTTGTAAGTACATACTGGAAATCTCGCCTTTCTTAAGTGTACCATGACTAGATCCCCTACTTGGAACTCATTATGTCTTCTCCTTTGATCAGCCCTAGCTTTATACTATTGATTCATCTTGAAAATGTGTGTCTAGACCTCCTAATGTTGGTGCTTGATATGTTCAACAAACTCTTCTGCTTCAGCACTTGTCCTCTCCCCTTGTTCCATCTTCCTCAATTCTGGTGTAGTCCTTGGGCTACTTCCATATACAATTTGGAATGGTGATTTACCAATACTCCTATTTATAGAGTTATTGTAAGAAATTTTTTCTTGTGGTAGAATCAAATCCCATCCTTTGGGCTTATCCCCAACTAAACATCTCAGCAAATTGCCCAGACTTCTATTTACCACTTCTGTCTAGCCATTAGTCTACGAATGATGTGTGGAACTGAATTTCAAGTCCATTCTCAACTTCTTCCACAATGTTCTCTAGAAATACCCCACAAATTTAGTGTCTCTATTAGAAACTATACTCTTTGGGAGGCCATGTAGTCTTACCACCTCTCTAAAAAACAAGTCTGCAATATGGAAAACAACATGAGTTTTATGGCATGCAATGAAATGTGCCATTTTGGAGAACCTATCAACCACCACAAATACTGAGTCATTACCCCTTTGTGTCCTCGATAATCTAAGAACAAAATCCATACTTATGTCCTCCCATGGCTTTGATGGAATAGGCAATGGCTGATAAAGTCTAGTATTGTGACTAAATCCCTTGGCCACTTGAAAAATCTAACAACTCTATACAAACTTCTTCACATCCTGTGAAATATGAGGCCAAAAATAATGTTCTCTAAGAATGGAAATGGTCTTATCTTGACCAAAATGTCCTACCATCCCTCCAAAGTGTTTCTCCTTAATTAGATTTTCCTTCATGGAACTCCTTGGAATACACAAGTGACTGCCCTTGAACAACATAGCATTCTGAATCAAATAGTCTAACCACTTAGTTCTATTTATAACAACAGGTTCTTTACAAGTTTTCCATGCTTCAGCAAAATCAGGATCCTCAAGGTACATATTCTTGAGTTTAGCAAACCCAAGTACTTCAACCTACATTACTATAAGCAACAACTATCTCCTACTTAACGCATCTGCAACCCTGTTAGATTTTCCACTTCTATGCTTCAACACAAATGTATAGCTCTGCAAGAACTCTACCCACTTCATATGCTTCTAATTCAATTTACCTTGGCTATTTAGATACTGTAATGCCTAGTGATCAGTATATAAAACAAATTCCTTTGGCAATAAATAATGCCTCCAATTATTTAAGGCCTGAACTATTGCATAGAACTCTTGATCATAAACAAAATGCTTCTTTTTGGCATCATTCAATTTTTCACTAAAATATGCAATAGGCTTACCTTCTTGGCTTAATACAGCCCCAATAGTGTTTCCACTAGCATCACAATCCACTTGGAACACCTTGCTAAATTCAAAAAGTGCCAACATAGGTTATTCTATCACCTTCTTCTTGAACAATTCAAAACTTCTTGTGGCTGCCATAGTCCATTTAAACTCTTTTCTATCCCCTCTTATTGTGTTAGTTAGGGGTGCACATATGCCACTGAAATTCTTAATGAACTTCCTATAAAAACTAACTAGACCATGAAATGATCTCATCTCAGTAGCAGACCTTGGAGTAGGCTATTCCAAGATGGCTTTTACCTTCTCTGGATCCATTTTGAGACCTTTAGGTGATACAACAAACTCTAGGTAGACTAACTCTTTTTTAGCAAAGCTACACTTCTTTAGATTAATTAACAGTTTCTCCTCCCTTAACCTTTCAAGGACACTATGAATAATAAATAAATGTTCTTCCAAAGTTTTTCTGAAAATTAAAATATCATCCAAATAGACAATAACAAATTTTCCCAAGAACTTCTTAAGTACTTCATTCATAAGCCGCATGAAGGTGCTTGGGGCGTTCGTCAATCCAAAGGGCATGACTAGCCACTCATAAAGACCCTCCTTGGTCTTGAAGGTAGTTTTCCACTCATCTCCTTGAGTCCATATCTGGTGATAGCCACTCTTGAGATCTATGTTTGTGAAGTGCTAAGCTCCACTCAAGCAATCCAGAAGATCATCCATTCTTGGCAAAGAAAACTGATACTTGATGGTTATCCTATATATAGCTCGAAAGTCCATACACATTCTCCACTCTCCATCCTTCTTTGGTTCCATACTATAGGCACAGCACATGGACTCAGGCTCTCTCGAATCAAACCCTTCTTCAATAGCTCCTAAACCTATCTGTTTAGTGACTCAGTTTTAGTAGGAGTCATCCTATGAGTTTCCTTGTTAGGCAAACAAGCTCCAGGGATTAAATCTATATGATGATTGATTCACCTTATTGCTGGCAGTCCTTCTGGAACATTATCAGAAATGATATCTCCAAACTCACTTAATAAATCTGAAACTTCAAGTGGTATTTCACTACTACCTTCCTTATCTTTTCTAGGAATCAAAGCATAGCACATATGCTGATGTTTCATACCATCTAAATTTTTTCTTCCATCAACAAGATAGATCCTAGCACTACTGCATACCTTTTCACCTTCCTTTACCATGGGCTTTAGTTTGTGGTGAACTCCATCGTTTGTTAGAGAGTATGTGTTTGCATGACCATCATGTACTACATGCCTGTCAAACTACCATAGTCTTCCCAATAATAGATGATAGACATCCATTGGAATGATATCACAAAGAACTTCATCATGGTAACTCCCAATTTTGAACTTCACTAAACATTGTTCACTTACTAGGACCTTATGATCATCCTTCACCTAAGTGATTTGATAGGGTTTGGGGTGTTTCTCCCTCTTGAACTTCAGCTTAGAGATCATCTCTTCTGACACCAAGTTGTCATTTCTAACACCATCAATGATCACATCACAACATTTATTCTCACATTTGCACCTGGTATGAAATAGACTCCTCCTTTGTCCCAGTTCAATCTCCCCACTTAGTAGAACCCTTTCATTTACTAAAGTCTCTCCTCTTTTTGCATCCTTTGAATGTGATGATTGTGCATCCTCATTCACATGAGCAACCCTAGCTTGGCCCTCAGCCCTCCTTTCTGTTCTTCCTTGTTATTGAGGGAATTCAAAGGCACGATGACCTTGTTCATTGCAATGGAAATAGGTACCATGAAAACCTCCTCTTCCTGAACCTTGTCCACATCCTCTACCTCTTCCTCTCTGATCTCCAAAGTTTTGATCATAGGAGTAGTTGAAATCCTCATTCCTTTGGTTCTTGCTATTACCCACATCTTCATTTTTCCTTTGGGTCTCATTTCAACCTCCAGATGACCTACCACTACCCCTTCCTCCTTGACTATGCCCTCTTTGTCTCCCTTCAAACTTTTTATTTAGCTTCTCTTCAACTCATAAGGAAAATTGGTATGCCTCTTCAACATTGGTCATTCTTACCAGACTTAATTCCTCTTGGATGCTAGGTTATAACCCACTGATATAACAAGCAACCTTCTCCTTATTTTCTTTTGCATGCCCTACTCTAATCAAAAGTTGATAAAACTCCTCCATATATTCCTAGGCTTATTTTTCTGCTTGCTTTAACCCATGCATCTTCTTAAACAAATCAAGCTCGTAGTCAACAAGAATGAACTGCTTCTTTAGTTTGTCCACCATGCGATCCCACCTTGTGATGATCTTCTCCTTTCCTCTTCTATTTCTCTCCAATTGAACCTCTTGCCACTAGATATTGGCATGGCCTTTTAGTTTGGCTTGTGAAAACTTAACGCTATCAAGATCTTTGATATCCTCATACTCAATGTACTCTTCTAGTTCATTGATCCAGTCGATCAACTCATCTGATTTTAGATTTCCTGAAAATACACCCAAATCAATTGTAGGTCTTTTCCCAAAGTTATTAATGGCCCTAAAAAGCCTCTCCTCTGCTTGATTCAAAACTTCCCCTTCTGGTCCAATTTCTTTTTCTTCATTGTCATCCTCACTTTCATCACCTGCGGGAACATTTGTTCCTCTACAGAGCTCCTCTTGCAAAGCTTGAACCTACCTTTGGAGGGCTCTAACCTCCTTGGAATTAATAGCTTCAGCCCTTCCACCATGATCTCTTCATCGAGGCATCTTCTTAATTCAAACCCACAACCACACAGTCCTAGTGCAAACTGCCTCACAGTCGGCGCTCTGTCTATACACTCGAGAAAACCTGCTTTGATACCACTTGATGGGGACACAACCCAAGCACAAAATGGACACAATAGGAAAGGGAAAATTTTATTAACTATGAAAATATGCTAGTACACTTAGTGCAGAGAAATAGACTCCAAAACATGCCCTATGAGCGTACAATAGCATAAATCTCAAGATAATTTCTTCTCCTAGTACCTTCTCTCAAACTCCACTCTAAACTGCCTTTTAAAATGCTATAAATGTCCTTAAATAGACCCCAAAGGGTTAAGGATTTAGAAATACATTCTAGAAAGTTCTAGTTGGCATCCACTGACCAAATACAAGGCTCTAGAAGCCACATTAGAAGTCGGCACAAAATTAGAAGAATCCAGAATTGGTAATCGAACTTCCAGGAGGCATAACTTTTGAATCGTAGCTCCGATTGACAAACCGTTTACATTTTTGGAAAGCTCTCAAAGTGATCTATAGCTCTATGGATCAAGCTTCACTCATCCCCAATTTTTTGGCCCTGTATGAGATCATTTAATTCCCTAAACTTGACTTTAAAGCATTCTTAGGAGGTCTACAGAAATTGAAAAACTGCGATAACTTTCAAACTGTGTAGCCTTTTGACCTGATTCTTCTTCTAGAATATTCTAAATTATAATTTTAATCCTCCCTCCAATTCACACCTTCTAATCCACCATAATTATGGTTCAATTACATAGTCCTATTTTTATGCCATTTACACATATCCCAAGGTGCTCAAATACTCTAACCTAGAACATTGATAGTGGAACTGTGAGAGTTGGAACCTTTATTTGACCCAAATGGGTATCCAAAAATGAAAACACATGAAACAGAAACTAAGTCTAAGTACTTTTTTTTTGGTGACATAGGATTGCCCTTATACCTTTGGATGCTCCTGCATCACTTAGATACTTGGAAGTCATGAAGATTTCATTGCATAAGGGGAGAAAATACTATTGTAATTGAGTTGATGATGCAGATACAAACTCCATTTTGTTATGTGTTTCTATTTGTGTTGCGTAAGAGTAATGTGTTATTCTTATTCAACTGATAATATAGAGATTGTCAAAACATCTATGTGTTGTATAGGGTCTATCATTTTCTATAATTTTGTTATGGTGATTCACCACCTTTCTATGTATCTTGGAAGTTTTTGTAAGAAGTATGTGATAGTGTTGAAAGATATGATGTCTTATTTTAAATTTTTTGATCTCCTCCATGTTTATGTAGGTTTTCCAAAGGAATTTAATATCATGAAAGAACTATAATGGTAGGAAGATTATCATCATTGAACTTTATTATCATTTTAGTTCTATCGTATAATATTCATATATGTATATTCAGATATAATCCTTCTCAAGAGAATGCATTATTAGTTCTTGAGTAAATGGTTCCAAACTTCATAAGTCATAGATAAGAACAATCAGATATTGTTATACATAATCTTGTCATGAAATGTATATATATTTTCATTGATGTCTAATGTTCAAATGTTGAATGAATTCATCAATCTAGACTATACATAACATAATGAGTATCTCCTAATTTATCATTACAATAACATATTATGAATACCTTAGACTATAGTAGTAGAAAAACAAATAGATGACATAGAATATATATAAGGTTTAAGATATATACTTGTTGTAGGTGCACATTTTTCTCTCTAGAATTTTTATAAAGAGAGTGAAATTAAGAACTGGCTAATACAATAAAATAATCAGGGGAATATGCCAAGGTATCTACCTAAAGAAAAGAATAAAAACTAATAAAATATCCCAAGGTAATCATCTTAAGTTTAAACCAATATCCTTTAAATAGGTAGTCAAAAAAAGAAATTTAAGGCTCAATCCCTAAGCATGGGTTGACCTAACATTCTAAATCGACATAAATAATAAAATAACACAAAAAAATATACATATAACCCAAACTAGGCATGACCTTACTTTTTTAGCAACCAAAAGGGAAGAGAGAATTCAAAATTAAAGGGAGATAACATTAATTCATAGGGAAGAGAGGAGATGGGGGGGGGGGGGAGGGGGCGGCAAGGGGGCATCTTCCCTTCTCCCTCATACATGCCGCCCTACTCCTGCACGAGTGCTTCCAAGGCATTGAAAAGAGCAGACAAGGATAGATCATGTCCTTTACACATTTAAACTCCCTTCTTATAGCCTTTAAGGACACCACCTTAGGACAAGTCTAGGTCAGCTAGGAGATTGGGAAAAAGCTTTCATAAACCTCGAGACACATGCATAGGAGCATGGAGGGTGTTTAAAAAGTCAAGCCATGGGATTTGAGAACCTAGGTAAGTGAGATATTAGGAATGGAGAAAAAAAATAGTTAGATGTTAGGATTGTAGATGTTAATAGGTTGTAAAAAATAGTAAGTAGGAAATGGGTAGAAGTTTGAGCATAGGATATGAAGGGACTTAGGGGAAATTTAAATAAGGTAAATTTAATGTTGTAAGTAGTACATTAGTTGGTTAGTTGGATTGGAGGTTTGTGTTTAAGTTCTATTAGGAAATTTTTAGTGGCAATAACATTCATAGTTAGTTAGTATGTAGGTTAGTTAATGTTAGTAGCAAGTTTAAAATGTATTAAAGTTTAGGATAATAAAGGGGGTAATAACAAAATTCAAATTGACAAAAAAATGTTATGTATTAGGATTATTAGTTGATCAAAGGGCTAATAATTATTGTAGTGTTTAGGAGTGGGTTTAGTGGATATTTTTAGGGTGTGGGCATAGGGTTTAGAGGTAATAATAAGTTGATTTATATAAATATCATAAGTTAGTAAAGGATTATTGGTAATCAGCTTCAGGTAAAGTGGTAGAATCAGATACAGTTAGGGGATTTCAAGTTGCTAGGAAGTGCTCATATTTAAGATTGGCATATAAAGGGTAGATGTATTATTTAGTTAAGGAAAGTATTTAGGAGATGTTTAAAAATTTATTTATATATTTAATTAATTAGAGGCTTAACTAATTCAAGTTATTATAGTTAAAGGTTGGAGGATTAGTAAAATTGTTAAGTGTTCCACTAAGAAGTTGATCAATGAATATCATGTTTAATCTTAGAAATTTAGTAATATTTGGTAGAATGAAATTGGTTGATAGGTATTTAACATTACTAATTTTGGTAGTAGTGATAGTTAGTATAAAGTATATCATGATACTTGCATAAAGGTTAAATGCTAGTGATGTCTAGTCATTACTATCTAGGAACATTATTCATGTTCTTCATATTGAGATGTTATGTTAGGATATTAATATGTATAGGCATAATGCTACATATCATCTAATGTAAAATGTATATATGCCAAGGGGTCATGTTCACACATATGCATTAAACCATGTTGCTAATATACTTGAAAAACATTTAAATATGTAACTAGATATATACTTCCTTAATTCATAATTTTATATCATCTACATTATTCCACAACTAGAACTATAATGTACAAGTATGGTAGATTCTAGTATTGAACTTTATTTGATGAGAATTGGAGAATAAATGATTAACCTATTGTTACCTAGTTGAAGTTAGGGTGAAATTAGTAAGTTAGTGAAACTATTGACAAATGAATGAACTTATCCTCCCTAGGAATAGATTCGAAAAGAAACATATGAGATTCATCCCAACGTCATGGTCATAATTAATGAAAGAATTAAATTATTCAGTTATGTATTGGTAAAGTTCCCTACCTCTCAGATTTTAATACAGAATGGATGTGAATCTTAGAAGATGGTCGACCACTTATACCCCCTATTTTGCACACCATCTTGGTGTACTTACCCAATTACATAAATTTCTTTTATGCAATAATTAAATAAAGAAAAGGCATAGTTCCAACATAAGGAATTTCACCATATACATTTCACATTCCATTGATCAAACATAGGAAAGCACATTTAGAAGATAGTGTTCAACATACAAACATTAAGAAAAACATTTAAAAAATAAAGGATCTTTCGAAAAAAGAAAAACCTTGTTGGAGAGATCCAATTAGGCCTAATCCAATCCAATGGGTCTAGAATGTTCTCCAAATTATTCCCATAAAATGAAAATCCTTTTAAGACCAACCATGCTTATAAAACTATTATACTCTCCCTTCCACCTCACAAAATAATTCAAATATATCTCTATGTGTGTGTGTGTGTGTGTGGAGAATAAAATCTCGATATCTCTTCCCTTACTATAATTAATTGTTCATATCTTCTTTTGTGCCTTCTTCCCTCGTATCCAGATGATCGAGATTAGTTTTTGTCATTCCTATTTGTATAATGTGATTGGAGTGGCATAAGAATCCAAGTGACCTCCAAAACTGTCATAATAAATGAATTTCTTATTATTATTTTTATGTTGTGGCCTTTTAAATTATTTAATAATTGATTATTAAATTCTCATTCCCTAATTTTATTTTATTTTGTATTTTGTTTACTGCTAATTTTGTTGGTGATTTGACTAATGTAAAGTATTAGGGTTGTCATTCATGGAAACATATAATCTACTATAAAATGGAAGAAGCTAATATGAGGTTTGAAGTACAAAATTGCCTAAGCATTATGAAGGGAAACCATGAATAGGAAGAGACTTTTATTCAATTCACTTCACTGGAATCACATGTAGAATTGTATACTTGAATAAAGGTAGTATGGACAATGTATAACACATGTGCATGATTGCTAAAAGTAATATCAATTTTTGTATGAATTATGATAGATTTATTAGTAATAGGTTAATAGGGGAAAAAATAATAAATGACAATATAATGAGTTTTTGGTTAAGGGATTATTTTGGTTTACCAAGTTGGGATGACACTATAGATGTTAAACTGACATGTGGAAAAACTTTATTTGAATATTTGGTAGCGTGCAAGGATACACAAGGAGGACTAATGAAGAGTTTTGGTGTAAATATGAGGAATTTTTTTTAGTGGAGTATATGACATTGTATTGTAATTATATAATATTTATTTTGAGACTCTATGTGTTTGATAAAGATGGGACTTTAATGTCATAATAGAGCACAGAAGTTGTTTGTACACTTTTGAAGAGGAACTACAAAGACTAATCAAATATAGAATATATCAACACTATCAAAGGTTTTAGAATCTATTAGCTCATAGATAAGGTTTTAATAGTTGTATAGGTATGTTTGAACAATGGGCTTATCTTGCACTTTTTCTTGTAATAACACCTCCTAATAGGGTCAAGGCTTCTAACAAGGTCTAGTCCTCTAAGAAGGACATATAAACTATATAGATGTAATAGAGTCCTAACATGGCCAATATATTTCACAAAATACTTTTGATTAGTGGATCATCTTGTGGGTATCATCTCCACTGAGGTTTTCCTTTTGCAAGGTTTCTCTACTTAAAAAATAATGGTCTTATGAGTTTAATTTAGTTATGCTTATGTATACTTTTAATTTTGGTCATCTATACAAGTATAAATATTGTTAGCAATATTTATAGTGTTGGAAACTTACAGTTGGAACAATTGTTATTTTGTCATTGATGTCAAATCTATTGATAAGAGATATTGCTACCTAATTTGAATGTCATATCTATATGATTGATAAAGAGGATTTGAGAAATTTCTTATAACAATAGAACCTAGAGGAAAGGTTGAGTTATGAAAAGGAAGCTACAATGGACATTTAATTAGATAGACTTTGATGAGACAAAGTGATTGTTTATATCAAGAAAGTTAAGCTAAGCTATGCAATAGAGTAAAAGGTTAACGAATGTAGAGTGATGCTAGTGTCAATTGAGCCAAAGTTAGTGCTAAGAAAATCTAGTATTGACTAAGAGTTAGTATCAACCAAGAAAGATTATTGACACTAAGCCAAAACATTTATAGTGATTGAGTGTTAAGTGATTACCTACTATTAGACCTTAGTAATTTTTGAGTAGCACTATTGAAGATGAATTTGAGGAAATCATGATTCCTAGCTAACTCAATTGATTTCTTGGGAGATGTAAATTGTGTTGAAGATAAGATTGGTGAGTTGGTTCATTCAATTCAAGGTGATGATTAGGTAAAGACCTAATAGACAGATTCAAGAGAAGTTCTAGAAGCATATCAAGAAGATGGATAGATCAAATGAATCATGTTGAACCTTATTTTAAACCCTAAGATCTATGGTGATCATAGAAAATGGTAAAGCAAGAATTTCCTATTTAAAGAGGTACAAAGCCAAACCAAAAAAAGGAAGAAGATTTTGGGTGCAAGTGTATGTAAGAGATGCATATAGAAGAAGGTTGATTAGAGATGCACAAGTGTGAGAGTGAATGCTAATCTAAAGGAAATTTCTTACATAGATGCTAATGTTAATAAGTGAATCTAAGTAAAAGGCTTAGTTATTGATGAGAAGAGAAGGTTGATTTCTTGAATAATTTCCAAGTGAATCAAGAAAATAGATAACAATGGAGAACTTATCAATGAGTCAACACATGAACCAAATAGAGATCTAAACTTGCAAAGTCAATTGTAATCATACAGATCAAAACCCTACTATTTTCTTTCTAATCATTGTAAACAGTTTGTATTAAAATCCTTTTAATAGAGGTTGACCTAATAATCATTTGGAAGACTTAACAGTTTGTGTAAATCCTTTCAAAAGGTGACATTCTAAATGGAATGATCAAAGTCCTTTGACAAGGCCACTCTTAACAAGGTGATTAAATCCTCTAACCAATTCATATTTAATAGTGTGTCTTATAACCTTTAATAGGGTTTGATCCTAATAGAGCTCACTTAGAAAAAGTGAAAAAGTGGTGAGATATTGCTAGTGGTTTTTCCCAAATTGGATTTCCAAATAAAATCCTAGTGTCAAACTTGTGTATAATGCTTTATATGTTCTACATTTCATAATGTTTTGATTAAGAAAAGAATTTTATGTTTAAGACAATAATTTTATCATTACAGTATAGACTAAGAAACAATGAGATAAACAAAACAATGTGTTTATGTTTAAAAGTTCAAACGGTACTTGAGGACCTTTAGTAACTAATTCATCCCCCTCCCTTGACTCAGCTATTCTAAAAATTTATAATAATTGGTATCAAAGCTCATTGCTTAAAGAGAAAATTTTGAAGTTACTTAAAGCCAAAGATGATGACTCACAAGAGAGATGAGCCTAAGCTAAACAAGGAGAACTTTGCTACATGGAAAACCTTGATGAGGTTGTACATATCCAGTATCAATGATGTTGATATCAACTTTATGGAAATTGAGTATGTGAAGGTAAAAACTACTCCTTTGATAGCTAAACAACTGAAACAACAGTAAGAACACAATCAAGTAATGTTGGATATTGTTGTGTTTCCACAACACATGGCCCATTCCCTTAGAATGGGGACCTCTTACTTTCTAGACTCTCAAACTCATAGTTCAAGATTTGAGAAAATGTTAGAGTCAAGAAATCATAAAAGATCAAAAAAAATTGAAAAGTTGATAAAACTAAAAAAAAATTCAAAAAATTCAAAAAATCAAAAAATTGAAAAAGTCATAAATTTTTTTTTTTTTTTTTAAAAAGTGAGTGTGTGCCGCTTGTGAAGTGCACACTATGCAACCACATATGGGTGTACTACATAGGGTGAGTAGGGGTTATAAAACCCCCCTTCACCTCACAAGACTTCACCACTTTCTTCAACATTGCATTTGAGTCTTGAATCATTGTGCAAGAGGTGTGTTCAAGTTTTTCCATGGTGTTGTGTGCCCACTATGCCCTTTGAAACAAGGTGTTGCGGGCCCTTGGAAACATGGTGCCATGCTTCCACTATGTCCAGTGTCGCACTCCCTTTGAAACAAGGTGCTACACACCCTTGGAAACATCGCATTGTGTGCCCACTATGTCTGATGTTGTGCACTCTTTGAAACTCGGCACCACATGCCCTTTGAAAAATAACACTATATACCCTTGGTGACAGCACCGCATGCCCTATTGTGACATGGCACTATGCCTTGAGGGTTGGACATTTTTTACACACACGCCTCATACTCACTCACTCCACTCTACCACTTGGTGCGTGTTCTATACACCACATGCACTCTCTTGCATTGTACATGCTTAACATAAAACCCTAACCTCCTCACACTCCTAAGTGCATCACACCCATGTGCGCCCACCTTTGAGCCACACCACACGCACCAAACTTTGCCTCCATATTATTCTTCTTTTTAATAAACACAAAAACACAAAAAAGGCTAAAAAAAATTTTAAAAAAAACAAAAAGAAAGCTAAAAAAAGTTAATAAAATAAATAAATAGAAATGAAAAAAAATGAAAATA
Organism: Cupressus sempervirens; assembly: GCA_028749045.1. Classification (NCBI taxonomy): domain Eukaryota; kingdom Viridiplantae; phylum Streptophyta; class Pinopsida; order Cupressales; family Cupressaceae; genus Cupressus; species Cupressus sempervirens. Next base: position 730,184,821 of record CM053793.1, read on the forward strand.
GAATAAAATAAAAAGACACATTGTTTTCTTTTTCTGTCATCAATCAATTAGACATGAATTAAATATTTTCTTTAGGGTTAGTTTTTTAATTTGTTAGCTGATAAACATTTTTTCTTGTGATGCGTAGAAATTAAATGGCATCTACATCCAGAGAGAAAATGGTGCCCGAGCCCATTGTGTTCAAATTTCAAGGCATGTCGTCAAAATCAAGATTTCATGATGATCATGTAGAAATCAAAGATATTGAGCCGGGGCACACAAATTTGGGAGAATTCCTTAGAATCTAGAATAAACACACTGAGAGATTAGCACTGATATTTGCTTTGATTCATTCTAGTTTGGTAAGCATAGCTTCACATCCTGTATCAATGTAATCAGCAGAGTTGATTATGGCACTTGCACAACATTATGTTTATGAAGAAAGAGTGGTCAAAAGTGCAACTAGAGAAGTTGTATTAGACCTACAACCTAACAACATTGATAGGGTCTTCCACCTCCCAAGGGCAGACCAATTCATTAGATTTTCTTATGAAGTATCAGAGAGATGGTACAAGGAGCACCAGAAAGAGATGACCAAAATTATCCAATCATCTTACCTCATTGAGATGCCTCCTCAAGGTAGGATCATAGGAAAGGTGGACATTACTAGGGGATACATGAAGGATGACATTGGATATTCCATCATCCTTTTGAGAAGAGTCATGAGTTTACCAATAGCTAGTCACCTTAGTGCCTTCATGGTCAATTTCATTGAGACAATTAAGACAGCAAGGATGCTTCTAGATTGGGCTATCACACTAAGTGAGAATCTATGTGAGTAGTTGGGTGAAACTAAGGAGAAGAAGAATTTCTATATGACTTCTTATATGGTTTATCTTCTTGCGGCAAGGGTGACAAACTACCCCAATTTGTACATAAGGGGTAGTATGCAGGGTCCTAATGCCTGGCCCTATATCATCTACCCTTAGTTGGAGAGGAAGAAGCTCTTGATGCAAAGCAAAGAATACAAAACCATGAATGATGCATTTATCTTTGCTATCATTCAATTCATATAGGGAGATTATGAAAAGAGATTATCTGATGAAGAAAAAGCACAAATAATAGCTCTCGGGGCCTACTTCATCTAATTCAAGACATTCACATATTTACAGGTAGCTAGTGCCAATATCAACCCCAAGAATCTCCCCATATATCCAAGTGACAAGCTAGTACTATTGGAGATTTATCTACAAATTGAGTCTACATATGAGAGGGTGAGTAGAAAAAGGAGACCCCGTTGGGCATGACCACTAGTCATTGGACCATACCATGTCAAATGAAGGCAAGATATTCTATCTTTCAAGTGGGAATGGGGGAATTATCCCCTTGAGAAGTAAAACTCCCCTATTCTTTATTTTGATAATATTGGCAGAGTGGAGAGTTTGGTTGGCAAGGAGTTCCATCATGAAGATGCCATAGAAGATCATTAGATGAACACCACAAACAACTATGATGTCTGTATAAGGGATTATTGTAGGATGACTTTATTTCTAGTAGAAAAGGCTCTCAAGCTCAACATTCTAGAGGAAGTAAGGTAATAGGATTCATGGGAACTATTGCACCCCCTATTTAACTCAGAAAAAATAGGAGAGAGACCCATCATGAATGCCAAGGTTGACAGGGAAGAGGGTGATGATATTAATCATCGAGCAAGGCATGTAGTTAGAATGACCAAGGATTAGATCAAGAAGCCTTTTCAACTTGATCTATTACCTGCCACAGTTATCTTCCACACTCAAGCCCACCTTGAGAAAGGTAGAGGGAGGAAAGTTGCAATTCCTACCTTTGTGGCTCAATCCCCCATTAGGCTAGAGATAGTATACCAACTTGACTACCCAATTAGATACTACCATCCTTGAGAGAGGAGAGAAAAGAACAAGAGGAAGTTGACCTCTCCTCAGAGGATTGAAATAGAATAGGGTGAAGCACATGTACCTTTCCAACAATAGGAATATGTAAAAGGGTTTGAGGATACTAGAGCTACTCAAGTTTAGGATGACCCTCAATTGCCTCCCTTTGTGCCTAGCCAATCAGAAGAGGAAGAGAGTCAGAAAGTTCACATTCCTCATTCATAAGAAGATTCAACATCCCCTTCTACCTCCAAAAAACTGAAGAGGATCAAGATCTAAATGAAGAAAAGGCAAAGGGTGACTAAGAGAATGGTGCCTTTCATGTCTATTCTTGAAACCATTTCTAAAGGAGAAGAGGAGGAAGAAGAGGAGATAGATGAGGAAGAGTAGTTACCCTTGCAGAAGAGAACCTTGCTAGCAAGAGCCACAAAGCAAGAAAGAAGAAGAAGTATCATGGGTACATTGCCATCCACCCCAGTAGAACTCTTGGAATTCTCTTCTTTGAAAGATGAAGTACAACAGTGGGTGGATGAGAAAATTGAAGAGGGTGATGACATTTTCAAAATGTTAGATTTTGATTTTATGAGTGTTGGTATAGAACTTGTTGGGGATAAGATCAAGGATGCCCCTATAGGTGAACCTCAACAAGAATACTAGACATAGATGCCACTAGATTCATAAGGTCCTGATCTTACTCCCTCATCTCCACCACAAGTCATGGTAGTAGATAAGGGCTCAGTTACTCCTCTGCCCCAAAGTTTAGAAGAGGAACATATTCAAGAGGAACCATCATAAGGAGAGGAATTATAACAAAGGGCCATTGATGAAGTGTCAAAGGAGGGACAAATGGTGGAATATTCTCAACCACCTTCCCAAGACACTGAGGAGAAAGATATAGGGTCTACTCAAATGGAGGTTGCAGAAGAAGAACCCTAATAGAGGGAAACAACTTTGAGGAGGAGTGACAAGGGGAAGGAGCTAGTAGAACACACCCTTTCATCCTAAAGAAGAAGGTCTTTAGATGATTGCATCCCAAGGTGGCTCCAAAAGGAAGTACTAAGGAGTACCAAACCTAAATTCCATGCTTTCGAGGGAGACATTTTTGAGATTGCAGAAATTTTGAATAAACTCAAGTTCCTATCACATGAGGCAATACCATTGGTGTTTTTCACCAGTATACAAAACCAAGAGTTGTTTATGCAAGTGACCATTCCTCCTAAAGACATGAATGTAGAAAGCCTTGGTCCCAAGGATTATCAGCTCAAAGAGACCATGCTTGGGAGACCTACATGGGGTACAACCCAACTAATGGTGACCGTGGGGATAAAAGAAGTCTTAAAGAGCATGGGGAAGGATGAGATCAAACTCCAAACACTTTGAAGGTAGATCAAGATCCTAAAGGGATATTTGGCCAAGGTGGTTGGCCCTCTTGATCCTGAGCACCCTGATGACACTTTGAATACCATTCTTAGAGAAGGGGGAGTGGTGCATATGGATCCATTTTTGAAAGCCTCTCAGTAGTGGTGGGAAAGTTTTGAGGAGAAAGGTATTTTGATCATCATAGGAAATTTGAAGCTCCTATATGCTATGTAGGAGAATGTGAATAAATTTGTAGTGATTTTGAAGTAGGACTTTAGTATTATGGATGAAGTAAGGGCTTGGGGTAAAGATTTACAAACTCTACAGGCCATGAAGGGGCAAAGGTACCAGATTTTGATTGTTGTATATATAGGAGAAGAGTTAGATGTGATTGATTATTGGATAGAGAAAATAGAAAATAGCAATAAAGAAATGGAAACATTACATGAGGAAATTCATCAGCTCAAGGACCAAGCTTGAGAGAAAATTTTGGAAGCAGATAGACACTATAGTAATGCATGCTTGGATATTTCTAAAGATGAGGAATGAGAAAATTTGTTACCTATAGAGACAGTGGTAGAGAATTTTAGAAATATTTTTGTGGAAGTTACTGATGATGAGGACATCCAACAAGCCTTTAGAACTAAAGAAATGTTGTTAGAATTGGATACTAAACTTGGGGATTTTGTTGACACTTGAATTGAGGTAGAAAATTATAGAAAAAAGGTCAAGGATAAATATGAGGCTTTGGATTTATCAGATGAAGCAAAAATTACTAAGATTATAGAGAAATTCAAGGGCAAACATCCAAACATAGCTTTGGGATGAAGAAGAACAAAACCCAGATGCTAGAATTTTAATTTTGACACTCAGTAAAATTTTGAGATTTTGGACTATTTTGAGGTGTGTAGCTCCACAACTCCAAAGCTCCACAGGTGCACATATTTGGAAAAGTGCCTCCAATAGTCAACTACCAATTCCAAAAATAGAGCTTTCCATGTGTCAGAAATGCATTCCGACAATAGTTTAACTCCTATAAATGCCCTGTGAAGGATCAACTTCCATTTTTGGCACTTCCAAAAACTTCCACTTCAACTCAGTGCTTTCTATTTCTCTCTTCTCTCATATTTGTTTGTTTTAAACATGTAAAAGGCTCACGCATCCAATTAATGAATATAAAATGGATGGAGTCCTACTAAGCACTAGTTAGGTAGTTAGTTTGTATATAATTAGTTATTTTATTGTTTAAAAAGAATTTTATTGCATGAAGATATCTCTCACTCTCAACACAAATTGAGGAGACAATTTCTTATAAATACCCCATTGTAATATATAATTGGGGCCACCATTATTTTTCAATAAAATTATGCTTTTGGTGCTCGCATTTGGAGTGTAGTTATTCTTACCTAAATGTGTCATTGTTTTGTGAATTATTTTCATGGAATTGTGATTGAGCCAAAGGTTTATTGCTTTGTTTCTAGTTGTGCAATCATTTAGTTCTAGTGTTTGCTATAGTTTGATGAATTTGACTGACATAACAAGCTTGAGAATAAATAATCAAATTGGGCCTACATAACTCTCTATTCTTGCATGAGCGCACTTTCTGTAGCCTTGCAATTTGATGAAGAGTGAAATATCATACAATCATTAAAGTTTGTCATTGACAATTGCATCAGTCGAATTGACAAAGTGCTACTTCTACTTTCATTGGTTACCTATTGATCTCTTCAAAAGCTTAACGCATAGATGTGTTGTTTTCTGTAGCTTATGTCTACTAGGATTTCAATTTCATGTTTTTTGCTTTTAATTTCATGTTATTTGCTTTAAAATTTCTTGTTATTTTTTTTATTAACCCCCTTGATTAGGAGAAGATTTCATACTAGCTGCACTATTAGATTGCATTAATAAAAAACATAAAAATACAAAAACATAGTTATTTTTTAGTGTTATTTTTGAAACAACATGTAGATTCTTCATTATCTTCAATTGAGTGGATTCTAGTAGATCACAAGATCACCTAGAACCTTGAAGTTGATTCACAAAATTAGCTTTTCAAGAGAGTATTTTGCAAGGATTCCTTCCATTTAGTATTGTGTAAAATGACAACTCAATAGAAATTTTCTTAGCCCTAGGCTATGCCAAGTTTGATGACTTAAAAGATTGTGATAGTGCAAAGAAAATGTGGGACAAATTGAAGACCATATATGGAGGTGATGATAATTTCTTAAGAGCCAAACCAGAGAGCCTAAGAGGTAAATTTGATTAGATGAGAATGATAGAAGGTGAGAATATAGTACAATACTACACAAGAGATAAAGAAGTTGTTAATGCTATTTGTGGTGCAAATGTTAACAAGGTGGTTTTAATAGACCTTTTTAAATATCCTAACCAATTCTTTACTTCATTGTAGGTGTAAAATCCTTTAACAAGGTAAGACCTAACAGTACTAAATGTCTTTAGTAGGGTAGAGCCCTAATGGGGTAGATCATTAGAAGTGATCAAATTGTAACCCTAAAAGGTTATCTTTGTTATTACAATAATGAAGATTTGTGGTTATCATCCCCACCCCATTTTACCTTCACCTTAGAGGGTTTTTGGTAACAAAATCTTTTTGGTTATGAGTTTACATTTCATGGATGTGATTGATAGATAAATTTACTTATTTCAGAATTTTATTTTACAAATTATGCATAAAATAGATATAAGAAGGTCAATATGGTGAATGCAGTAAAGTTGTTTTGAAGGATAAAAGTTTTATAGATCTTGATTCACAATCCCCCCTCTCAATATCTTAAGTTTCCTAATTAAACTTCCAACATTCTTATGTTGAATTCTAAATAGGACCTTATCATGATAATGTCTTGTGTGATATCATACTAATGACATGTGGCCATATTACTTTAGGTAGACCATGGAGTCGCTTAAGGAGAATAATCCATCATGGATACACTAATACTTATTTGGTGCATAATGACACTAAGAATTAAAATTGAGAACATTTCCCTTGTGATGTGAAAAATTGGGAGTGTGATTTCCTTTGGAGAAAGATAATTATGTGTATGTAGGACTTGAAGAGAGAGGACACAAGTTGGAAAGGTGATCCTATTAGAAATAGGGAATACTAAGATGGGGATTGAATTAGTATTTCAAAACTTTTTGCCCAACTTCGAATTTCATATATTAACCATAAACATGCATAAAAAAATTTAAAAAATATAAATAAAGAACACCCCTCAAAGAAAATCATAACACCATATTTTTTAAACTAGGGAAACCTTGGCCTAGGGAAAACTTTAGTGGGAATGATACTCACAAAAAGATGCACTAATAAAAAATACCTTGTAAGATGTTTTGATCCTAGTAGGATTATGTTACATTAAATTTAGTACATTTATCCTTTTTAGAGGACTTGGCCTTTTTAATGGCTGGAACCTTATTAGGGGTTGTACTACAAAGTAAGCTTACTACTCTTATGAAATTATACAAATTATACAAGTGGTATAAAGTCTTTATCAAAATTGACTATACTAATATCTCCAATATCTTATTAGTCCTTGAATGTTCCTTGCATTGGATCATGCCCATAGAACCCTTTCTCTTCTATGAGCATCAATATATATATATATATATTCTAGCATAAAAAAGCTTCTATAATATAATCAAACAATAACATAATTATTTATATGTTTTCATATCAAAAATATCTCCCTTTATACCTTTTTAAAATCTATCCAATCATCTTGATTAAAAAATATATTTCTGAATTTTTTTATCACAATATACTAAGTGGGGGAAAAAATTAAGGATATCATTCCTATATTGATAAGTTACTACCAAGACTATTCAGTATCTTAACCAAATTATCTATTATTTCTCATGTACTCTACCATTGTGATAAGAGACTTTCTAAACATGTTATCTAACCAATACTCATACCAATTTTCACAATAACATTAAAAATAATAAATGCATCATATATGCTCACTATTCTTCCATATTCCAAAATTTGGCTTTTCATCTACTTCCAGTGAAGTTTGCTAAGGAAAATAGTAAGACTATTGACTAATATTCTTGAATACACTTAGACAATTTCTTCACAAAACAATACGAAACTTTATCTTAATCTAAAGTAGCCTTGGCTACTCATAGTACTTTCATTAATGACAACATATAACTATTTATCTTAGTAAACTTTCCAACAATCTCCCCCTTTGGCATTGATGAAAACACTTGGTAAAAAATTGTATAAGTGTCATCAATCTCAAAAACTTTAAAAATTTGACCATGCAAAACTTTGTCTTTCTTATGCATATCTCAATAGTTCCTTTTTCCATCTCCCTAATCCCTCTTTTTACATGTTTACTTAGTCTATAAATTATATTTTTCACTACACTGGTTCTTGAAATTGTTGTTAGGATCTCTATGAGTCTTTCCCACTCAAGGTAGGTGTACCTTATATATTAATTCTCCAAGCTGGTTTAGGACTTTCTATGAAAGATTTCTTAAATGATACTCTTGAAAATGGAAATTAACTTTCAAGGAGAAACCAATATTAGGTATTTATGGTAAGCTTAAAAGATAATTGGAAATAATGAAAATGACTTCATGTGGTGGAGATGAAAAAGTAAATAACTTCACCAATTATAACTATCAAACAACTTATTAATGGCAAGACTAGTCCTTTATTATTTGGAAATAGAGTTTAACCCACACAATCAAAGTATCATGGAAATATGAAGACAACATGCACACCTTCAATTATTAGAAAGATTATTTGAATAATATGAACCCTAGTCTAAATGAGTTTAACCTTAGTGATAGAGAAAAATTAGACAAATATCACATTGTATGTAACATTTGACAATCAAATATTTATGTTAAGTATAATCTATCAAATAATCATATGAATTCAAGAGCCAAATACTTACAATGAGTTATTAAACATCTAAATATCCAAATTGGGAGTGAAAGGAAGGTATCTTTATATTGTGATTAAAATACAAAACAACAAAATAACATTGTCAATTACATGAACCTTGAAACTACATCAATCATTGAAGTTTAACTTGTCCTGTGATATTTCATAAAGAAAATTATATCTAAATATATGCCAAAAACTTGTATGTATATAATATGTCTCTCTATTTTTTAAAAATGAGATCTTGGTACCCTTTCTTGTACAAAATATGAGGGTGGGAAAAATCTTCATATCTCTTCAAAGTGAAACTAATTATTAACTAATCTCATCAATCATAAAATAATTATATTAAATACATATAAACTAAAAAGTACTTGGTTAATACCAATGTTGTCATTCAACTGATTCAAGAACTTCCATGTAATCATTGATCCATTTTAAATGTGAATATGTGTAGGCCATACAAACTAAGACACCTATAGGATAAACTTCTTAAGTTCCTACCATTTATTTTCTATGGCAACACACACTTATGATATGGAGAGATTGTTCCTCCCACCCTCAGCATCCCCACCCACCACTTCCGCCTATTGTTTATTTAGGTGCATGGGAGGGCTAGGCCCTATGATTCCTGGGGGGTTGTTAGAATGCACTAAAATGAAATGCCCATAGAGGCCCTACAACACTATTGTAGTTCCTCCAACTATTGTTAGAATAGTAGGGAAATAATCTTTTTAGGGCCTAGCCTATAATTTTATGGGTATGGGCCATTTAACACTTAGTGAATTTTTTCTCTAAAGAAATAACCTTATCCAATAGTGCATGGAATTAATTTACTTGAAATATTTTATTTTCTTTGAATCTAGCCATATCTCTTGAGGTAGTGTTCTCATCCATTTCTCCAACCTTATAGATACTTGCATCTTCCTTATTTATCCTTTAGGGCATGTATGACACACTGTTGTATAGAAGAAATAGTCACTATCATTTTCTCTATCTTCTCTAGTTCTTGTTCTATGTATGCCAAATTCCTTCATATAGCTTCAAAAATATTAATAATACCTTTGATTTTTGGGGGAACATCAAGTTCTCTTTTTGAGATCTCTTAGACTCTACCTAATTAGATTTGGATGGTTTCTACTTCTCCCAATTTATAAAATATGGATTAGTTTTTCTTGAAGAAGTCAAGCATATAATTCACATTTTTGAACCCTTCATATACCTCACCACATTTTACCAAGATCATATTTATCCTAAAAGTCACAATTTATTCTAGATTCCTATAAGTGTATTACTTGTGCACATCTTCATCTCTTACCTTTTCATGTTTATTTTCTTCAACTATAACAATAGGAGTTTCTTAGCAAACTACAATAGTATTTGGTATAGGAAGGGATTTTTAAATAATCAGTTCACCTTCCAATATATTGGTCTTTGTATGCATCTTATTTATTACCATGTTCATGTATATTTCTCTTATATGTAGTTCTTCAATCCCTTCTCTCATCTTTTTCATCTAGGCTTTGTTGAGCATTTCCCTATTCATTAGTTCAGTAGTATAGACTAGGGAATTGGTGTTGTCAATTGTTAGAATTAATTCCATACCTTGTGTTCCTCAAAAAATATCAATTAATTTGGTCTTTTCCTCTTTTAATCCCACCCAATTGGTCACAGTCTTAGTTTTGGGGTCAAACCCAGATGCTTCTATATTTCAATAGAAAATGTAGCATCTTCATGCTTTCTTATTTGGTCAAATTAAAAAAATTATTTAAGTTTTATCCTAGGAACAATAATTATGTCACTCTTTCACACAATTTCTCTAGCCTCCTTCTATGCACAAGAGACATCATCCAAATGTAGTTCATCAATCATTTTTTGCACTATGGAAGTATGTTGTGATTCATCTACTCCCTATAACCTTTTTACTTTCTCTCATCAAAATATTTCATCTTAAACATTATCAAAAATTCTTTAATCACCTAAAAATGGTCATCTAGACTATTGGCTAATTTAATTAATCATTTAGCTAGACCAAATTACTAATATTTAATTAATTTGATTATAACCTATAGTTTTACTATGCTATCCTAAGTTCATTATTTAATTAAAATAAAATGTCCCCTTTTAATTAAATAAAAGATAAAAGACCCAATTCTTCTAACCCACTTAAAGTGCACACACAAAGTCATTTTTTTATTTTGCAATTAAAAGAAAAGGCTATTGAGATTTTCTCTCTTATGTGTGCACATGGATCACTCCTCTTTTCAAATTCCACTATTGATCATCCACCATATTCATCTTGATCTCTACCATTTGTACAACTTTAAAAAGGAGAGAGCTTTCCCCCTTAAAGGATCCATGCTCTTGTGTATTTTTATGTTGCAAGTTTTCTATTCAAATTCTTGAGGGCTTTTGTGGAGAACTTCTATTTCTTATCTACATTCTTTCATCCATGGCATTTGGTCATATGGCATTTTAGTCTAGTTTCATGTTAATGTAGTTATTTTGCAATAGTTTAGCTCACATAGTTTTAGTATGGATGCAACACTTTTATTTGTTTAGCTTAGTTGCATTGTGCATTTCATCTTAGCTTACTTCCATTCTTGCATTGCATACTCAAGAGTTCTTTGACACTAGCATTCTTGCTCTTGCTCAAAGAATCTCCCATCTCATGGCTTACTAGCAAGGGTTTTATTTCTAAGGCTCAGCTGAGAGTTTTCTTTATGCTCATTTTTATGCTTCTTGCACTCCATAACTAGGGAGCTCTAAGCCACCATTCAAGCTTTCTAATCTATGGAAACCCTTGGATAGAAGGGTTTAAAAGAGTGCACATTTTGAGTATACAAAGTCGTCTTGTTCTATAAATATTTGAGATATTATCTCTCTCTCATCTTCCTTTTCTATTGGTTCATCATTTTCCATTGTCTACACATAATAACCATGACTTGTTCTTCAAATATTGGGGTTGGTTGCAGCTTCTTAGTTGCAATATTTTCCTTTAGGATCCTCAAGATATGACAAACCTCCTTTTGGTCCTTCTCCTTCATCAAAATAATCATAAGTAACCGAGGGGGTATTTCTTCCTTTAGGTGTAAAAATTTTCTACTCTAAGGTTGAAAAATTGAAGTCGTTTATTACTTACTTTAAACCATGCATAACAAAGAAGTAAATTGATGCTGAATGATAACAATAATAATGCAAAAATATAACTCATAATACCATATATTTTTAACTAGGGAAACCCTAGCCAAGGGAAAACTTCGCTGGGGATGATACCCACTAAATAATATACTAATATATAAGTTTCTTATTAGAGGATAGACCTTGTTGAAGTCAATGAGAAAATATAGTATAAAGAGTCCCTACTAGGAGACTTTGAATCCCTATTAGGAGATTCCAACCCTCTTAGGAGTTGTGGTACAATAGATGCAAGATGAGCCCACTACCCAAACATGCACTTCCAATCACAAGAAGAGCTTACTACTCAAACAAGTAATCACACTAGATATAAGTATTATATCTTCTTCCTTGACTGATCTCTAATCTTTAGCTTGATCTTAGATCACCAAATAGCTCATATAAAACTTTTCCTATGTTTCTTTCATAGAAGTTCACATATAATCACAATTACAAGATAACACTTGCAATTACAACTACACATCTTATTGCAAAATGTTGTTTGCATAAATACCATGCATTTACAAAATTTTTTTTTGCATTGGCTAGGACCACAATTCACTTTTACAACTTAGGGTTAACATCTAGGATGTCAGCCCTAATTGGACAAGTAATTGTTTTGTAAAAAAAAAACAATTCTTTCCTTTAATTCTACTATCTAGCTTCATTGAAACATGATTATCTCTATTTTGTATAGTCTACACTGACTTTCTAGGTTATAAAAATCATCACCAACATGTATACTATCTCCATGTAACTTTTATAGTCATAATATGATGTTAGCAACAAGTTATAAACAAAACAATACACTACTATAAACCAAAATCTATACTTAGACAATTTTGTGATTACCAAACACTAAGTATCTTTATTTCTAAAGTTTCTTGTGAACATGTACATCATGTGTTTCCATAAATGACAATAATTACATATCACTATTAGCCAATTGTCAACACTTTTTGGCTGGTGAAGGTTATGGTTGTTCAACTTTCTTACCTTTTACCCACTTCAAGTGTTCCTAATATAAATTTTCAACATCTTAGATACACTTGTAAACTCTAATTTCTTCTAACTTTACCTCATTATGAAAAGAAGGAAGTTCCTTAGCCTCTAGTTTTCCATATTTAATAAGATTACCCATTTCTTCATGTTTTGCATTATTTTTGAAATATCATCACAATTTAAAATAATACATTCTTCCATGCTGATTTGATAATCATGCCTTGTGATGATTCTCTTTAGGGTCATATTGTTGGTCTTAGATAGTTCTGACATTTGAGTGTCAATACACTTAACCACTTTATACATTGAAGCTGAGTACACTATGTATATTGAGCCACAATGTGTGCTAAGCTAGTATTTCAACAAGTGTTGAGTGACTTCAGGTGTCAAGCAGTATATAAGTGTCGAGTGACATATAGGTGTCGAGTCATAGTTGATGCCGAGCAAGTCAAAATGCTTCATATGCCAAGTGAACTAGAGTCATATATGTGATGAGTGAGATAGAGTGTAATAGGTGCCAAGAAATCCAAGATAGTATCTATGTTGAGCAACAGTAATTCAATATGAGTCGAGTAACATAAAATTAGCATATGAGTTTGTGTCCTCACAATCTTAAGTGTAAACCATTTTTGGAGCTGACATAGAGAGATTTTGAAAAAGAAAAAGTATAAAAATGAATCTTTTACATTCCCTATATGATCTGTATGTAGCCAATCAGAAAAATGGAGAAGGCATGCAACCAATGAGAAAAATGCAAAGAATGAGTGAGAATTTGAGATTCAATATGGATTGTAGATCCATACCTAACCCTAAGTCTTCACAATCTTTAAAAGGAGGTCAAAAAATCCATTAGGTATGTGGTAGAGGATAGTGTATGGGGAGATTATAGAAAAATTTAGTGTGAAGAAGAAAAGACTTAGAGGAACAGAGCAACAATCTCATATCTAGTTGATTAGAACAACACAAGGGACAAGGAACATGATCAAATATTAGATCTCAGAGGATCAAGATCTGATAGAGCACATCAAGTGTCTGTATCCAACAATTAACAATTGCATACTATCAAGTTCATTATTCTAGTACTTTCTCGCCATTGTATTAGAAGTTGAAAATCCTATATTGATAGGTTAGCTTAATAGCTAGGTAGGAGAACCTTTGGACAATGTGTTTGAAAATCCTATTGTATTGGGTGGGTTTAATAGCCTATTGTAAATCATTTAACAAGATGAAATTTCATGTAAAGTTTTTGTAAATCCTCTAATTAGGTCACTATTGACAGAGTGTAAAGCCTTTGATAGGGCAGGCCTTTCACAGTGTAGACCATTAGAAGTGGTCAAATAATTATTGCTATAGTAATTTTTGTGGGTATCATCCCCACCCCAGTTTTACCTTCTTATTCCTAGAGGGTTTCTGGGTTACCAAATGTAGCGTTATGTGTTATTGCATGTGTTTACTTTTTTTCTATTTAATGTATTTATATGCATGCAATCTACTTTCAGTTATTTTATTTAAAATATTAGAAAAGGAAAAAAGTATGAAACTTCTAATTCACACCCCCCCCCCCCCCCCTCTTAGAAGTATTCTTCCCATTTTTGGACATTCCAACAATTGGTATTAGAGCTATTGGTTCTCACAAGGAGAAGCCTAATAGGTTAGAGAAAAAGGTCTGAAGATGGAAGTCTTCAAACTTGGGAAGATCATAGAAAATCAAGTGATTGATGTGCACCTAGCTCTACACAAAGTGGAAGAAGCCAGAGAAGAATTGAGAAAGTCGTTAAAAAGAAGGAAGGAGATAGCCATAGCTGAAAATGACATACACTACAAGGAGATCAATACCACACAAGTGTTTTCCAATGGAGATTCCAAGGAATTTGATGCAACAATAGTAGAATTTATGAAGAAAAATAGAGCACATGCTGAAGAAATTATATTACTCAAGCTTGAACAAGAATCACAAGCCATAATGCTTTGTGAAGTGATTGAACAAAAGAAAAGATCCATTGAAGACAAGGCCATAATAGAATATGACAAGAAAAATCTCACCAATAGATGGAGGAGAAGACAATTAAGTTTGAAAAGATCTCAAACATGCAACTAGACACCTTAAGTTAAATGATGAATGCTCATCATGAGCTAAACATGAAGGACATTGAGATCTCCACCTTGAAGATGCAGAATGAACAATTGTAAAATGAATAGAAAAGAGAGAAAGAGATAGAAAAAAGCTACAAAAAACCTAATGAGGCCATCAAGTACTTTGAACAATTGCTAAAATCACCAAGGGCTAGTAATGATACTTTAGGACTTGGTTACACTAGCATTGAACAAGGAGAATCATCCAAAATTGCAGAAGAAAGGAGTAACAAAGGTAAGAACACTGAACCTACTTGTCATTTTTGTGGTAAAAAGGGACATCCCTCTAATGTGTGCAAAAGAAAGAACAATCATCTATTAGAGTAAATAATTAATTAATTATTAATTATTTATTCTATAACTTAAGTTTACTTAGGTAAATGCATGTAGTTAATAGCTATAGAGATAAGTTGTTGACAACATGAGAGTTTGTTCCCTTCTAGCATGTTCCACCTTTTTGTGGAAAGTGCCCTTAGTTGTCAACCTTATCTTCTACCACCTTCCAAGATTTTTCTATAAGCTTCCTTAAGGCCTTTATAAGCAACCTCTCTCTCATTGTAAATTTATCCATTCACATAGCAATTCTAATTTCCTATTGTGAAATATTCTCTTGTGCATTTTTTCTTCAAGCTCTTTGCTCCCTAAGTTTATCTTCAACAAGTTATTTGCATTGTAGGTGATCTTGGCACATTTCTAGAGTTGGATTCTCAACTCCTACATGGTATCAGAGCCTCCCTTCTGCTTCTTGCTCAAAGGATTTTTGAAGTTGTAATTTGGAGTCACAAACACTAGTTTATTTATGCATTTTTCCTCAAATTGGGGGTAGAGAAATTTTTCAAAGCACTTTGGGGTCAAATAGATGCTACCATTAGATCCAAAAGGCTATTTACAGCTAAGATTCATATAAACCTTTTTGTTTTTGGAGACAGGGCATTTTGGAAAAAAAAATTTGCCCTCCCTGGTTGTAGCAGTACAGACTGTATGGATGCGAGAGCTTAAAAAATTAAAAAAAAGTAGGCCGTCATAGTAGTGCCAAAGCACGACCATGTGGACACCCACCAACCATCAGTTCCTCACTCTGGTAGTGGCTCCCCACCGATCTCCACTGGCCGATCATCACCTAGCCATCAGAGGGCACTATAGCCCCCACTTTGCCCACCGACTGCCTCAACTCTGCTAGCTCCAATAGCACTATCATGTTCTCCTCTTGGGTGCCATTACCACTAGAGGTCCTCATACAGTCATCACCTATAGGATGCTAATGTCATTTCTAGACAGGATTACATTAGATTTTTGGCTACCACATCATCTTTCTGGTGAGTGACATCATCACTGCTGGACCCCATGTTGATGTCATTTTATAGCAAGGTGATGTCATCATTCTAGCTGTTGTTCTTAGTAATATGGTGATGGGATTATTTTCCAAGGATTTCCTCATGATGTCTATATGGTCATCAAATTTAAGACAATGTCTATAATTTTCTAGTGAGGTGCATTTTTGGAGCAACAGTCAGTTTTTTGGCCATAACTTGACCATACAAAGGTCTTTTTCTGATATGAAAGAAGGGCCAAAAAGCTGACTCAAAGGCACAGACAATAGTGCTAGTTTTATCAAATTCTAAGTTTTTTTGAGCTCCCATTTTTGGTGTCAAATTATAGGTTTATGTTTTCCTCCTCTACATCAACAAATCTAGGTTCTTTTTTCAGTTTTCTGCTTTCCATAGTTGTTTTTTTTCATGGTATTTGAGGGATATTCTTGTACATTTGTGGGGGGTGTCTTTATTTTCTATAATTTATTTTAGTTAAGACCCTTCTACTTTCAACTTTTTGTTTCTTTGAATGGCAGATCCATTTGTGACCTGTCTTACTCCACCAAACTATCACACCTTGAAGGCACGAATGACTAGACTTCTCATGTCAAGAGGTCTATGGTCTTGTTTGGATGAGCACCAACCTACACTCACATGCCATTTTGAGGTGCTATATCATAGGAACAAAATTTATGAAGCCATGTGATTGATTACACTCAACATTTTAGATAGTTTTCTATTTCACTTAGATGGTTTAACTACTCCACAGACTTATTTGTAGAAATTTTAGACTTTGTTTGATCAGGTGAATGAGTTCTGGGCACTTTGGTTGGATGTAGAGTTGACTTCTTTGTCACCAAAAATTTTTTTCACTATTGAGGACTTTTTGATGAAGTTCAAATCCCTACATGTAGTTTTACATAGATGTGGAAAGAACAAAACTAATGATGAGTGCATATTCTTGATACTCTCAAAGTTGAGGGGGCAGTATCAAATTTTTTCTTCTACTTTCTACTCCACCATGGATGTCCTTGGAGACAAACATAGGATGCCTACATTTGAGACATTTTGTGATAGGTGGACTGGGGAATAGGAAAAGATCCGATAGGTGGATGCCTTAGCATTGGTTGCTCAAAATTCTAAGGGGAAATCAAAGAAGAAAGGAAAATCAAATAAAGACACATCAAAATTTGATCCTAAGCCTCCAAATAATCCTCTAGTAAACCCTACCAAGGGTAAAGATTCTTTGAATTTGAGTGAGTCTACCTCTAAGACCAATAAGAAATCCAGTGAGAACTGTAGTTTTTGTGGGAAAGATGGACATTCTGTTTCTAGGTGTTGGAAATGATTAGAGGCTTTAAAGGAAGCCATGAAGGAGCATCAAATTTCAGCTCCTTAGTCTTCTTATCCACCTATAGGGAAAGGTCACACTATTTCTACATGAGCTATGACTTTAGCATCTTCATGGATTCTTGATTTTGGGGCTTCTCACCACATCACAAACACTCCTAAGTTGCTTACTTGACTTGCTCCTTGTGCCACCACATAGATTGTAGCTGGTAACTCTTCACAAATTTCAGTTTTTGGTTCTAGTATTGTTGCTTTGGTTGGGAGCTCTCTATAGGATGTACTTTGTGTTCTTGATATTTTGATGAACCTTATATCTATCTATCAAATTTGCCACTTTGGCTTTGGGAAGATAGTTGAATTCTCACCACATGATGTGGTTATTTAGGACCTGCATGATCTAGAGATGATTGTGACCATTAGGAGTGTTGACTCTGCATCTCACCTCTATAGATTTGATTGATTTGAGTCTTCTAATGACATAGGTTCATTCTTAGTTGCACATATTAGATTCAAAAAGAAGAATTTGGCATGAATGTTTTGGGCATGTCAATTACAAATATCTTCAATAGATGAGCACATAGGCACTTGTTCTTAGGCTTCCCCAGATTTCCTGTCTAGATGGTGTTTGTCAGGGATGTGCACTTGGCAAGCAACATAGGGATTCTTTTCCACATGGATGAGTCACTCGTGCTTTAGCACCTTTGGAGTTGATTCATAGTGACCTCATGTCATTTCCTACTCCTTTTTTAGGTTCCAAATATGTGCTTACATTTATTGATGACTTCTCTAGATGCACATGGGTGTGCTTTCTTAAATTACAAGTCTGATGTCTTTGACTCATTTTGAGTTTTCAAGGCATTTACAAAGAAGTAGTTTAGGCTTTCTATTCAACACATACACATGGATAATGGGGGGGAGTATGTGAACTAGGCTTTCAAATATTTCTATTCTAAGCATGGTCTTCAGCATTAGCTTTAGTGCCCTACACTCCTCAGCAGAATGGTGTGGCCGAGAGGAAGAACAAAACCATTCATGAGATGGAAAATTGCATGATTTTGTCTAGGTCCATAGATTCATGTTTTTGGGTAGAGGCAATCAATTATGCCAACTGCATTTAGAATCAGATGACACACAAGGCACTTTGACATATGACTCCTAAGGAGGCTTGGTCCCATGTCAAGCTTGATGTATCATCATTTAGAGTTTTTGGGAGTACAATTTATGCATTTGTACTTGATTCTCAGAGGAAAAAAATGGAATGGAAGAGCTGACCACTAATTTTCGTTGGATACTATGAGCATGTAAAGGCTTACAAGTTATTTGATCCTAATTCTAGAGAGGTCCTATTTCGATGGGATGTCCAGTCTGATGAGAGCCTTTCTGCAGTTCTTTCCTCACCTCTAGCACCTCCTATAGCTCCCACTCCTCCCTCTTCATTTCTAGATTTTTCCATGGATGATAAGGATGATGATCATGGTGATCCCCATTTACCTCCACCATAAGATCCTCCCTAGATGCCTAAATGGGCTTGAGCTATAGTTGAGGTTGTAGGATCTCTAGTTGGTGACCCATCCACTTCCTGTCATACCCATTCTCACACTATAGGTTTTAGTCTTCTCAGTCATGCTATTAGTGCTGATTCTCAGACATTTGTGGAAGTGACAAGAAATTTTGAATGGGACAATGAAATGGAGGAGGAATATTCTTCTTTGATGAAGAATCACACATGGGATCTTTGTCCTCTTCCCAAGGGGAGAAAACTAGTGTGATGTAAGTGGATTTATTGTGCTAAGTATGTTGTTGATGGTTCTATTGATAATCATAAGGCTCAACTTTTTGTGAAAGGTTTTTTATAGGTTGAGGTTGTTGATTACTTCGAGAATTTTCCCTTGTTTCCAAGATGAATCATATACACCTTGTCTTATCCCTCACAGCTTCAAAAGGATGGCTAGTTTATTAGATGGATGTGAAGAGCCTTTTTCAGGGTGATATCATTGAGGAGATTTATGTGGAGTAGCCTCTAGGTTTTTTGTAGGATCTCACCTTGGTTTGTAGGCTTCGACATTCTTTGTATGGTATCAAACAAGCCCCTTGGGCTTGGTATGAGAAGATGAACTCTTTTCTACTATCTACAGGCTTCACTTGCTACCATTCCAATCCCATAGTGTACATAAAATGTCTTGGTGATGAGATTTTGATTCTTGTCTTGTATGTTGATGATCTTATCCTTATAGGTGGCTCATCATCTATGCTCCAGGATGTTAAGCATGCACTGATGGACCAGTTTGAGATGACTGATCTTGGTTTACTATACTACTTTCTTGGTCTTCAGATTGATCAATCTCCTACTAGGATTTTTGTGTATCAATAGAAGTATGCTCTTGACATGCTTCATTGATTTCACATGCTTGATTGTAAACTTGATCCTACACCATTTCAATTGAGTGTCACTTTGTCTACATCCTGCTCTTCACATTTAGTGGATGCTACTTTATATCAATAGTTGGTTGGTAGCTTGTTGTACATAACACACACTCACCCTGATCTTTCCTTTGCAATTGGCCTTGTCTCTCAATTTTATTAGGACCCTCATGAGAGTCATTGGAAAGCTACTAGGCATATTCTATGTTACATTCAAGGCACACTCATGTATGGAATTCACTATACTATGGGGACTCCACACATTTTTTGCTACACTAACTCAGATTGGGCCGGTGATGGTGATGATTAGAAGTCTACTTCTAGCTTTGTGTTCTATCTTGGCTCAGGTCCTATCACATGGTTGTGCAAGAAGCAACATGCTCGAGAACTTTCATCTACAAAGGTTGAGTATAGGGCAATAGTTCTTTCTAGTTAGGAGGCTTTTTGGCTTTGTCATTTGATGACTGAGTTTGGCTTTCCTCTTGATCATACCACTATTTTGTGGTGCAATAATCAAAGTGCCATCCACATTTCTTGCAACCCGATGGAGCATCAACATATCAAGCAAATTGAGTTGCATATTCATTTCATCCATCAGTTGATCCAGGATGGTGTTATTGCATTGGAGTACATTCCTACCATCAGTCAAATTGTAGACATCTTCACTAAACCTTTTGCATCACCATGCTATCTTAAGCTACGGTCTATGCTCGAGGTTACGAAAGTTGTCCTTGGGGGGACTAGTTGAGGCCTTCCTTCCTTCACTTCATGTTTTTTTAAGATGTTTTTTTTTACCTCTTTTTGGAGGAGGGGTTTTCCCATGTGGTTTTCCCTCTTTCTCTATTTTTAGAGGTTGCATTTTCTTGCATTGTACATGGGTACCTAACATGGCCTTGTTGCTGGGACCCATCTTGTATTTCATCTTAGTTTTTGTGATCTTAAGGCATTCCCCTAAGTTGCACTTAAGGGGGGGTGTTAGTGTTAATAATTAATTAATTATTAATTATTTATTCTATTACTTAAGCTTACTTAGGTAAATTCATGTAGTTAAAAGTTGTAGAGATAAGTTGTTGACAACATGGGAGTTTGTTCCCTCCTAGCATGTTCCACCTTTTTGTGGAAAGTGCACTTAGTTGTCAACCTTATCTTCTACCACCTTCCAAGCTTGTTCTACAAGCTTCCTTGAGGTCTTTATAAGCGACCCGTCTCTCATTGTAAATTTATCCATTCACATAGCAATTCTAATTTCCTATTGTGAAATATTCTCTTGTGCATTTTTTCTTCAAGCTCTTTGCTCCCTAGATTTCTCTTTAGCAAGTTATTTGTACTATAGGTGATCTTGGTGCATTTTCAGAGTTGGATTCTTAACTGCTACATCATCAACATGATAATTCTACAAATACAAGCTTTTCTCACCGTAGACACCTAAAAACCTTTAGAAAATAAAGTATTTTTATTTTTTGAAAAATTCCTGATGACATCATCATTTATTAATTAATTTATTTATTTTTATGCCATTAAATCCTTTTATCTTAATTAAAAATATTTAATTAAGGAATCCCTCCCAAAAAATGTTTAAATCTTATTTAAACATTATTTCCTTATTTATTAATTATTTAATTAATAAATTGACCAAAAAACCCAAAATAAATAAAAAATTTATTTTTTGCCCAAAATTTGGCCAATTTCCTTAAGACCACTAACCTCTTCCAAAATCTTCTAATCCTTCTTTAATTTTGATTAAAGGCTAATCTCATCATTTCCTACCCCTAATCCCAACTCAAAATATTTAATTAAGATTAAATATTAATCCTCATGTTTATTAAATAAGTTTTAATGAATATCTCCTCAACCCAAACCCTTGAAATAAATAAAACTTTATTTATTTCATAAAAATCTAATTTATCCTCATCCTAAGAAGTTCTAGACTCTTCTAGAAAGTCTTCATCCTCATGCTAGGAAATTCTAGACTATTCTAGAAAGTCTTTATCCTCATCCAAAGTCTATACTCTTCTAGAAGATGTCTTTAAACTTAATCCTAATCCCCTCCTAACCTTTTCACATTCCCTAAACATGGGTTAAGACTTACTAACCCAAGCCAAAGTTAACAAATATCTCCTCCTTCACCCACACTCATTAAATGCCATCCACTTGCCTATCCCTAAGCTAATCCTAAAACATCCTAATCCATCCTCTAATCATTTGCACAATCCTAAGCAAGCTTAAAACCTTCCTAATCAAGTCCAAGTCGAAATTGCTCTCATCTCCCTCAAAATATCTCAACCATAAAACTTTATGAAGCCCACTAGGACATAAATGACTCTTCCAAGCCCTTTTATTGCTCTTACAAGCCATTATGAGGGTCTTTATGAAGATTTTATCCCTTGAGCCTCCTTTGTTGACTCATCCTTCCCCTTTCCTCCATCCTCTCACTCTGTGACATGTGTCTCTACCCGATTGGCTGTAAGGAAGCACAATCCATGTGCTCTCTTCTCATGCAATCTGAGCCCTCCATGAGCTTTTTCTCATCCTTGCATCTTAGCCCTCAATCCCTCAAGCCTCTTGCCTATAAATTGGATCCTTCCCCTTTGCAAAACAACACAATCCATGAAGTAAAGTCATAATGCCATTTTAAGAAGCCATTTTACATCAAAACCATACACTCACACCCAAATTCCAATTCCATTTGAAGCCCTTTTTGAAGCATAAAGCTTGAGCATACATCCTATCTATTTAGACAAAGCTACTCAACAAGAGAGCTTCTCATTGAGAGAGCCCATTAATGGCTCATATTCTCAATTGAGAGCTCATCTTAGTCTATCTTGAAGTTTATGAATTTTTTTTAGTTTGTAGAAGCTTTATTTAAATTTGGTTTCTATTAGCATACTAACATTGCTCATATACACTCACAAGTGCAAAAATCAAGGACATCAAGCACATGAATGTAGAACCAAGACCATGAGGACACCAAGATTTTAAGGTCACTTCTACAACTGCAAAAAAATGGACATAGAGAATTTGAATCCAGATCAAAGCCTATGTGGACACCTAATCAGCCTACAAGAGGAAATAACCATGGTCATCAAAAAAATTTGGATTACAACACCAGGTATAGTTGTCATTATTATCAAGAGTATGGACACATCCCAAAGAATTGCATAAGAACACATTTTAAGGGGAGTGACAGTAGATGGCTAAGCCAAACTACATGTTTCAGTTGCTTGAAGACTGGACATATTAGTATGAATTTCCCAAAAACGTCAAAAGCACCTAAGACACAAGCCAACAAAGGAAAAGAGAAGGTTGATGTTGAGAAAATAAGAGGGCAAATGAACAAAACTTGGAAGAAGAAAGGAGAGTGCATCACATCAAATGGAGAGATCACTTCACCTAAAAGGTCAAGTGATCATGCTTCATCAAATTAAGCAAAAGAAAGGTGTATGGGACTGATATACACAGTCAAATCATACAACAGCCCTAGAGAACAAAGGAGTATTGTAGAGAAGAAATTTGCATAAGAAAAGATGCCAATAAATTTTTTGAAGAAGCTGCCAAGTTACACTTGGATGCCAAGTTTCTAATAGTTGTCGAGCTGATAGTTGAAGCTGAGTGAACAAGTAGTCTAGTAGAGGCTAAGTAAATGAAATACAATGGGAGCCAAGTGATATTGAATCCTTCAAGTGTTGAGTTTATAGCTATATGCACAAAGCATTTAATGCTAGGTCTTTGATAGGTGTAAGGTCAATTTTCATTCATTTTCACGTCATTCAAACATAGAGCAAAGACAAGGAGAGTGAAGAGGTGATCAACTAGCAACCTAACAGTCATTTGCATGAATTCCAACATCAATTTAGCACAAACTCATCGATTCAAAGGTGTTTATCAAGTGTTGAGCTATGCAAAGTTAATTTTTTTAATACATTTAAAACCCTAGTTTGATAAAATGGCCTCTAGCTCAAGAAAACCCAAAGCAAAGGAAGGTCATGAGATTCAGTTGGTTAGAAACAAAGTAAAGCAACCTAAATCTAGACCAACTCCTAAAGTTGCCTATAGAAATGACCCAACTAGTGCATTATCCATCATTCCACCTAAAGTAGTCATGATGCAAGATGTAAGAAAGTGCTACTACTGAAAAATTGGTGCCATAGGTGATTTTGATATATTCCAAGCTTATGACAAAATTTTTGAGAACAAGATTCTAAAAAAGGATTCAAGATAGTTTAGAAAAAGGGTTTGACCAATGCCCTAGTCTACCCTATAAGATTCAAAACTGAATGGATTTGCATTATTTTGAGTTGAATTCATGATGGCTATCTATGGATGGAGATAGGACATATTAAGATTACCAAGAAAATAGTTCATAGGGTTAGGGGATTCCCAACCCTAGATTAGTCAAAGACCTTGAGAAGTCATAGAAAGGAGGTCATTGAGAAAAATACTAGAGCAAAATGGAACAATAGGGGAATGATCATTGATAAAATAACTGATCCACTTCTAGATTTCACTGTGAGAATTATATCTCACAAATTTTATCAATCCAATAGACTAAATAGTGTGCCATGTCTAGTAGTTGGTGTAGCCTACAAACTGGTGAAGAAAGATCACACATATGATTTGGTAGAATTCATGTTGTAGCAAATTAATGAGAACCTAGGAGCAATAAGGAGATCAAAAGATGCTCAATGCAAATTTGGCTCAGTTCTTATGTGTATATTCTTTTATGATGGAAGAATTCCCTTCTGTAGGAAACGTGAATTGGAACCCGAGTGAAACTACAATTACACAAATTAATGAATTCATTGATCAAATGGGTGACAATTTTGAGGCACAAATGACAAGCTATTTTGAAGACTTTAAGAAATCCATGAAGCAAAGAATGAGAATACCAGTCTCATTAGTAGAGAAAAACATATCAATGACATATGGTTCTTGGTTGACATAAATTACACCTATATTCAGGCAACAATACCAAGAGTAAGATGGCTAAGGCCATTTCGATATGAGCTTGAAATAGATGAAGCCTTAGTAGCAATCACAACATTGCTTGTAGAAGAAATTGATAAGGCAACTCCTCACTTTAGGACATATGATATTGTCAAGTCCAAAGTTGAGACTAAATTGAAAATAGCTTATGTCATCAAGAAGAAAGATAAAATGGTAAGGAAGATAAAGAAGACATTTGGGGCAAGCATTGAGGGAGAAGTAGGTGAAGAAGAAGAAGAAGAAAAAGTAGAAGGAGATAGTGAAGAAGAAGGAGAGCAAGGGCAAGGCCCAGTAGAGCTGACCCAAGGCTTAGGGGAAGACAAGGCAGAAGGTGTTGAGGGAGAAGAAGTTGAGGAAGCACCTACACTTGCTGAGAAAAAGAAGATAAAGGCAAAAACATAGCCTATAGCTCAGCCCAAGCCAAAGAAGGTCACCAAACAAGCTCAAACCAAACCAAATCCAACAACAAGGGCCATGACAAGAGAAACCACTCAAAAGGATAAAGAGGCATCAAAGGAGAAGAATAAAGCCACTATATAGCTTGTTGAAGAGCCTAAGAAGAGAAGAAGGTATGTGGCATAGCCAGATAGAGATGATGAAGAGAGAACAAAATTTTAAGACATTAGGCAATTTAAAGTGGTAAGCCATCCTCCAAAATCTACAATAGAAAAACTTTGTAATAAGATTAAAAATGCAGATTTAAATGATTTAAAGTCTCTTAATTTCAATAAACTTAGTAGGGAAGAGTAGAATAAAGTAGAGAAATCTATGTATGCCATGATGGTAGAATTTAAAAACACACCTCTAGAACTTGACAATACCATGCCAAAGGAACTATATGAGATAGTTGAAAACAAGTGACATTATTGTTTAAAGATAGAAAGGGAGATTAGAGAATATACCCTAGCATAGGTAAAGCCTAACATGAAAAAGGCTTAAATAACTAAGGCAAACAAGAAACATAGTGACAAGTTTTCACCCAAGTACAAAGCCGTTTGCATCCTTCAAAACAAGATTGAGGATGTTGTAAATAAATCCACAAAATTGTGGAAAATAATATATAAGATTACTAATGATGAGGTAGAGGAAACCAATAAGGCAGAAACTAGTGCCAAGGAGAAGGTAGAGGAAAAGAGGGTAGAAGAGCAAAAAGGGGAGGCCGAGGCAAATAAAATAGAAGAAGAAAAGAAAGACGAGGAAGAGAATAAAGAGAAAGAAGAGGAAGAATCAACTAAGGAAGAAGAAACTATGACAACAATTGATTAGTAGCAGGAAGAAGAATAGAGTGTGCAAGAAACACAATTGCCACCTCCTAGTCCACCTCATGTAATCACTACACCAATGGAAATAGTAATCATAAAGGATGTTACTAAAAAGTCATCTTAGAACATTAATCCACTTATTTCAAAGGATCTCTTAAAGATCCTTCATCAATCTACTTTACATGCATAGTTATGCACAACCCCTATATTGGTGAGTGTTGAAGAGTTACAAAAAGCAATAGCTACACCACAAAAAGAAAAGGTGAAACCAAATGATCCACCTTTCACATATACAACTACTAGGACTAAATTTTTGATGCTTCCACCACCACCTCCACCAAGCACAAGAAATGATATTGTTCAGATGTCGAGTAGAGAGGAGAGGAAATTAGATGAAAAAGAGGATACAATAAAAGAAAAGGAGCAAGCCACCATTCAGACATTAGTAGAACTACCAAAGATTGGCACTCCTACTAAGACCATTCAAAAGCTGAGCACTAAAGCAATCCCCTTGAAATTTTGAACTCCAGGCTCGAATTCAACTAGAGTGGCCAAGGTACTTCACTATGGAGACCCTAAATTAGATGAAGATATTGTGATTCCTTCCTATGATTCCAAGACTATAACAATGGCACAAATGATTCAAATGCAAAATGCATTAGATAAAAGGATGAGGAAAGAAATACTGAGGAAAGAATTCAAACATAAGAAATCACTTCATGACATCAACGACATCTTTATGGATTCTTTCAGCTTGTAGTTACTAGATGAAGCCAACCCTATAATAGAGAAACTACCAGACATAGTTGACTAGGTGACAAATGAAGACTAGGACACTAATGTTAAACTCATGGAATGGTTTGAGAGAAAATTTCAAGGAAAGGTGAATGAAAAGATATCAAGTGGCATAGCACTTGAATAGTTAGAATTGGGCAAGAAAATAGATAAGGTCAAAATTGTTCTTGAAAACATTTTTTCATTGTATAGGAAGTTGTGTGACTTTTCAAATCTCATGCAAGAAACAAATCAAATAATAATGAGCTTGGAAATAAACTTGAAAATATCTAGCATGCAATTACCTAGAGATCTAGATCAAAGTGAGAAGCATTTTACATAATTGCTTCACACACAAAGGGAGTTAGCCGTACTAATAGAAAATGAAGCAAATATTAAGACAAAACTGATGCAAATTCAATCCTCCATAACCCCTTATTTAGAAGTCCTCCACAAGGAACAAGTGTATGCTGAATTAGTTTTAAAGAAAGATCCAAATCTTTCTACACTTGATGGACTTGTACACCTTGCTACAGAGAATGCCATCTAGCACAAGTCACTTGACATAGCTTTGGAGAATTGGGATGCAACTTTGAAAACAACAATGTAGGTAAATAGTAATTTTTTGGCTAAGTATGGTATTACTCCTTAGAGCCCTTTGAAATAAGTATCAAAAATTGGGAGATATATGTTTTAGGGGGAGAATACTATAAGATATAAAGGGGGAGAATGCTATAAAAAAAATTTTTACAATCTTTCATTCATTCTAATATAGTCAAAAGAAGGGAGATACAAAATTTTGGCAATCATATGGAAAATGGAAAATAGCTCTAATGCAAAATGCAGAAATTCCATAAGCTTTGATAAATTAGATATAGAGACACAAGTACATAATATAGGTATAGGATAGAAGAAAAAGAGTATCAGGCACATTTAGCACAACATTTTGGCTGCAAAAATGTCAAGGCACAATCAGCTTAGGGGGAGTTAAGGTATTTTGAACAATTTTGAAATTTTGTGGATAAGGCACTCATAAGGATAGATTAGCAATGTTAGTTAATTATTTTTGACACTCATGTCAAAGGGGGAGATTGTTGGTCATAGATAGTTTTGACAATTAAGTTTCAACACACTTAACCACTTTATACATTGAAACTAAGTACACTATGTATGCCGAGCCATAATGTGTGCCGAGCTAGTATTTCAACAAGTGCTTTGTGACTTCAGGTGTCAAGAAATATATAAGTGCCAAGTGATATATAGGTGTTGAGTCATAGTTTATGCTAAGCAATTCAAAATGCTTCATATGTTGAGTGAACTAGAATCATATATGTGCCAAGTCATATAGAGTTTAATAGGTGCTGAGTAATCGAGGATAGTATATGTGCCAAACACCAATAGTTCACTATGATCAGAGTAACACAGAATCAACATATGAGTTTTTGCCCTCACAAACCAAAATGTAAACCATTTTTGGAGCCGACATAGAGAGATTTTGAAAGAGAAAAAGAATAAAAATGAATCTTTTACATTCCCTATATGATCTACATGTAGCCAATTAGAAAACTGGAGAAGGCATGCAACCAATGAGAAACATGCAAAGAATGAGTGGGAATTTGAGATTCAATATGGATTGTAGATCCATACCTAACCCTAAGTCTTCACAATCTTTAAAAGGAGGTCAAAAACTCTATTAGGTATGTGGCAGAGAATAGTGTATGGGGAGATTATAGTGAAATTCAGTATGAAGAAGAAAAGACCTAAAGGAATAGAGCAACAATCTCATATCTAGTTGATCAAAACAACACAAGGGATAAGGAACATGATTAGATATAAGATCTTAGAGGATCAAGATCAAAGAGATAACATCAAGTGCCTAAATCTAGCAATTAAGGATTGCATACTATCAAGTTCATTGTTCTAATACTTTCTTGCCATTGTACTAGAAGTTGGAAATCCTATATTGATAGGTTAGCTTAATAGTTAGGTAGTAGAACCTTTGGAGAAGGTGATTGAAAATCCTATTGTAAATCCTTTAATAGGGTGAAACTTCATGTAAAGTGTTTGTAAATCCTCTAATTAGGTCACTATTGATAGAGTGTTTTGCCTTTGATAGGGTAGGCCTTTCATAGGGTAGATCATCAGAAGTGGTCAAATAATTATTGCTGCAGTAATTTTTGTGGGTATCATCTCCATCCTAGGTTTACCTTCCTATTCCTAGAGGGTTTTTGGGTTACCAAATCTGGTGTTATGTGTTATTGCATGTGCTTATTTTATGGCTATTAAATGTATTTATATGCATGCAATTTACTTTTAGTTATTTGATTTAAAAGATTAGAAAAGGTGAAAAGTGTGAAACTTCTTATTCACCCACCCCTCCCCTGCCCCCCACCCCCCCTCCTAGAAGTATTCTTCCCATTTTGGACATTCCAACACATATTGCCTTTATTTTTCATCCCAAAACAAAAATTTATTCATTATAGCACTTCTTTTATCTTTGAATATCCTATTTTAAAACCATCAAACTTGGTATAATAAGGCATATGATTCCCTTCTCCTAGGGTTTTCAATTTCCTTCTTTATCCATACCAGTTGTCATATGAATTCCAAAAAGCCTATCGTCTTAGATAGAAATTAGTTAAATTTATGATGTAATTGACTAAATCCATATAATTTGATTAATGTAAAGTAAGGTTTACACACAATCCTCAAAACTAAATTCATACTTTCTGTCAGACAAATACTTATTTGGTTTCAACATTAACTTAATTTTCTTGGGTATCCTCATAACTAGTCCTCTAAGAAATATAATGATCCACACAACAAACACATCCCTAAATATTTTGTAATCTCTATCCCTCCCATTCTTTTCCTAGGCTTTACACCAAATTTGAATGCACAACATGTTTCTTTACTCATTGGTTGTGGTTAGTTTCAAAGAATCCCTCAAGTGGCTAGTATTTTGAAATACGACCAAATGACATAGTACTAAATAGTTTTCTAATTATTTTTTGGTTTTTCATTTGGCTAGTTGTGTGTGTAGTGAACTTTCAAGTTTACTAGTGAAGTCAAATTCCAAGTAAGAATTAGGTTTTTGAATCCTCATACACATTTACATGCAATTGAGAGGGATATTCTCTTTTGAATCTTCTCCAAATAATTAAGACCATGCATGACAGGTGTTCTTGAAAACACCCATGAATCTATCCATAAAATGAGTGCCCATATTATCAACTCACATTAACTTATTTTTTTGACCTTTCATCATGAAATGGGAAATTTCTATAAATCTAAACTTCATCATTCTTTCATAGTTAGTCCTAAATTGCTCTTTGTCATTTTCATGAGGGCTTGAGTGCTAAAACCAAAACACTACTCAATACATGATTTACTGATGACTAATAATGGTAGTCCATTTGGTTTCCTAATTTTCCTTTTTTCTTGTTCATAATTCTTAGCTAAAATGTTCATAAGCTCAATATATATAAACAAATTCAAGACTACAATCTTGGCTAGGTCTAATTAACAAGGGTTATCCCTAGGCTCTTTCTCATATTTGTTAGCATAGAAGTACTAGAATAAAGACCTACCATAAATTGAATGATTTGCATCCTTACACACACTATATTCATCAAAAAATATTGTCATAGTTCTAGTAGAAGAATAATCATGAAATAATTCTAAAAAAATCTTGTGAATGGTCTTTTCTATATCTTCTCTCTTATCCTTCCTAACATTTACTATAATGCCCCTCCTGGAGATCCTTGGAGCATAAGGATAAGACATGCACTGAATAATTATTTTCTTAAGATAAGTTACTAAAAAAAACATAAAGTAACCAAGTTCAAGAGTGAAACAATTATACAAGATAATAAAATAGGGAACATGGCTAAGCTCACATGTTCACTTACACTAGCAAAAGTCTTACAAACACTTCCAAAGATCTAAAAGCATGAAGCCATAACTAATGAACCAACGATCACACAAATCATGAGAATACACAAGGAGAGATGCTTTTTTAAGCCCTTAAGAACAAGTTTCTAGCATGGTTAAACATACAAGTCAATTTCCAAATAACCATAACATAACAAGAATTAAAAGTAGATACCAAAAATGGCCATGTACAAGACAATGTCTCAAAGTTACAACCACTCATCTACTAGATACCATAATAAAGATAAGTTTTGAATCCTAAAATTTGGCTATCTAAAATCCTCAAGCCTTGAAATTTCCTAGAATCTTTATCTTAACTTAGAGAGCTCTGGGATGTATCTCAAATGAATTGTCACATATATTAAAATATATCTTAATTATACAAAGTATAAAGAATTAAATATATGTCACAAAGTATAAAGAATTAAATATATGTCACAAATTATAAGGAATTAAATATAAATCAACTTATACTTAAGTGATATATTTTAAATCCTATAGAAAATTTTATTGAATAATAGTTCTTTTCAATTCAGCTTATATGCTCAAATACATAGTATATTGATTAGGTGCAAGAGGTAAGTGAATTTCTATTATGTAGATTATGTAAAAGTAAAAAATGTGTTTATGATGAGAATTTGTAGGGAACTAAAGGGTGTCCAAAAAGGAGATTCTTCCTTGAAGCCATGGCCACCATCAGCCAATTCAACTATTGTTTTATTCAGATCTCAACTTTTTCTTACCTATGTCTTGCAACTTTTGATGGATTTCCTCTAAAGCTACCAAGATATTTGAATGATATGATAGTATTGGTAGAGATCATTCTAAAATCTCTAAGTGAACATCCTAAGTGGAAGTCTAAAGAAGAAAGGATATGAGTTCTATATGAAGGTTAGAGTTTCAATTGTGACACCCAGTTAGATGCCAAGAATATGATGGTCTTTGAGAAAATGTAAAAGCTAGATATGTATGAGGTCTTGAAACCTATGTTTGACCCCAAAGGATATGCTAAGGATGTATTGTAGATTGCGAGTGCTATAGAGAATGCCACTATTGGAAATGATTGAAAAGATCATGAATGAAGAATAATGGAACTGGTAAAGAATGTTTCAATTATTGTTTTATCATTGATGTCTAACTTGCTACTTGCAAGAATGACAATTGCTTAAGTGATCCAAATACTATCAATTGGTTGATTGACAAGGAGGTGGCAATCAATAAGATGTAACTAGAGTACCTAGAGAAATGTTGAAGTTATGATGTTGTAATGAAGTATAAGGATTAGCTAAGCCATTGATGAAATAGTGTATTGATGACATACTCTAAGACACAAAGGATGGACACACTGAGACACATCAAAGATGTAAGGATTAACTAAGATCATTGGAGAGAACCAAGCTACCTAGTAAGTGCCAAATAGATTGGAGCAAGTTCAACTTAGTGTGTGCTGAGTGAAGATTAGGTGTTGAGTGAAGATTAGGTGCCGAGTGATCTTTAGGTACCGAGCAAATTTTTGGTGCCGAGTAAAGATTAGGTGTTGAGTTACATAGAATTTCTTCAGGTGCCGAGCACCAGTAAATAACGATAGAAGCCAAGTAACACAAAAAGAGTTGAACATTAGTAAACCAATGATGCCAAGTTGTTGTATTATTTGTTAAAGTCAAAGATTCACCAGATCAATAGCGATAAGGTTGTTACATCAAATTTTGTGAATTAGTTGGATGATAGCGATGATGAGTAGATGTCATAGAATTCTATGTAATCCATGCAAACCATTTTCACGGTGAATGTTAATGGATTTATCATGAATTTTCTAGAAGAAAAATTTTGGAGGGAAAACAATACCATTTTCTCAAGAGAAAATTAATATTTGAGCGGGAAATGAAGAACATAACTTCTATATAATGAATTACAAGTCAAAGATCAAATGCACATGCATGAGAGGGAATCGGTCATAAGTGTGATCATGTGAAGAAGCCAAGAGGAGTAAGAATAGAGCATCATGACTCTGAGTTGATCAAGTGACCATAGAGTGCTTTGACATAATGAGTGGAAGAACTCAAGGAGATAGATCTTGAAGGGTGAACAAGCTATTAGCACTACAAGGGACGAAAGACAAGCAAAGAAAAGGACTAAAGAGTGATCTTAAATCTGCAAGGTTGAAGTTGCAATCTATATCAAGTCAAAACCCTTCTAAAACTTTCTTACCATTGTATTAGATATTGAAACCCTCCATTGCTAGGTTTTCTTAACAGCTAGGTGGATAAGCCTTAGGAAAAGGATAAAGAGATCCCTAGGAGAAGGACAAAGAGATCCTTAGGAGAAGGATAAAGAGATCCTTAGGAGAAGGATAAGAGATCCTTAGAGAGGAGGATAGGAGATCCTTAGAGAGGGATAAAAGATTATTTTGAGAAGGTGACTAAAAATCCCATGGACTTGGGTGAGCCTAACAGCTTTATGTAAATCCTTTAACAGGGTGACATTATAAGTTGAATATTCTTAAATTCTTTAATAGGGTCACATCTTAGAATGTGTAAAGCCTTTAACAGGGCAGACCATCAGAAGTGGTTGAAATCAATTATGCAATTATTTTGTGGGTATCATCCCCAACCCAATTTTACCTTCTTATTCCTAAAGGGTTTCTGGGTCATCAAAATCCTTAGTGTTATGGTGTGATGCATGATAATTTCAGTTATGTGTCATTAAGGATTAGAAGAAAAAGTTTTATTGGAAATCATTGGACCTTGGATAACTGATTCACCCCCCCTCTTAGTTATTCTAAATAATTCTAACAATTGGTATCATAGCACACTGCTGATTTATTTCAAAGTACTAGCAATAAGAAGATCAAGATGTCCAAGAGAGAAGTTCCCAAGATAAAAAAAGACAACTTTGTTGCATGGAAAAGTTTGATGAAGCTACACCTTGGATCAATAGGTGACTATGCATAGACCTTAATCATAGTTGATCATGCAGACCCTGCAGGACCCCTCACTACAGATGGCATAAGCAAGAACAAGGATCACAATCAAGGAATGTTAGATATTGCTTCAGCACTAAGCTCTATTGAGTATGATGACATCAAAGGATGTGATACTGCGCATCATATGTGGGAAACATTGTCAAGAATCTATGGAGGAGATGACAATGTCAAGAGAGCCAAAAGAGAGAGCCTAAGAGGGAAGTTTGATGATATGAAAATGGAAGAAGGAGAGAATGTTGCTAAATATGGTGTAAGGATGAAGTAGTAAGTGCCATAAGAAGTCTAGGAGGATAGTTAGCAGAAGAAATAGTATGTAGAAAATACTTAAGAACTTTGCTTCCCATCTATGTTATAAGAGTATCAGCCATCCAAGAACTAAGGTGTGTACCAGGAAACACAGTGACATTTGAAGGAATAATTGGAAGACTCACTTCCTTTGAGCTATCCAACTTTGACAACTACAAGCCAAAAAACTTTGAATCTGCATTCAAAGCCAAGATGATAATAAAAAACAATGATGAGGTGCAAACAAAGAAAAAGAACGGAAAAGGCAAGTATGTATCTAGTGATAGCAGCATAGATGAAGATGATGTAGACCAATTGGAGGCATTAATAATAAGAAGATTTCATAGAGGAAAAGGAAAATTCAAAGGTAAGCTACCAATCATTTGTTTTAATTGTAATGAAGTTGGTCACATTGCAGCCAGATGCACATGAAAGAAAAATTGCAAGGATGGAGGCAACATCAAGAACAAGAAAGAGGAAAACAAGGACTACATAGGTAAAGGCAAAAGAGGCTACATTGTTGAAGAAGACTCTGACGAGAATGATGATGAAGTAGTCTATGTGGCTATGAAAGATGAATCCAATGAAGATGAAGCAATTTCCCTGGTAACCTGCATGAACAGGAATGATAGATGGATCATAGATAG
This sequence comes from Cupressus sempervirens, assembly GCA_028749045.1. Taxonomy (NCBI): domain Eukaryota; kingdom Viridiplantae; phylum Streptophyta; class Pinopsida; order Cupressales; family Cupressaceae; genus Cupressus; species Cupressus sempervirens. The sequence goes on from CM053793.1 coordinate 730,219,247, forward strand.
CGAATGCTCTCATCACATGACTGGAGACAAAAGTAAGTTCATTACCTTTACTCAATATGAAGGAAATAGTGTTAGATTTGGTAACAATGCACCATGTCAGATCAAAGGGAAAGGTAGTATCAAGCTTACTGAAAAGATATCATGTGATAATGCATACTATGTTGAAGGCCTGAATTATAACTTGTTAAGTGTCTCACAGTTGAGCAACATAGGATACAAGGTTGAATTTGGAAATGGAATTGCCAAAATCTATGATTCTCAAGGAAGTCTAATAGGAAAAGGTGATTAGACTAGGATTAATTTGTTTTATTTGGACATGGAAGATGCTTCTTCTCTCATTGTTCAAACTAATGATGCATGGTTATGGCATAAGAGGCTATGTCATGTAAATTTTGACAATCTGATAAGCATCAGCAAAATGAAGAAAGTCAAAGGTCTACCAAAGTTGAAGAAACTTGATAACACCATGTGCAAACAATGCCAACTAGGATGACATATACATAATGCTATTTGTAGATGAGTATTCAAGGATGATGAAAATCATGTTCCTAAAACTAAAATCATATGCATTTCACATGTTCAAATGGTACTTGGCCAAAGCAGCAAAAGAGACTGGAAAGAGCCTAAAATGTCTCAGATTTGATAGAGGAGGAGAATTCACATCAAGAAAATTTGAAGATTTTTGCAATTGAAGAGGAATCAAAAGGAAGACATTAGAACCTAGGACTCCACCTTAGAATGGTATAGCATAGAGAAGGAATAGATTAGTTATTAACTATGCCATGACCTTAATGATGGAGAAAAATGTTGCACTCAGAACTAGAGAGAAGTTGTAAGTATTGCAGTCTACACACTCAACAGAGTTCAAGTTAAGAAAGGTACAAATGCAACACCTTTTGAATTATGGTATGAGAATTCTCCTAATGTAAAAAATTTCAAAATATTTGGATGCAAATGCTATATATATAAAGAATCTAGAAATGGAAAGTTCGATGCAAAAAGTGAGGAAGACACATTTCTTGGTTATTCTAATAGAAGTAAAGCTTATAAGTGTTTGAATGTTAACACTAACAAAGTAGTAGAAAGCACAAATGTGAAGTTTGATGAGCTTACAGAAGTTGAAAGTGTTGAAGACATCAAGAAAGAAAAAGAATACAAGAACTTTGTCTACTTTTATGAAGGTATACCTAATAATGGTGAAATCGCAACTCAGAATGAAAATCAACAACAAAATCCAGCATCTATTGAGTCACAGACAATGAATGTCGAACATCAAACACATTCAAAAGCCAAGCTGCAAAATGCAAAAAATGTTCATTCAGATTCTAAGAATAGCCAACAAGAAGAAAATGAACAAATACCTGATGAAAATATGCATGAGAGATTAGATTTTGAAAGAGACAATGTGCAAACAAGGAAAGAACTAGTACTGGAAAAGTATGTGAAAAGACATTATCCTACAAATCAAATTATTCGAAACAAAGAGGCAGGACCAATGAAAAGGAATAGACTCAAAAGTGAAACATGTTTTCTCAACAAAATGGAACCAAAAATAGTAAGTGAAGCCATAAAAGATGATGACTGGTAAAATGTCATGAAAGAAGAAATAGAACAAATTGAGAAGAAAAAGACATGGACCTTAGTCTCAAGACTAGCTAACAAGAATATAATTGGAACCAAGTGGGTGTTTAGAAACAAGTTAGATGAGAATGATGAAATCACAAGGAACAAGGCAAGACTAGTATATAAAGGGTAAGCACAAGAAGAAGTACTAGACTATGGAGAAACTTTTGCTCCAGTTGCTAGAATGGAAGTAGTAAGGACCTTACTGGCATATGCAACCTTCAAAGGATTTAAAGTCTATAAAATGGATGCTAAGTCCACATTTCTAAATGGTATACTTGAAGAGAAAGTCTACATAAAGAAACCAGAAGGTTTTGTTGATGAAAAGAACAAAAATAAGGTATGCAAATTACACAAGGCTCTACATGGATTAGCTTGGTATGAGAGACTTCACAAGTATCTAGTGCAAATAGGATTTGAAAGAACTGATGATAACAACAACATGTACATCAAATCAAAAGAAGGTAAGGATATTCTTGTATCTAAAATATTTGTGGGTGACATAGTTTTTGGAGAAAAGGAAGTACTTTGCAAAAGTTTTGCTGACAAAATGAAACATGAGTTTGAGATGTCTATGTTTGGAGAAATCAAGTCCTCTATAGAATTGTAAGTACATCAACTAAAACATGGTATATTTGTGACACAATCAAAATACATCAAGGAGATACTCAAGAAGTTTGGATTAGAAGATTCCAAACCTGTCAGCACACCAATGGTAATAGGACACAAGCTATCCAAAAATGATGAATCAGCTAAAGTCAATCAAACATTGTGCAAATCCATGATTGGAAAACTACAATATGTTGTAAATAGTAGACTAGACATAGTACTAGCAGTTGGAATAGTGGCTAGATTCTCTAATAATCCTGAGAAAATCATCTCATGGCAGTAAAAAGGATAATGAGGTATCTCAAAGGAATTGATGATTTTGGCCTATATTACAGAGAGAATGAGAAGTTTGAGCTTACTGCATACACAGATGCAGATTGGGGAGGCAACATTGATGACAGGAAAAGCATGAGTGGAGGAGCACTATTTTTAGGTAAAAGGCTAGTTACTTGGATTAGCAAGAAACAAAAATGCACATCTTAGTCCACTGCAGAAGAAAAATATGTGGCAGCAGTAGTCAATTGCACAAACATTGTGTGGCTTAAACATCTATTGAAAGGAATGAAAGAAGAGGTAACCAAACCTATGATACTATATTGTGACAATAGAAGTTCTATAAACATATCTAAGAATCCAATAATGGATGCAAAAACCAAGCATATTGCAATCAAGTATCACTATGTCAGAGAATTGGTGGAAGACAAACAAGTGAAGATGGAGTCCATTCATATAAAGGAACAAACTGCAGATATCTTCACCAAACCATTGCCCAAGGATGTTTATGAATATCTTAGAGGAAAATTGGGGGTAATGCCCCTAACTCAAGCCATCTAAAGCAATAGAGAAAATCCCCTACATCAACAGAAGTAGCTCATTGAAATATCAGAAGAATGATGCAGAGGATGACAACAGGTACAAAACTTCTAGATTAGTCACAAGCATGGTGATAGAGGGAGAAAACATAAGATGCAAAGCTTATATTTAGCATGTTGAAGATGCTACATCTTTGGCATTTATGTCAAAGAGGGAGATATATGAGAAACTGATCAATACAAAGTAAGAGGCAGGTATATATATGAGAGATGTATATGAAAGAGAGAGATTCAAAAGAGTAAGGATGTAGCAATCCAGAGGGAGAAGCAAAACAAAGGATTTAGTTTGTATTAGCAAACTAAAACGTATGTAATTTTGGTGGTAACTAAGTTGATCAGCTTAATCATTTGATCAGTTTGGTTTGCCATCAATGTCAAAGAGGGAGATTGTTGGAAACGATTGAAAAGATCATGAATGAAGAATAATGGAATTGGTAAAGAATGTTTCAATCATTGTTTTGTCATTGATTTCTAACTTGCTACTTGCAAGAATGACAATTTCTTAAATGATCCAAATACTATCAATTGGTTGATTGACAAGGAGGTGGCAATCAATAAGATGTAACTAGAGTACTTAGAGAAAGGTTGAAGTTTGTTAGAATTCTTTAGAATAACTGAGAGGGGGGGGGGGGGGGGGAGGTGAATCAGTTATTTAAGGTCCAAATACCCTAATAATACTTTTTCTCTACTTTTAATGAATCCATACACTTTTCATCCATCCAAACTTAAATCAACTATATTAGCAAGTTATAGTAATTCAACATGCAGAGATAAAACATGAAAGATCAACACATGACACAATGATTTATGTGAAAACCCAATTTGGGAAAAACCACCAGTAACATGCTACCTGATTTTCACTCTTCTAAAGTGGTGCCCTATTAAAAGCATGCCTTGTTAAAGGCTTACAACACACTGTTAAATGTGACCTTGTTAGAGGATTTCACCAAACTATTAGGAATGGGCTTGGTTAAAGGACTTTTGAACATTCATTTGGAATGTCACCCTATTAAAGGATTTACCCCATGGCTATTAAACCAACCTAAGTCCATAGGATTTAAACTATCTATTACAATTGCTAGAGAGTAACAATAATGGCTTTTTGATTTGATACAACTTACAACATACTTTGCAGATTTCATATCACACTTCAGTTCTATCCTTTTGCTTGGCTTTAATCACTTCAGCTCTAACTACTTGTCTTCTTCTCAAGCTTTGTCTCCTTGAGTCTTCATAATCATCATACCAATGCAGCCATATTTGGGGTCTTCTTATTGAAACAAAATAACTATACCCTCTTTTCTCCTTAGCACCTCCTTCAGCATTTTATGCTTTCATGCTTGACCGCCTCTCCCTATATCTTTTCTTCATGAACTTATGTCTCCTTAAATAGAAATCTGATTTTCCTTTTCCACTCAATTCTCCCTCTCTGATTTTAGGGTTTCAAATGAATTAGGTAGGATACAATGTATCTATCCCACATCTTGTTCTTATTAAAAACTTCATCAGTTGTATCTTTTAAAAACATTCTACATGGTGTTCTATGCCACCAGCTCATCATTCTTATCTTCCATTTAATTTATAGACTTCTAGATCACAACCTTGTCTGCTTAGATTTGGCAAATCTTCAATTTTCAAAATAATGCAGCAACTCGGCATTATTGATTTATTGGTGCTCAACACCTTTAATTGTGTTACTCGACACTATTGGTTTTCTGATGCTTGGAATCTATTTTCTAGATAGCTTGGCACCTAAATTTCACTCGGCACTTGATAAATTCTGTATCACTTGGCATATGAAGTTTACTCGGATCTTGTATCACTCGAAATCTAAAGTTTACTTGGCACTTGTATCACTTGGCATTTGAAGTTTACTCGGCACTTGTATCACTCGGCATCTGAAGTTGATCTTGCTCGGCTTCAACTAGGAATTTGTTCGGCACCTACTAGCTTGCTCGGCTCCCTCTCTCTAATGAACTTTGGTTAGGCTTTACAGATGTTTTAGCTAAAAACCTTACATCCTTGATATGTTTTAGTGTGCCCATTCTTTGTGTCTTATAGTATGTCATCAACACACTTTTTCATCAATGGCTTAGCTGATCCGTGTACTTCATTACAACATCATAAATTCAACATTCCTCATCGTGTACTAGTTACATCTTATTGATTGCCTCCTTTTTGTCAATCAACTAACTGATAGTATTTGGATCACTAAAGCAATTGTCATTCTTGCAAGTAGCAAGTTTGACATCAATGAAAAAAAAATGATTAAGAACATTCTTTACCAGTTCCATATGATCATTCTAACAACTTTCCTCATGATCTTTTCAATCATTTCCAACAATCTCCCTCTTTGGCTAGCTAAAAACCTTATATCTTGGATATGTTTTAGTGTGCCTATTCTCTGTGGCTTATAGTATGTCATCAATGCACTTTTTCATCAATGGCTTAGTTGATCCTTGTACTTCATTAAAACATCATAACTTCAACCTTTCTCTTGGTGTACTAGTTAAATCTTATTGATTGCCTCCTTCTTGTCAATCAACTAACTGATAGTATTTGGATCACTAAAGCAATTGTCATTCCTGCAAGTAGCAAGTTTGACATCAATGACAAAACAATGATTGAGAACATTCTTTACCAGTTCCATATGATCATTCTAACAACTTTTCTCATGATCTTTTCAATCATTTCCAATAACCTCCCTCTTTAGCATTGATGGCAAAACCAAACTGATCAATTGTTCAACTTAGTTACAATCTCCCTCTTGCTTTGTATTGATCAAGTTTCTGCATATTTCTCCCTCTTTGACATAAATGCCAAAGATGTACCATCTTGATCATGCAAAATATAAGCTTTGGCTTCTTGTTGTTTTTCTCCCTCTATCACCATGCTTGTGACTAATTTGAAGTTTCTGCTCCTGTTGTCATCCTCTGCATCATTCTTCTGATATTTCAATGATTTATTACTGGTGATGTAGGGCAGCTTTCTTGTTTCTTTAAACTGCTTGAGTTAGGGGTATTACCCCCAACTTGCCTCTAAGATATTCATAAGCATCCTTTGGCAATGGTTTGGTGAAGATATCTACAATTTTTTCCTTTGTGTGAATGTATTCCAACTTTACTTGTTTGTCTTCTACCAGTTCTCTCACATAATGATACTTGATTGTGATGTGCTTGGTTTTTGCATGCATTACTAGATTTTTGGATATGTTTATAGCACTTGTGTTATCACAATACAATATCAAAGGTTTTGTTACCTCTTCTTTCATTCCTTTCAATAGATGTGTGAGCCACACAATGTTTGTGCAATTGACTGCTACTGCCACATATTCTGATTCTGCAGTGGACTAAGATGTGCATGATTGTTTCTTGCTAGTCTAGGTAACTAGCCTTTTGCCTAGAAATAATGCACCTCCACTTGTGCTTTTTCTATCATCAATGTTACCTCCCCAATCTGCATCTGTATATGCATTGAGCTCAAATTTTCCATTCTTCTTATAGTATAGACCAAAGTTATTAGTTCCTTTAAGATATCTCATTATTCTTTTTACTTCTATGAGATGATTTTCTTTGGGATTAGTAGAGAATCTAGCCACTATTCCAACTGCTAATGCTATGTCTGGTCTACTATGTACAACATATTGTAGTTTCTCAATCATGGATCTGTACATTATTTGATTGACTTCAGCTGATTCATCATTTTTGGATAGCTTATTCCCTATTGCCATTGGTGTGTTGACTGGTTTGGACTCCTCCAATCCAAACATTTTAAGAATCTCTTTGATGTACTTTGTTTGTGTCACAAATATACCATGTTTTAGTTGATATACTTGCAATCCAATAAAAAAATTGTTTTCTCCAAACATAGACATTTCAAATTCATGTTTCATTTTGTCAACAAAGCCTTTGCAAAACACTTCCTTTCCACCAAACACTATGTCATCCACAAATATTTCAAATACAATAATATCCTTTCCTTCTTCTACTTTGATGTACATGTTGCTATTATCATCAATTCTTTCAAATCCTATTTGCACTAGATACTTGTGAAGTCTCTCATACCATGCTCTAGGTGCTTGTTTCAAACCATAGAGTGCTTTATGTATCTTAGAAACCATTTCCCTATTGTTCTGATCAACAAATCCTTTCAGTTGTTCAATGTAGACTTCTTCCTCTAGTATAACATTTTAAAAAGCAGACTTTACATCCATCTCATAGACTTAAAAAATTTTATATGTAGCATATGCAAGTAAAGTTCTTACTCCTTCCATTCTAGCAACAGGGGCGAATGTTTCCCCATAGTCTAGTCCTTCTTGTTTCTGGTAATCTCACCATTCTCATCTAGTTTGTTTCTAAATATCCATTTGGTGCCAATCACATTCTTGTCAACTGGTCTGGGAACCAAACTCCAAGTTTTGTTCTTCTTTATTTGATCAATCTCTTCTTCCACAGCTTTATACCAGTCATCATCTTGTAATGCACTATATACTGTCTTAGGTTTAGATTTTCTAATTAGACATGATTAATGTCTTAGTCTATTCCTTGTCATTGGTCTTGCATCTTTGTCACCAATTATTTTTTTAGTAGGGTGGTGTCTTTTTACATATTTGGATAATCTTGGTTCTATCCTTGTTTCCATGTTTGATATTTCTAATTCAGGGTCACTATGTACTGAGTTTTTAGGTTGTTCTTCATCTCTTTCATATGTACTAACTTCAGAATTAGATTGTGCATTTCCTTCATTCTACAACTCGACTTCTGAATGCAATTCAGCATTCACTGGTTGTGAGTCGGCTGAAACTGAAACTTGTTGTTGAGTTTCAATTAGATTGACATCATCCTCATCAGTCATTCCTTCATAGGAATACACAAAAGTTCTATATTCATCCATTCTTTTTGGTTCTTTAGCTTGGACTTCTGTATGTTCATCAAAGTTTACATTTGCACTTTTCACAATTTTATTAGTGTTAGTATTCAAACACTTGTATGCCTTACTTCTAGTAGAATAACCAAGGAATATGCCTTCATCACTTTTTGCATCAAATTTTCCATTTCTAGCATCTTTAAGCATAAAAAATTTGCAACCAAATACTTTAAAATGTTTTACATTGGGTGAGTGACCATACCATAATTCAAAAGGTGTTGTATTTGTACCTTTCTTGACTTGTACTCGGTTCAGTGTATGAACAGCTACACTTACAGCTTCTCTCTAGTATTTAAGAGCAACAGTCTTTTCCATCATTAATGTTTTGGCACAGTCAATCATAGATCTATTTCTTCTTTCAGTAATTCCATTTTGTGGGGGAGTTCTAGGAGCTGACATTTTTCTTTTGATTCCTTTATCATTACAAAATATCTTGAATTCATTTGATGTGAATTCACCACCTCTGTCTGATCTTAGGCATTTCAAACTCTTTCTTGTTTCCTTTTCAACTCTAGCCACATACCACTTAAACATTTGAAAAGCATCAAATTTTTTCTTTAAGAACATAACAGTCATCATCCTAGAATAGTCATCAACAAACAACATTATGTACTTATCTCTTTTATAGCTTTGTACTTCCATTGGACCACATAAGTCAGTATGAACTAGTTCAAGTACTTCTTTGGATGTATAGTTTTTGCTTTTGAAACTTGACTTTATCATCTTTCCTAGCTGACATTGTTTGCACATGATATTATTAGGCTTCTTCAATTTTGGTAAACCTTTGACTTTCTTCATTTTATTGATCTTGACCAGATTTTCAAAGTTGACATGACATAACCTTCTATGCCATAACCATTCATCATCAAACTTTGTAATAAAACAAGAAACATCATCCATATCAAGGTAAAATAGATTACTCCTTGTTTGATCTCCTTTTCCTATCAGTTTACCATCAATATCATAGATTTTTGCAATTTTTTTTCCAAATTCTACTTTGTATCCTATGTTGCCTAACTGTGAGACACTCAGAAAATTGTAGTTTAATCCTTCAACATAGTATGCATTATCACATGAAATTTTCTCTGTGAGCTTAATGGAACCTTTTCCTTTGATTTGACATGGAGCATCATTACCAAATCTAACACTATTTCCATCATACTAAGTAAAGTTAACAAACTTAGTTTTGTCTCCTGTCATGTGATGTGAGCATCCACTGTCTATGATCCACCTGTCATTCTTGTTCATACATGTTACCAGTGTTGTGGGCTCTTCTTCATCATATTAGTCCTTCATGGCTACATAAACAACTTCATCATCATTATCAGAATTTTCTTCAACAATATAACACTTTTTACCTTTGTCTTTGTAATCTCTCCTGTCATCATCTCTTCTAAATTTGTTTTTGTTGCCTTCCTTGTAATCCTTTTTCTGTGTACATCTGGCAGCAATATGACCTACTTCATTGCAATTGAAACAAATGATAGGCATTTTACCTTTGAATTTTCCTTTGCCTCTATGAAATCTTCTAGCAAGCAATGCTTCCAATTGTTCCACATCTTCCTCATCAGTGCTACTGTCACTGGATACATATTTCAATTTTCTTCCTTTCTTTGATTTCACCTGTTCAACATCTTTCAGTGATAGCTTGGCCTTAAATACAGATTCAACATTCTCAGGTCTGTAGTTGTCAAAGTTAGATAACTCAAATGCAGTGAGTCCACCTATTATACCTTCAAAACTTAGATTGTTTCCTAGTACACATCTTAGTTCTTATATTGCTGATACTCTAATAGCATAGATAGGGAGCAAGGTTCTTAAGAACTTACTATTAATAGTATCTTCATCCAATTGACTATTCAAGCATCTTATTACACTTACCACTTCCTTTATTCTTGCGCCATACTGAGCAGCATTCTCATTTTCCTCCATTTTCATATCATCAAACTTTCCTCTAAGACTTTCTTTTTTCGCTCTCTATACATTTTGATCTCCTCCATAGATGTCTGATAGGGCTTTCCACATTTTGAATGCAGTGTCACATCTTTTGATATCATCAAATTCAGCATAGTTGAGTGCAGAGGCAATCTCCAGCACTGTCTGATTGTGTTGCTGCTTGTTTTTCATGTCTTCTGTGGTAAGAGTACCAGTTGGATCTACATGTTCAGTGATAATTGAATTTTGGGCATAATCTCCTATGGATCCAAGATGTAGCTTCATCAAACTTTTCCATGCAACAAATTTGTCTTTGTTGAGCTTGGGAACTTCTCTCTTAGGCATTTTGATCTTTTCTACTTATAGTCCCTTTAAACTAAATCAGCAATTTAACTCTGATACCAATTATTAGAATTCTTTAGAATAACTGAGAGGGGGAGGGGGGTGAATTAGTTATTCAAGGTCCAAATGCCCTAATAAAACTTTTTCTCTACTTTTATTGAATCCATACACTTTTCATCCATCCAAACTTAAATCAACCATATTAGCAAGTTACAATAAATCAACATGCAAAGATAAAACATGAAAGATCAACACATGACACAATGATTTACGTGGAAACCCAATTTGGAAAAAACCACCAATAACATGCTACTTGATTTTCACTCTTCTAAAGTGATGCCCTATTAAAGGCTTACAACACACTGTTAAATGTGACCTTGTTAGAGGATTTTACCAAACTATTAGGAATGGGCCTAGTTAAAGGACTTTTGAACATTCACTTGGAATGTCACCCTGTTAAAGGATTTACCTCATGGCTATTAAACCAACCTAAGTCCATAGGATTTAAACTATCTATTAAAATTGCTAGAGAGTAATAATAATGGCTTTTTGATCTGATACAACTTACAACATACTTTGCAGATTTTAGATCACACTTTAGTTCTATCCTTTTTCTTGGCTTTCATCACTTCAGCTCTAACTGCTTGTCTTCTTCTCAAGCTTCATCTCCTTGAGTCTTCCTACTCATCATACCAATGCATCCATATCTGGGGTCTTCTTATTGAAACAAAGTAACTATGCTCTCTTTTCTCCTTAGCACCTCCTTCAGTATTTTATGCTTTCATGCTTGACCGCCTCTCCCTGTATCTTTTCTTCATGAGCTTATGTCTCCTTAAATAGAAATCTGATTTGCCTTTTCTGCTCAATTCTCCCTCTCCAATTTTAGGGTTTCAAATGAATTAGGTAGGATACAATGTATTTATCCCATATCTTGTTCTTATTAAAAACTTCATCAGTTTTATCTTTTAAAAATGTTCTACATGGCATTTTGTGCCACTAGCTCATCATTCTTATCTTCCATTTAATTTACAAACTTTTAGATAACAACCTTTTTGGCTTAGATCTGGAAAATATTTAATTTTCAAAATAATGCAGCAACTTGGCATTATTGATTTATTGGTGCTTGGCACCTCTATGTTACTCAGCACTATTGATTTTTTGATGCTCGGCATCTATTTCTTAGATAGCTCAGCACCTAGATTTCACTCGGCACTTGATAAATTTTGTATCACTCAACATCTGAAGTTTACTCGGCACTTGTATCACTCGGCATTTGAAGTTTACTCAACACTTGTATCACTCGACATCTGAAGTTGATCTTGCTCGGCTTCAACTAGGAATCTATTTGGCACCTACTAGCTTTCTCGGCTCCCTCTCTCTAATGAACTTTAGTTAGACATTACAGATGTCTTAGCTAAAAACCTTGCATCTTTGATATGTTTCAATGTGCCCATTCTCTATGTCTTATAGTATGTCATCAATGCACTTTTTCATCAATGGCTTAGCTGATCCTTGTACTTCATTACAACATCATAACTTCAAACTTTCTCTTGGTGTACTAGTTACATCTTATTGATTGCCTCCTTCTTGTCAATCAACTAACTAATAGTATTTGGATCACTAAAGAAATTGTCATTCCTGCAAGTAGCAAGTTTGACATCAATGACAAAATAATGATTGAGAACATTCTTTACTAGTTCCATATGATTATTCTAACAACTTTTCTCATGATCTTTTCAATCATTTCCAATAGAAGTTATGATGTTGTAATGAATTATAAGGATCAGCTAAGCCATTGATGAAATAGTGTATTGATGACATACTCTAAGACATAAAGGATAGACACACTGAGACACATGAAAGATGTAAGGATTAACTAAGATTATTGGAGAGAATTGAGCTAGCTAGTAAGTGCCGAACAGATTCTCAGTTGAAGCCGAGAAAGTTCAACTTAGTGTGTGCCAAGTGAAGATTAGGTGCTGAGTTACACAAAATTTCTTCAGGTGTCGAGCGCCAATAAAAAAAAACAGAAGCTGAGTAACACAAAATGAGCTAAGCATCAGTAAACCAATGATGCTGAGTTGCTGCATTATTTGTTAAAGTCAAAGATTTTCCAGATCAGCAACGATAAGGTTTTTATATCAAATTTTGTGAATTAGTTGGATGATAGGGATGATGAGTAGATGTCATAGAGTTCTATGTAATCCATGCAAACCATTTTCAAGGCAAATACTAATAGATTTATCATGAAGTTTCTAGAAGAAAAAATTTGGAGGGAAAACAATACCATTTTCTCAAGAGAAAATTAATATTTGAGCGAGAAATGAAGAACATAACTTCTATATAAGGAATTACAAGTCAGAGATCAAATGTGCATGCATGAGAGGGAATCGGTCATAAGTGTGATCATGTGAAGAAGCCAAGAGGAGTAAGAACAGAGTATCATGACTCTAAGTTGATCAAGTGACCATAGAGTGCTTTGGCATAATGAGTGGAAGAACTCAAGGAGATAGATCTTGAAGGGTGAACAAGCTATCAACACTGTAAGGGAGGAAAGCCAAGCAAAGAAAAGGACTGAAGAGGGATCTGAAATCTGCAAGGTTGAAGTTGCAATCTGTGCCAAGTGAAGATTAGGTGCCGAGTGATCTTCAAGTACTGAGCAGCTTTCTGGTGCTTAGTAAAGATTAGGTGCTGAGTTACACAAAATTTCTTCAGGTGTCGAGTGCCAATAAATAAAAATAGAAGCCGAGTAACACAAAATGAGCTAAGCATCAGTAAACCAATGATGCTGAGTTGCTGCATTATTTGTTAAAGTCAAAGATTTTCCAGATCAGCAACGATAAGGTTTTTATATCAAATTTTGTGAATTAGTTGGATGATAGGGATGATGAGTAGATGTCACAGAGTTCTATGTAATCCATGCAAACCATTTTAAAGGCAAATACTAATAGATTTATCATGAAGTTTCTAGAAGAAAAAATTTGGAGGGAAAAAATACCATTTTCTCAAGAGAAAATTAATATTTGAGCGAGAAATGAAGAACATAACTTCTATATAAGGAATTACAAGTCAGAGATCAAATGTGCATGCATGAGAGGGAATCGGTCATAAGTGTGATCATGTGAAGAATCCAAGAGGAGTAAGAATAGAGTATCATGACTCTAAGTTGATCAAGTGACCATAGAGTGCTTTGGCATAATGAGTGGAAGAACTCAAGGAGACAGATCTTGAAGGGTGAACAAGCTATCAACACTGTAAGGGAGGAAAACCAAGCAAAGAAAAGGACTGAAGAGGGATCTGAAATCTGCAAGGTTGAAGTTGCAATCTGTATCAAGTCAAAAACCTTTTAATACTTTCTTACCATTGTATTAGATATTGAAACCCTACATTGCTAGGTTAGCTTAACAACTAGGTGGATAAGCCTCAAGAAAAGGATAAAGAGATCCCTAGGAGAATGACAAAGAGATCCTCAGGAGAAGGATAAAGAGATCCTTAGGAGAAGGATAAGAGATCCTTAGAGAGGAGGATAAGAGATCCTTAGAGAGGGATAAAAGATTCTTTTGAGAAGGTGACTAAAAATCCCATGGACTTGGGTGAGCCTAACAAATCTATGTAAATCCTTTAACAGGGTGACATTATAAGTTGAATGTTTTTAAATTCTTTAATAGGGTCACATCGTACAATGTGTAAAGCCTTTAACAAGGTAGACCTTTAATAGGGTAGACCATCAGAAGTGGTTGAAATCAATTGCATAGTTATTTTTTGGTTATCATCCCCACTCCAGTTTTACCTTCTTATTTCTGGAGGGTTTTTGGGTCATCAAAATCCTTAGTGTTATGGTGTGATGCATGTTTACTTTTCATGATTGTTTAAGGTTCAATTGCATGCATGATAATTTTAGTTATGTGTCATTAAGGATACGAAGAAAAAGTTGTATTGGACATCATTGGACCTTGGATAACTAATTCAGCCCCACTCTCAGTTATTCTAAATAATTCTAACAACCACCACCATTGAAAGCTGCTAGGCCAATTGTAAAAGATGAATTTCAATGTCATGATCGCACTTTTACAAAATTGATAGTAGATCAAGTTAAGATATATATATGGTAAATATAGACTTTGATAGAGTTGAAGATGATGGTGAAAATATATATAGCACTACTTATTTGACCAAGTCAAAGAATACTCCTATAAGCTCTATACCATTCAAAGATGTCATAGAAGACCTAGATGTGATGATTGAAAGAATTTATAAGAGGACTGGGAAGTGGGTCAAGTAGACCATGATAGGATAAAGTAGAAGCAAAGGTGTGTCATTACATACCTCCCCAAATATAGCAGCTACTTCATCTTCCCATAGCAACACTTCAGGCACAATTTTTCCTCTCACTCAAGGACCTGCTCAACTAGCTAGAGGAGGTGTTCAACCTCTTGACAAGAACATACCACTAGATAAATTTTTTAGGATGGTTTAGTACCAATGATCAAGAAAAAGGTAAAAGTAGAGAAGAAAAAAGTAGAACTAAAAGATATTGTAGTTATAATGGCTTTACTATCCCCTAGCAGTCTAATCCCATGTATAATTGCAACACTACTCCTATAAAATAGCCCCTAAATACAATTGATTGATCTTCGAGTTAGAAGGAATAGCAAAAGTGAATCTATGGAGTCAAATAAAGTAGTAAAGAAAACATTTGAAGCAAAAAAGGTGTCTCAAGCTCCAAAATCCATTTCTCCTACTCTAGAAAATCCTTTCTCCTCATCATCAAAAGCCTTGACTCCTATTAAGAGAAAAATGTTTAATGTGGATAGACTAGGGACTTCATCCAAGGTAATTGAAACTGATTTATGGCTTGAGAATACTTTAGAGAGGAAGAGGAAGAGGACAAAATATGAGACTCTGAACAAAGAGACTCTATCTTTGGCTATCTACTTTGATTTGGCATCAAGAAAAGTGAAGAAGTAGAAGACTTTCTCTATCCTTGACCAAGACCTAGAAAAAGGGTGCCTTACTATAGAGATTGACAAGCCCACCAAAAATGGTGGGATTGAGGACCTAACTACTGCTAACTTCACATTGTAGTCTCTAGATCTAGGAGAGGTTAGGCATAACACCAAAGTGGGCTTGTGGAAATTAAGTAATGAATTAATAGAGGAATAACTTGAGGGCCTCAAGCATGCCAATGAATGGGTGAAGGAAGAGATCCATTAGCTCAACTACTTCATCAAGCAATTAGTTGTCCCATTAGCAAGTATTTTGATAGTACCACCTACTAGTGATCCTACAACTATAGATATTCAGGAAATCATCTCTCAACTATAAGAGGACAATTTTTCTAGCCAAATCAGTAGGAAGTAGAGTGAAAAAATCAAGTCTGAAGGACTTCTATTCTAGAAAAATTAGGCAATGCAGTGCTAAGGCTTAAGACAAAAAAATATAATATCCTAGCTAACTGAGCTACTCTATCAACAGAAAAGGAAAAGAGTGAAGATTACATCTCCCTCCTACATATGGTCATACAAATGAAGGCCAAAGAAGTAGTAGAGGAAATGATTCTATAGAAAGGTAATGAGCCTTTATTTGAATGGAAACAAAGCTTTCAATTCAAAGATAAAATGATCTTAGTAGTAGAGGTAAGATTATAGAAGATAGGGAGAAAAGTAAAGGAGGAACAAGATAAGAAGTATGAGATTTTGAAAGGCCTCTACACACTGACTCCCAAACAAGTGGACAAGGGAAAGGAGTCATAGGAGTTGTTGTCATGCAAAAGACTTTCTCTAGCTATGTAATGCCACAATAAGCAAAACCCATAAATATGAAACAAAGAACAAGAACAAAAAAAAATTTGATAATTTTTTTTTTATTAAACAACTTATAAGAAGTACAAATACACAGATTGAATCACTCTCAATCTGAAAACCTCAAAATGAAATATGATATCATCCAAATATGTTTACATTCTGATGCTAATACATATTGTGTTCAGTACATCAATGAAGTACAATATCATTCTTTAACACTTATATCCAACATATGAACCCTACAAGTAACAAATTTTGTTTCTAGAAGAAACTTTTAACAGTCTTTCTTAGCTACTTGCTAATCCACTCAAAGCACCTGAAAAACACATAGAAATGCATCACAACACAAAGGGGGCTAATTACACATTAAGTTTAAAAAAAAAAAAAAAATCCACCTGCATACATGTTAGAATAAACATATACATAACCATCATGCAAATATCTGTTTCACTTTAACATAGTGCAGTTCCATAATTAATATGCAAGAAGTAAATATTTACTTAGTAATGCAAAATTAAATTCGCACTAAGAATATCCTATAAATGAATCATATATATACTGGGGTGTCATCGTTGTGGCACTAAGATTCTGCATCCATGTAGGGTATGCTCATAGTCAACACATAACGATAATCTCTATTATACTTGTCAAAGACAGAATAGGGATATGCCTTCTTCTTCGTACTTAACCTTATAGGTTTAAATCATAGGTAAGGCCACTTATCTTTTATATGAAATTAACCCACCCAATTCATTTTAAAGTTATCATTGAATTAATTCACTAAATAGGATAATCCAAATTCAGCCACCCCGATATATGTTCATTACAGCTTTTCTTAAAATACACATCAAACAAATTTACAAAAGAATGTACATGCAACAGATATAAAATTAGTATACAACATGATACTACATCCTTTAATCCATTTCTACACATCTTATTTTGCCAATTTCAAAGGTAAACATAGATAATTAAAAACAACAGAAACTAAACCTATAATATCAAGATCATGTAAATACAATTCAACTGTTGTCTCAGCTCAACGATACTTATAGAATCTTCATACTATACATTCAATTTCCTACTGGCCTTATCATCTATGCTTAACTTCAAAATGACCAAGGTAACAAGTCAAAATGCACATGATATTCTTTGTTTTAATTGACATATCATTCCACCTATATCATAATTTGCCTCATTCTTGAAACCAACTTTCTAAATCAAAATTTAAACAGAAATCAGTGCTGGTTACAGATAAATGACAGAATACAGCTTAATAAATAACAAATTCTATTTCCTATCCAACATCATACATTGAATTGAAATACATCATACCGAAAAATAAACATATCTTACAATTTCCTCAAATCTAGATTCAGTCAACATAAAACCATACATAATGATGCTATATAATTGACTACCAAATATTTAATCCTCAACCTAGCATCTGCCTTTTATTGGACGATTACCTATTTAAATAACCAAAAAAATCATTACAAATCCAATGCTTACTTTAGTATATCAATATGCAACATCTAACAACTTACCAATACTAATTATGAAACTGTTATTCAAAACATCATAATTTTTTTTTTCAAACAGAATAGAATACCCTTAAACTCAAAACCTATAACTTCTAAAATCATATAAATTCTTAATGCAAATTGATAAAATGTTTGTTATAATCATTTGCATGGTTCACATGAGTTTCTTTTTACATCGATTTCACATCTACAAGATGTATTTATACATACTATGTTGATTGACACTTACATCTACCAAATTGAAATTGATAACAATTTAAAAACTTTGCTATAACCGAGTAAGTATATCATTATTATGATATAGGGTAAGTATACTTTAAAATGCCTACTATTTACTATGTAGTTTATGCTCCATACTTCTCAAGATTTCTAAACTTTGCTATGGCCAAAGATACTACATGACTAACTCGGTACTAACATAGATGTTATTTTTTACAATATTCTTATTAACCATGCCTCTGTTAGCAATCCTACGGATGACTTTAACTATAAATAACTTTTAAAATAACACTTTGTTCTAGCTTGAGAGATAGTATGCAAACCATTTGACAAAATAACCAAAACCCAGGCTTTTATATTTGATTCAAATTAAACTATTCCAAAGTCGCATGTTGACTATGTATCCAGAATATCCAACTACAATTCACACAACAATAAGTGCAGATAGAGTTTTGTTGTAACATCCATAACAACATACTATTACAAAAAATCCAACTAATGCAAAAAAACCCAAAAGTATGATATATACCCAAATAAAATTTATGATTCCACAACATTAAACACCATGTTATGCTTAATACAGAGTTTGGCACTAAGAAAATCGAGCATGTTATTCTATGCTACCAAACACAACCTCCATATCCACCCTCGAACATGGAAATTGACAATGGTCGACAATCCCTTGTTGAACCCTGCCCACTTCTAGGCTCGGGAGTCAATAGGCGACAAAGAACCTAGACATCATATAGAAATCAATATTCCAAAATTAAACAATAGTAAAAGAGTAGGGATAGAGAATGCCCCCTACTTGTAATACAGAAGATGGAAAATTCTCAACACAAGCTCTACACTACAGCTCGATGTCGAAGCCCCAAATGCAAAATTTCCAAACCACACTTCCCAATTGAGCACCAACCAACAAGAATACAACTGTGATAATGAAATATAGCAGAAGAAGAAATAGAAAATTCTTGCTGTGAGTAGTATCACCATGCTCATCTTCATAAGAAATTATCTCCTTCCAACCAAAACCCTTCATATTGCCGACTCCTCAACAATCGAACACAAGTGTTATGCATACATAGAGCAATAAGGCCAAGTTATCGGCATTGCTTCCATAGAGCCAAGCTTGCAAAGGTATGGGCAACCAAGGACTACAGTGCCATAAAAGCCTCATAAACATTGCATTCAATGAACTCAAACTCTACAATGAGCTGTATTTACAACTACCTCACAACCACAGCCATATTTGGCTATCAAAACAATGAATAAAATCCTTTTCATAGCATTCGAAACCCACTAGGGTTTTTACAAAATGAAACCTTCACTTCAAACATAAGAATAAAAAAATAACCACATGTTATAATAGCCATGACATACTACTCAATGCCAAGATCAACATAATTACCTCACATTTAATTTATGTGATTATATGTGTGAATATTTCACACTTATATTCATATAAATTTGTGTGTGAATCTACAAAATAACCACAATAATATATATATAAATATATATATTTACACAAGTCGAATACAAATAAGTATGAAATGAATTTCTCATAAATAACAAATACACCAATATAAATGAAAAATTCTCAATCTTAGGAATACCAAAATGTGTTCGTCATACACACATTAAATGTGTTTAATTTCCATCAAGAAAATAAAGATTAATATCTATGTAAACACACTCACTGATACATATAAACACATGTGAGTTTCACAGACATCCTATTTAACATCACGCTCACCATCTAAATATATCTGCTAAAGTATATAGATTTCAAACAAACCAACACAAAAATTTATATCAGATCTGTATGAAATAATCCATATCTGATTTACGTTATCAAAGCAATAACTAAACAACCTGCAATAACAATCTTGCATCAAGAATTCCTTGCAAACATCCATAAATATCAAAGACCTGTTTTAGTTCAGAGATCGAATCATGCATTACTAAATCAGCATTACAACTAGATCTAATCAGCTGAAATCCCAAGTACAATCAAACTAAAATACAAAAACAATATCCATAATAAATGTATCTCACAAATCCAAAACTTAACTATCTGATCATAAAAAAAACAATGTTTTGAGTTTAAAATATCCCAGTAACAGAACTAATGACAAAACAACAAACTAAAGTAAATAAGGAGAAATAGAAAGGAGTAGGGTCAGGCATGACAAGCTACTTGGATAAATTAACAAAGAAATCTACTAGCAATTAGGATAGAGTTTCAGACCTCCAATGATAGTGGATGCATACACATGGCAAGAGAGGAAAGAAAAGAGTAGTTGAGTGAAATCAAGGACTTGGATAGAGAGCACTCTAAATGGCTCCTTAGATACATGAACATCCACATGCATAGACACAAGGAGCTCATTCCAATTATCATTGCTACCAAAGCCTATAAGGAAAAATTAGAGAAGGGGAAGAAAGAAAAATGATATTACTCCTACTCTTTTTATATTCTGATGTAAAATTATAACTGATAATTGGCTTCTTGCCATTTCTCATTTTTGAGAAGATGAACCAATTCAACTACTTTTTATAATGGTTCATCTCAGAATTGTATATGTAACTGATTGAAAAATTAATGAAAGATTAGCTAATTTTTGGTGTAAAATACTTCATATACTAGAGACAAATTGAATGTGTTCAACATCAATTATTTACTATTCCATTACTTGTCTTATTTATGAGCATCTCTTTGAGCTGAATCGAATTAATGGACAAACAAATCTTTGTTTCCCTATTTAATACAACAAACCAAAGATAATTGTAGTATTGTTAGAGGTTCAGAGAGATTCTTTACAATATTGTTTCTTAAGCTATTTCCTTGCAATTTAGAGTTGAAGGCATTTTGTTAGAGTATCTAACTCATATAAATAAAATTCATTATTGCATCATCAAATTTTGTGAGCTCATAAGAGGTGTGGATTCAAAAATTTGGTTGGTTTTAAGACCCAAATTCTAGCCCAAGTTAGTTCTTGTCTAGGACTAACTTGGTTTTCCTCTCATGTTCTTTTGTCAAGAATATACCCCATTTTAGAATTAGGAGAAAATAAATTCATTTAAAATCGAAAACTCAAGGGAGTTGTACCTATAAATTCAGAGGGAAATAAGTCACTTAGTGTGGTTTTCCAACTATTGTAATCAGTCATTGTTCACAGATATTGGGTATTAAAAGAGTTAATTTAAAAAAGGATAATATATTTACCAACACTCCTTTGATCAATAGGTATGTAATATTTATCTACAATAGTATCAATTATGTTTATTTAACTCTATACTATATGCTCCTAAGGGTCATCCTTCTTTAAGTTATCACACTTTGAGCCTATTTCTTGATATGCTACAATATGTTGCAAATTTCCTTCTTCCTTATCATATATTGGTACATCCATCTTTAGGGACAAACTTGAAGAATTTATTTTGCTACTTTATTTTATATTTTTATGATATTCAATCTCTAATAATTATGAGATTCCATCTCTAAGAAGGCTTTCTTTTTCAATCCATGGTTTAGTAAAATCTAATAACATCTTGAGTGAATATACTTTTCAAGTCTTCCACTTAGGTTTATTCCCAACTTTCTAGTTCCTTCATACTTGTTTTTCCTATATTGTTTCATCTCATTTATACTTTTTTGAAATTAGTATATCAGAGCCATCAATAATCCCTAAATTATCAATCTTGTTCAACTATTTTTTAGTAATCCTATCTCTCTTACAAAAAATTTTGGTGCACATCTATGTATATTGGAAGATACTTTAGGAGAGTTTGTGGGCATCTTCTTCTTAATGGGAAGCATGAAGCTTTAATCCTTTTCCTTCTTGTCATAGCTTTAAAAACTATATAAAAACCATTTCCCAAACTCCCTCCATGATGAGATGTATCTTGAAGGAAAGGATTCATACCTTTCTCTTACATCTCCCCTCAAATTTCTAGTAAAGAGTATCATGATACCATCTTGATAATCTATTTGGTTCTCATCTACAAATTAATAAAATGTGTCTAAATGATATACTACTAGTTTTTGTTGATTGATGGAAGTAGAAACAAGATAACAAGATACTAAGAGTAGGGGTGGGGTGAATCATAATCTTAAACACTTTTTCTTTTCAATAATTCATTAACACATTCATTAGTTGTCTTATGCATGTAAAACTTGTAAGAGTAAACTTGTTGTAGCATATAAATCTAATCTATCACATGCATGAAAACAAAAACATAACACAATATTTGTTACCTAGAAACCCTTGAAGGTGAAGGTAAGATTAGGGTGGGGGATGACACCCACAAATCTTCACTACTATAATAATAAAGTTAACCTATTAGGATTACAATATTTGATCATAATATATGATCTACCATGTGAGGGGCCTACCTTGTTAAAAGCATTTGAGACTACTAGGTCTCACCTTGTTAGAGGATTTGAAACTTACAATAAAGTAAGGACTCTATTAGGTGATTTACAAAGATTTTTTAAGACCACTCTATTAAGAGATTTACCTTGATTCAAGTTGATTAGAACTGATTCAGTACTTGACTATCAATTTTCTTTGTAAGCTAATTTTGAGTCTTCTCTTTGCAAATTGATCCCCTCTTGTGATCTTATAAAACTTTTCTTCCCCTTCACTACTCTAATTAGGTCACTTTCTCTACTAAGAGATGTAAATGTGAAATACGGGCCTCAATCCTCACACACACTTGAACACAGTCATTATCTAAAAGATCATCCTAGAATGAATATGAGATTATTCAACCAAATCATCCAATAGTTTGACATGTTGCCTTCTAACTAGAAGGATTTTTCCTTTGTTCTCAAAATGAGAAGTAGAAAACAAAACCTCTAGAACAAAAGATTTCATAGCTAAATGAGAAGGTAGATTAATCTAAATGTGTGTAAGATTATTCTAAGAATAAGAAAGAACAATTAATCTAAATAGATGCATTGTTAAACTATATGAGATTGATATAAGAAAATATTAAGCTAAGAATGCTAGAGAAAATGAGGAGATATTCTAGCATAAGTTCGATGAAAATTCAAATCAACCTCTGTAATGAGGAATGGATAGCTTCTTAAATAGAATCCAAGAGGTGATCAATGGTTGAGATTAATTGGAAGAGATGATCAAGATTGAAGAGGAGACTCAATCATAATGAAAACTTCCTCATGAAAAGGGAGTTAATTGGATGCCTTCGAGTGATAAAAGGAGTTAACTAATTCAATTCCTTTTGTGATTTTAGTTCACCCAAAGTTTCTATTTCTAAACTGAAGAGAAGGTTTTGGAGAGAATATTTAATTTAATAAAACAAAATATGACCTCAAAAATGGATAAAATTTAATTAATTGAATAATTAAATTAAAAAATTAAAAAGAGGAGATATCTTATTAAATTAAATATATTTAATTCCTTTGTATATTAGCTAAAGAGGTAATTTTAATTTAATTAAAGTATGAACACTTATAATTAAATTAAATTAAATCAATAGGTTTATTACAGCTAATTTGGGTCAATATTTAGGAATTAAATAAGTAGTATGATTAGTGCAAATTAGGGTCTTTTACATTTGACACCTAGGTCAAGTAGCAATTATGAAAATTAGAATTGCCTAGTAAAATAGACATTAGGAATGGTTGAATAAACCAAAAATTGGTTAATATGGCAATGTGCCAATTTTTGGGTATGACAAGAGATAATAGAACACTTTCATTGACATCTAATCTAATCTTGATCCTCCACTTCACTATTCACATATCACTCTTTTTCTATCACACTATTTGCATTACTTCTTATCTTCATACTCTTTCTTCCTCATGTGATCTAGGTTCCTTGTTCCCATTATATGATCTAGGTTAAAATAATCTCTATTTAAAGAGTTCCATAAAAAGGTTTCTATATTTTTCCTCTTTATCTGAATCATTGTTCATAAAACATAGGGCTCTGTGATCCACATCATTAACATGTAAAAATTCTCTATAACAACCTCTACAAATATAAAATGTTCCTTCCATGTTAGCTTGAAAATGATTTACCTCAAAGTATGTATGATTTCTAAGTTTCATGTATACTCTCCATTGCTTGTCACTTACTATTTTTGGATTCTCAACATTGCTAATGCTCAGTCTATATTGTACTACTTCACATGTACTATGTAACTTAATACTTACTTGTGCCTAGATATCATTTTTTGAATTTTGGCACATCTAAAAAATGATGTACAAAGGCTATACTTTCTCTATAAGCTCTTTCATGATCTATACATGTTCTTGTAATTGAACTTTCTTCTTGGCAATTGTTATGAAAACTTTGTCCACAACCTTTTTTTGAATGCTCTTACTAAAAAATCCATTAATTTTTCATTAGATTCCATATTACCTCCATTTACTTGTTCAAAAATATTTACAAGCTAGTTAATTAATTGGGGCTTCATCATCAAAATTTTGAATATCAAAAGCATCAACAAGAATGTTTTTAATAATGTATAATACCTACTTTTATTTGTTCTCTCTTCTTATCTCTTGTGTTTTCTTTTTGTCCAAAATCTCTTGTAAAAAAATTTGTTTGCTCCAATATAAGATTTTCCAAATCTAATTGTGGCATCTCAATTACTTCATCTAGATTGATTTCAATAATTGATGAGATGTATTGTATTTATTTTCCTCTACTTGGTGAAGGAGTGATGTTTCTTAGCACTGCTATGGGAGTTGGTGAGTGTGCATCAACAATTGGTCGTGTTGGTGCTTAAGTGATCAAGACAACAATGGTTGCACTTAGTTGAGCTCTACTCATCTCTTTATTTTCCTCAATGTGAGGTCCTGAAATAGTTTGACTATCTACAAGGAAAAAGCATAGATCTGTGTCACCGTTTGTGATACAAAAACATGTTTTGGTCAAATCTCATTTCTCTATCAAAATTCAATTTTTAAAAAACACTAAAAATACCCTTTTATAGATTTCAGATTCAATATCATCATTATATAAATTTTTGAGTGTTTTGATTAGTTATAATATGCCATAATCTAAAAATATTATAAGTTGATATTTCAACATTTTAGAAGATGCTCTCTCAAAAAATAAAAAGAAATAGTAAATCATATCAAAAAAATAAAAAAAATATATTTATCACTAGAGGAGATAATCCTCTTCATGAATATGTAATTTTTTTTCAAGAAGGTATGGATTTGATAGGGAAGTTTTGACGGGAGGAAAAAATTGTTGGATTCTGACAAGGTCGAACTTGAGTACTTATAACAAAGAAAATATACATCAAAAATAATTATTTCTTTTTTTGTGCACTAGCTATACATTTCATCTATAAAATATTTTCAAATCATAACAAAAAAAGATGATTTGCACATACTTGTTTGACGGGAACTACATCCTATATTTTTTACAGTTAAAAAAGGGACTTAAAAATAAAATAAAATGAATAAATTCTTAGTCAAAAAAATAATAAAAATTATAGGCATAAAATTCATACAATTCTACACATTTCATCAGTTTACATCATCTTCATATTTTAAATGCAAATACCATTTTTTTTGTCATTAATGTTGAACTGTCACATTTTGATATCACTTTTCTTTATAAAAAGGTGACACAGGTTTGTGCTTTTACCCTACACTTGTGTGTCCTTTATCTTATTTTCTACCACTTTACTTGTGCACCTTGATTGCTCAGCTTCTAGAGTGTCAAGGGTGTCAGCATATACTAGTGACATGCTTCATTATCAACTTAGCACACCTAAACTTTCTTGACTATTATGATCATCTTTGAAGGTCACAATATCAGTTCCTTCTTCCACATATGCTCCCTTGGTGGATAACCCAAAAATGATTTTCCGTAGCAATTCATCTCGATTTGGTATAGCTTCCATTTTTTTTTGTAAAATTAAAACCATTCTATACTTAGCAATAAATCTATTCTTGTAGTTTTCCAAAATTATTTTCTATTGATCTTAGGATAGATTAGGCATAACTGTAACTAAAGTGTTAGTTCTTTTTTTTTCTCTTCTTCTTCTTCCTACTTTCATCTTCTTTCTAGTCTATCATATAAATCCTTAGGTATTTTCTTCTCAATTTCACTAGGAACTAGCTTATGATTAGGGACAACTTTAAGAAACCCCTCTCGAAAAAAATGCCTAAAATGATGGCAAATCCAATATTTTGTGTGTGCAAAAATTTTAATGTCAAGGGTAAATTTTTTGGTCCATGTAGGGAAATAAAATATTATATGTTAGCGATTTTTTTATTGCCCTAGCAAAAATAAATTTTTAATGTGGCGAATTACTTTTTTTTATTGATGATAGATAAATAAATGTGGCTATTTTTTCCCTTGCTAAAAATGAATTAATAATGTCAGAGGTGAATTACTTATTTTGTAAGAAAATGAATAATAATGGTCTTGGCTAATCTTTAGTGGTAAAATAAAAAATTGTTTAATCTAAAAGAAAATTTGAATGTGTATTGGCTAGTGACTATACTAACTACTGAGTAGTCTCTTCAACTTGTGTAATGCCTTAGGTCTATTATTAATAATGTCATTACATCAATGTCACCATTACCAAGTTGGCTATTGTAACTTTCATATTGATAATACAATAGTTTTATCAACCATTGATTAATTAGAGATCAATGATTGAAGATGCATTTTGGGGACAGTTGCTTGAAAAGACATGGAGTCACATGAAATTCTCCAAAATGGAGACACATGCAAAGTTTTGCATAGAAACCATTAACTAGAATGTAGTGAACATCACATCAAGATTAAAATCATAAATGTGGTACTAATAGTTACAATTATTACATTCTATTTACAACCACCTTGGTAGGCACTTTGAATATCCAACATTAATGGGAGTACATTTTGCACACTTGAAAATTAATAGGAATACGAAAAACTAAGATATGAAAGATCACAAATGCTAAAAAAATTAATGCAACTACCATTAAATAGCCTCTTTCATTATCATTTCTCAAATTCTTGAATCTAAAATTGGTTTGCAGAGTTTCTTTATCATGGATATGCCAACTCACCTAAAATGCATTACAATGGGTCTACAAAAGCCTTTTTTGGGCATGATACCTGATGATGTAGCCATGGTTTGGAAAGAAGATGCCCAAGGTCCTTTTATCCACCATGGTTTATTCATGGTTCTCGACTATGAATTCTTAGGAAATGATAAGAGGTACCATGTGTCCACAGATATTACCTCCCACTTCCTCTCTTCTGGACCTTAGAGGAAATCAAGTAGACATTATGATGCTTCTGCATAATATTTTTAAAGAAATTTTTTTAGAGGACAATGTCAAAATTCTTGTATTGGTCAAGCAAGTACTAGGGCTAGGTATTGGCATCCCTTTTGTAAACATAGTAGACAAGTGTTGGGAGCAAGAGATAGGGAGCATTGTACAGAAGCATCCCTTTCTACTTGACATGAACAAATGACAATTGACTCACCATAGGAAGTGGGCACGTCTCAAGAGGGATTTTTTGTGGAAGTGGTTGTTGTTCAATGATGTTAGCGAGACTAACTTCACATGGTTGGATGAGTTTAGCGACAACATTTTCTCCAAGAGATTTCTCATGGAGGGGCTTGAAAACCTTTCTAATTGAAGGCTTCAAGCCCTTGGCTGCTCATCCTGTTGATGCTCCCACCCTCCCTATTCCCTAATTCCCTATCCCCTAGTTCCCTGTTCCCTATTTCCTAAATCCTATTTCCTTGACCATTTCCCTTTGGGAAAAAAAGGGTTTTTAAGATATTTGTTTTTATTCAGATTGGGCCTTGCCCTTTAATGTAAATTACTAAATAGTAAAAATAGGCCAATTTAATTAGCTATTTTGAATATCTATGCTTTAAATTAGTATTATTTACATTATAGACTCTAAAATATTATCAATGTAAATTATAGTTTTTGGCTTCTCAAATTTTTGTTCCTATTAGTCTGTGACTCTATTTTTGACATCTTAATGCACTATTGGAATGTTAGTCTACGACTCTGTTATAAAAAATTAACTGTTAATAGTTATAAAGCTAGAAAAAAAAAGGGTTTCAACAATCCCTTTATGGTTTCATATTTGATTAACAATGTACAGTAAAAAATAATTCAATTTAAAATTATCCAATAAAAATTTGTAAATTTTTAATATGTATATGTATGTCCTTTAAATTTCAAAACTTGTAAAATTCGATAATATATGAATGTAGGGGCCAGGGCCATGCAAATTAATAGTTATTAGTTATAATAGTTTTAACTATTATTAATTTATTTAAAATTATTAAATAAATTTAAAAATAGTTTGTTAAAGTTAAACATATGATACATGTAACATCATGATTCATGATTCATGAATCGTGAATCCTTAATTCTGATCAATGATCATACAATTTAAATTGTATAGATAATATTGAAATTTGATTTGAAAATATAAAGTTCAAATTTTAACTTATATATAAATGTTCATATAAAATATTGAATATTAATTTATTTATTCATTTCTTCCTTTTTCAAATGTAAATTTATTTAAATATCATGATCATCATAATATTTTTAACTTTTTATCATATTTTGAATTAAATGAAAAATGCCATAGTTATTTAAATTTAAATTAAGTTATCACTTATCATTATTAATATAAATCAATTTCAATTAAGTAAAAATGCTATGATTATTAAATCAAGTTATAATTATCAAGCAATTAATGATAAATGAATGATAATTGATTACAATTTACAAATTATAATTTTATATTTTCAAATATTTGATGTTTCATTAATTTTACAATTAAAATTTTTACTCATCCAAATCGTGGATTTTGGAAATTGCCAAGAACTTCAAATAATTTGTATGTTTGCAACTAGTTATTACACTTTGTGATTTAAGTTTTAATTTGCATTGTGCAAATTTAAGATAGGGAAGAGAAGCTAGTAGTCGTGAGGGCTAACATCGTCACCATGTAGTCACTATGTGGGATATCATAAGACCTTCAGTTTTTAAAGAAATGTAAAATAAACATTGAACTACCTATAGGCTACAACTAAGTTTTGAAGTTGTAACTCATCACACAACTAATTAAAATAGTGCACCTAGTGAGATGTGTCCAAAAAATGACTTTTAAAACATTCAACCAAAGCTTAATCTAAAAATATCTAATAATTAAATTTAAATTTATTTATTTTTATTAATAGAATATTGTATAACTATATAAAATGCAACATACATGTAACTTAAATGGACCAAATAGTTTTTACTAATCATAAATATTTGTTATATATAACTTTTATATATAACACAAAATGACAAATACTTCAACAAAAAAAATTATTTGTTGTTATAAAAATAACACATTATTATATAAAATACAACCTATAATCAACACAAAGGGACCATTAGTTGAACACTAAAAGTTTTTGACAATCTCACACATTTCATAAGAAAATACAAAGCACTTATTAGTATTCACCTTTTATATTTGTAATGAGACATTTATTGATATGATTTTCTCTATGAATATACATTGCTACACCAATAGTTGTACAAATAAGAGTAGTGTTTGTACACTAAGATATCAATGCTTATTTAATTGAGCATATTATGTTTCGAGTGACACACATATATGAAATAGCTATGATATTTTTATTTTTATTTGAGACAAAAAATAATTTATTTCACTAATTAATGAATTCATATATTTAGTTTTTCTATAACATTTATAAGTTTTCATGTGTTCAAGTATTGGTATTTTTTTTAATCAATGTTTGAATTTTTTTATATGTACAAATAGATCAATTAATTACAATATATAGTAAAAATGTCTTGAAAGATTGGAGTCTATGTTCACAATAGGGTGATAGACTATTGGATCCTACTTAACTATTGGGTCCTCTCCCCTAAATTATAATTTAAATAATTAATATTAGTTATGCCAAATTTTTTAACAATTCATGATTTGATTTAGACCATTCAATGAATGATAGATCAACTATCACAACTCTATTTTGGGCCAAATGTTAAAATATTAAAGTTAAATTCTACTTCTACCCAAAATTAGGACATGTGTAGTTGAATATTCCTTCTTATAAGTTATAGTTATGTCTAAGTCTTGACTCCCAACCATTGACTAAAAGAAAGATTGACGACCCAAGATGAATTTTGGACTAATTTGGGGAATATTTTTCTATGTGCCTAGATTCAACTAGAATCATGAAACATGTCCAGTCATTGCAAAGCTTGATTAAGTGTTAGGACTCAGTTAATATTAGTAATAATTATGTTTAGTCTTTAAAAAAAACTATTACTTAATCCTAACTTGACGATTTTTAAGTAAAAGATAGATCAATAGCTCAAGATGAATTTTGGGTAAAATTTTGGGAATGTTGTCACTGTTATCAAGAAACATATGGAATCATGACACATGTCCTTAACAAGTGTCATGATTATAGATGACTCTTGATGTAGCAATGATAGTATTCCACAAATTGACCTAAAAATCATATCAATTGTTAAGTTTGATTTTTATTAATAAATGTATTTAAAGTGAACAAATTTCAGAATTCAAATGTATATTAATGTAATTAATTATTACTTTTAATTATTATAGTTATGTACATTAGTGAGTCATGATGTCATTTACATGTACATTGTACATAGTATTAGTAAAGTACTTAAAACCATTAATTACTTAATACTTATGTTTTAACTTTTTCTTAACCTTTTATATTTTTAGAGTATAAAGTTTAGAGTTCTTGAAGTTGAGAGTCTGATACAATAGGATTTTCAAATTTCAAATTTTCAAAGACTAATTGAATTCCATTTTGTGTTCTCAAGACTGAAAGTGTGAAACTTGAGTATCATAGGAAAACACCAATTATCTAAGTATCTGCTAGCATCAGTATTGTTAATTCCTGATTCTCAATTCTGGGTATTTAATTTTAAAAAAAAAAAATTAGTGTAATTTGCAACAATAGAAATCTTGATTCTTATTGTCTTAGGTTTACACTTTACAATTTATTTTGAAAGGGCTTGAAGAAGAATTTTGTATAATAACTAGTAGTAGGCATGGAAAAAACAAAGTCAAAAACCTCCAGTATAAGTGCAAGCATAAAGGAAAAGAAAGACAATATAGAACTCAGACAAGTGTTACAAACCCCAGGTTTCACTGATGAATGTCATGATATTTTTTATCCTATCATCCATTGAGATTTGGGAATCATGGGAATTACACATTCATTGTTTAATAAGTGGAAATATCCACAAAAGGGGAGAAATTATTACAAATATAACAAAAGTATTTGTGCACATACAAATAAACTAGCTTCTTTGGTTACTGGATTAGTAAACCTTGTTGTACCTGAAGTGTTCCTTTCTCTAAAATTATAATGCTATGCAATCATAATTATGATGAAAATAGAAAGACAATTATAAACCAAAACACTCAGGAGGAAATTTTATCCATAATTGAGAATGAATTTTTCACTCTATTAGACCTAGGGCTAGGGTTTAAGCCAAAAACCTTTAATGAACACATTGACTTGGATAAACTAGCATAGGCTTATGAAAACATGGATAGAGTTTTTCAAGATTCATATATTAAGGGTTTAATAAACTCAGAGCTATCTACTGATCATACTAGTGTTACTGTTACACTAGACATAGACTATAAGCCTCCTTGTCAATATGATATTTTTGTGCCATGGGTTCAGAATAATATTTCTTTTTTATCATTTTTTTTGGGATTGAATAGTAACAAAGGAAGTAGGACCTAGTGTTCTTGAAATGGTTTATATTTTTTATTGTTGAGGTCAGTCAGTTGAGAAGGTAGATGTAAGATATAATTTTGTTTAGCATATTGTTGAATCTTGCAAGAATAATTACTAATGATTAAACAAAGTACAACTACAAGAAAGATGAAGAAATTTAGGCTCACAAGTTACTTATGAGCTACCTTCTTTTAGCAAAACATCACCTAATATTTGAGACAAAGAATAACAAGCTTGATATTGAGGTCTATAAGTTTGATGAGTAAACCTAGAAGAAATCAGAGACTCCAAATCTAGTATATGAGTGGACACATAAGATGAGGATGAATGCTAACAATAATAACTACAACCATTTTGTAGACTTCTTTTTGGCACCTATTTACCAAAAAATCATAGGAAATTTGATGCCTAGATTGCCTATGTCTCATAAAGATTGCATTCAACTGTATAGTCAAATTCAATTGGCTAACTGATTCTTCATGAAAGAGTACATTGTCTTAAGGTTTTACTGTTCAATGATTGAACTATGGAAACTTCCAATGCATGTTATGGAAAGGGGTTTTGCACTGGAATATGTACAATAGATGGTGAGTATAGATGAACTTTTCATTGGACAACAAAAGAAAATGATATTTCCTTCCTTTCCTTTTGCAATTGGAGGCCTCACATTTGAGAGAAATGATTTCAAAGTGGCAAATGAATTGGTAACTTTTTTGGCTTTGATTTGGTTAGTCACTAGAATTATGATCTACTAAATATAATAAAAACAATACTTATTGCCAATGGGAACTCTATAAGAAAATATCAACATCAGGAGATGCCATTAGTAAATAAGTTTAAAAACATGGATTTGTGGGATGAGGTTAAGAAATTTAGATTGAGAAGCATATAATAGAGAATAATATTTCAATGCAAGAATTGTCATCCCAAATTATAACATTGCACATATCAGAGTCACACAAATCAAAGCCTCTAACACACTTAAATTCCTACAAGAAAGCATCCCAACCTTCTAAGAGTTCTATGCCAAAAGAAATTAAAGATGCATGCACATCTAAGTTTTGGTGTCAAACCAAGATGACTAGTTTTTGGAAAATGAGGCAAAATTTTGGTGAATCATGTTGGAAATATAGATGGAGTAACTGAGAGGGGGGTTAATCATTTACCACAAAAAAAAATGCACAGATCCCTTAGATGTCTGATAAAATTTGTTACTACTATCACCCAGTAAACATACAAAGAATGTTGTAACTTGATAGATGCAGTGTGCGTTAATTTTAATAGATCTTAAACATTCACAATTATTAAAATTTAAGCATAAAGAAATAACATGAACACATGAGACACCAAACTTAACATGGAAACTCAATATGGGAAAAACCACCAAGTAACTAGCTACTGATTTTCACTCTTCTAAAGTGAGCTCTGTTAGGAGCCAACCTAGTTAAAGGTTACAAAACACACTGTTAGGTGTGACCTTGTTAGAGGATTTAATCACCCTATTAGGAGTGGCCTTGCAAAAGGTCTTTAGAAAAATTAAATAGAACTTTCACCTTGTTAGAGGATTTACAAATGGCTATTAAACCAACTCTATTAAGAGATTTAGGAATCACGGCTACAATGGTGAGAAAGTAATAATGAAATGACCTAAATGAGATGCAACTGAATTACTAATACAGATCTCTACTCTACTCCACTAGATCCTTCCTAACCAAATATAACTTTGTTTCTCCTCAAGGATAACTAACCATCTTTCAAATTCGCTCACACTTTCCTCTTCAAAACAATCAATACACTTGCATGCTTGCTCATTCACTTAGAATTCTCAACATGAACTTTTATTTATACCTTACAAATTATCAAGTTGGCTCATTTACAAGTTACAATTATCCATAATCATTACCTCAGTTAGCTAGAATCAATACATGAAATAAATAAACTTTATCCCTAAAATTAAAAAAATCCTTCATTGGTTGGGCCTACTTAGTAAACATTGTTCTTGAACTGATTTCATGAGTTAACCAATAGAATCTTGGTTAACACTGCAAATCCTATAAAATCTTTTGGAGATCGAGTGAACTCAATAAACACTAACTTTCCTTCATTAACCATGTGAGCTTGGTTAACACCACTTCTTAAATCATTTTCATTTGATGCTCAAGTGAGCTCGGTACACATTATTTCCATAGAGTAATTTCTAGGAATACTCGTTAGACTCTAAATTTTTCTTTACTGACCAACTCAACTCGGTAAGCACTATCTTCCAATTGATATGACATTTGTGTAACATCAAAGAAAATACACAATTAGATAATTGTATCCAACAAATCAAAGATCTTGATAGGCTTTGAGGAAATCAAGGAGGTTGACCTGTTCAACAATTATTGGAATAAAGAACATCCAACTGTACTATATGAGTTTGGCAGTTATAGTGATAGTGATATTCAAAGATAGAAGTGTTAGAGTAAATAATTAATATCTAATTATTTATTCTATTGCTTAAGCTTACTTAGGTCATGCATTTATTTAATACTTTTGTATTTAATGCATGTAGTGGTTAGTTGTTGACAACTCGGGAGTTTGCTCCTTTTTTAGCATATTCCACTTTTTGTGGATATGTGCTGAGTTGTCATTTTTGTCCTCTACCTCCTTCCAGCTTGTTCTACAAGCTTCCTGGAGCTCTTTATATTCGGGCTCTCTCTCATTGTAATATCACAACATCACATCATTTCTTATTGTAAATACATTTCTTCTTGTGTTTGCATTCATGGTGTATCTCATGTCCGTTTAGGGTTTTTTCCCTTGCTCCATGCTCCTCCCCTTTCTTAGCTTCTCTTTGACAGGTTTTGCATGCAGGTGATTTTGGGCGTCTTCGGAGTTGTCTTTCCTCAACTCCAACAAGAAGGACCTCGAGTTTTATGGGGACATGCAAGGTATTCAAGATTCTCGATCAACCAGAGGTAGAAATATTGTTAATCCTCAAATGAGTGATTCTATTAAAAAAATATATAATAAAAGGGTAACTATGATACCAAAAATGGGTTACGCAGGTATATGGCCCATTGGTGCAAGTAATGAAGGGATCTGGAATCTAGTTCTAGTACCAGACCCACCTAAAAGAGGAAGTAAACCAATAATTGGACTCTCTAATGAGATTGGAGATGATTAATCTAGAAAGAGCAAAAAATATTATAATTCTACTTCTGAAGGTTGTCCCAACACAATATTTGTTAAATCTTCAAATCTAGTTGTAATTGATCCCACTGGCACTAGCACTAGCATGGATGAACCTTGTGCAAAAAAGTTAAAAGTAATGACAATTACAATGCAAGCAATGTCAATTTTTACTTCACCAATGTATGCACTATTAGCTTCTATACAAAATGCTAAAAATATTCCTAAAACGCTAGGATTTGGAATGGTCCATCTTTAGTATATTGGCAATCCTCAAAATACAATTGTACGTGAAGTAAGTTTAACTAGAGTTGGAGGAGCATAACAATACAACTGATAATTCACCTTTCAAACACTGAATTGTGTCAACAAAACTAGATTTTAGTTTAAAGGAGTTTGCATCAAATTTTGATCAAACAAGCAAAAGAAATGGGAAAATTATGAAGACTTTGAAAAGTGATGCATTTTCTAAAGGTTAGGGATCTACTAACAATATATTTCTAACATATGATCCAAATACTGAAATGATGAACTTCATGACTTTTATGCTTCTCGATGGAGAAAATAATCCACTAGAAAATGTTATAAATAGTAACAATGTACAAGTTACCAGTCTTCAAATGGATTTCTCAAAAGTGAAAAATATTGACAAAATCAATATACAAAATGGTCTACTCTACACTTTTGAAAGCAAAGAGGGAAAACTAAAGGCATACAAAGAAAAAAGAAAATTTATAGACAGACCTTGATACTATGAAGGCCAAGGAGAAAGTAGCAAACAATAGGTTCAAAGAATTGCAAAATACGATAAAGGATTCTTCTTCTATAGAGGCAAATATACAATAAGAAAAGATTACTAAACAATTGGAATATTAGACTAAAGAATTGGATGAGTGGAAAAAAAGAATTCAGCATGAAAAAGCCTCTACTACATAGTTCTTCAAGCTTGTAGAGAGTAGTGCACAGGTCAAAAATACATTGAAAATTCACTTAGACTCTACTATCAAGGAAAATAATAATTTGAAGATTGAATTAGAGAATGAAAAAAAAAAGTAGTCTAAGGCAAGGATAATTGATAATTTTTAAGAGGAATTGGGGAACGAGAAGAAAAAAGAGGAGTTTAGTACAAACACAATCTATAATTTGAAGAAGCAACTAGAGAAGATGAAGAAAAAAGAGGAGTCAACCACAAAATAAATCCTTTATTTGAAGAAGGAATTGGAGAACGTGAAGGAAATGGAGTCTAGTGCTACCATAAACACTAATACAATCCACTATATGAAGAAGGAATTAAAGAATGCAAAGAAAAAGAGGAGTCAACTACAAATAAAATCCTAAATTTGAAGAAGGAATTAGAGAACATGAAGAAAGAGAAGTCTACTCAAACACTCCATGATTTCAAAAGGGAATTTGAGGATGAGAAGAAAAAAGAGGTAACTATTGCAAAGAAAATCCAAAATATGAAGAAGAAATTGGAGGATGAGAGGAAGAGAGTAACTAATTGGCAAAGTAAATTAAAGGAAATACAAAAAGAGAGTGAAATAGAGATGTCTAAAATGAAGAAAAATATGGAGAATGTAATTGCAAAATATATAGTGACATCTTTTGAAGAATATCATGTCAAGGATACTATAATAAACATGGTTAAGCTTAACAAATAAGAAAATTAGGACAAAATAATGAAGAACAATAATTATTTGTTTGAATGACTTGATTTAAATAACAATCATAGAGTTGTCTTTGAAAATGTAAAAAAATGTGTTGAGGGTAAAAGAAGTATCTTCACCAATTCCTTAAGAAATCTTTCTAAACAAATTTTGAATAAAGTATAGAGATCCTATGATAAGTATTTGAAAAACCAAGGAATAAACAACCGCTTGGATGCCTCTATAATGACCTTTGTTGTCTATCATAATTATGAAAAATTAATGGAAATAGATGAAGCTATCAAATCTTCTTCTAGAGACTTGATGAAGATGAATCACAACATATTGATCTTGCTAAATGTTAAATTACTAAATCTAGCTTACTTAGATGAAAAATTCATTGGAGAAGAAGATTACATGAAAAAGCTACACAACACCATGAATTCTGATTTAAGCAACTTTCTTTAGGAAACCACTCTAGAAAGATTTGAAAATTGCATCAAACTACTATCAACAATGAATATAGTTATAGATAAATTCCTCAATTCATGTAAAAATATCTCTTCAAAGTATTCACTGTTGACAAGGTGACAACTATTTAGCTACAATCTCAAAAAAATAGAGATTCTAAATGATGCATAAATGAGTACCCTAAAGAACATCATTGGAGCTGGGTCATCTTCTCAAACTATTATTGTTAGTGTCAGTTACAATCATAGCTGATAGCACTAAGAAGTAATAACTTAGTAAGTGACACTATTATAATCGTGTTGTTACTTTTTGCTATTTAATTTCAAATTTTGGATTTAATTTCAACTTTGTATAATGTTAATTGTTACAAGAATCAAGAGCCATCATATTAGGATAGTTGGACAGCCAAGTACTGGCATGCTATTACTACACAGAGCAAATGGAAAATATTTCCCTACACCTACTTAAAAAAGTTGTACAATTGGCAATGTGACAATGTGATTGTACATACATAATATATTATGTAGTAATTATCTGATTATATATACAATTTCAAACTGACCTACAACTATTGTTGCTCCCTTGTATTTGTAAAACGAAATTCAGGGTCATTTGACATTGAGTCATTTGCAAAGGGTTGTAATTGTTTTTTTATGGTTAAATGTATTATTGTACAAGATGATTTACAAAATTATAATACAATTGTTTTAAATAAATTTTATTTTATTAAATGAATTATGTTACAATTTATTAAAGAAACTAGAATCAATGAAAATCTCAACATGTGTAGACTATTAAAAGTAAAAACTAGTTTCAATGAAAATCTCAACATGTAAGTTTGTAATATCAACATGTTTAGAAAAAAAAAGCATTTATAAAAAGATAGTGAATGAAGGCTATAAATTAACTGCAACAAACATAATTAATTCATAGATAGAGTCTTATACATTGGTAAGACCAGACCACATAAATTAATTTGAATTGAAATGGGGTAAGACCAGAGATACTAGCCTACTACTTGACTCACGTAGAAGTTAGAACTTGAAGTTGAGAAGTTGCTATAGTTACCATTCTACCTAGAGTGGCTCAACATCACTATCATCAGAATCCTCCTTATTTATTGCATATAAAAAAATTTTGTTTGTTATGTTTTCTTCAAATTCACTGTTAGTGTCAGTATGCATGCCAAAGTCAACATCATCTTCACTGCTTCTAATATTAGGACATGAACCATTACTACTACCACTAGCACTGCCATTGCCACTGGCACTGCCACCACTAATACCACTATCACTTGGGTTTGAAATGTTGGCCATTCCTCTTCTTTTACATTTGTTTCTCCAAATGCTAAGAGCCCTATCATAAATGAAACTATCTATCTCATACCTAGAATTATAGAGCCTTAAAAAATTATCCAATTTTTTGTCTAATTTGTTTCTAACCTTTGACTTTAGGAAGCCTAAAGTATTAAAAATTCTCTCATCCTCCATTGAACCCAATATCATTGTCAAACATAAAACAAAAATCTTGAAATATTCTGGTATTGACTCTCCCAACTGATTGCTCTGACCAAGGTTTTTCCACAACTTCGTTAGTGGTCCCTCTTCATTTGGATTCACCATAAGATCATATTTTTCCCTCATTATGCTTTCAAAAGAATATGATTGATCTCTCAATCAAGATTCATCTAAAATTCCATTTATAGTTACTCCATTTATTACCTTAGGTTTGTTAAAATGCTAAATCAAAGTTGTCATCTTTCTTCAAAAATCACTAGGACATTTTAGAGACCAAATTTGAGGAAAAAAAATAGAGATTACTTCAAGAAGGTCCTCTAGAGGGAATGTAATATAATTTATGAAAAAATATTGTAGAAAACTCACTTGACAGAGTCAAAAATAAAGTCTTTGATCTTCTTGAAGTCTTCACTTGTAAAATGTGGAAGTACCTTCTTTGGTTCAGATTCTACTTTTCTTCCTACTTCATTGATGTTGGAGTTAGGGTCAACATGGGCATAGTACTACATTGGTATGTCAAATCCACGTACCCTAGCACATACCTCATCATTTGCACCAATATGTAAAAAGTTCTCAGGTTGTTCAAATCTATGATTTCTATCCACTTTGCATACTTTGATTTATCTAATGGTAGTAATAAATATAGAGTATCTAGGCTACTACTATTGGATAGTGTTGTCCTTGATGTCACACAAAATGTCATATTAGTCTTTAATCTCAGTTAACCGAGTTCAGACAATGATAATCGAGCTCACTCGGTCATCGAAGGAAAGATGGAGAAGTCAGTTTTCACCGAGCTCACTCGGTCATCAAAGGAAAGATGGAGAAGTCAATTTTCACCGAGCTCACTCGATCATCGAAGGAAAGATGGAGAAGTCAATTTTCACCGAGCTCACTCAGTCATCAAAGAAAAGATGGAGAAGTCAATTTTCACCGAGCTCACTCGGTCATCAAAGTGGAGTCAATTTCATCGAGCTCACTCGGTCATCACAGGGAACTCAGTGCTTACCAAGTTCACTCGACGACTAAAGGATTTCATGGAATTCTCTGTATTAATCGGGCTCAGTCAGTTAACACAAGAATTATTTTTGAATAGAGTTTATCGTGTTGGGTCAGCCAGTAAAGGGATTTGTTAAATCTTGCAATTCAGCCGACTGTTGGAATAATTGTTTTCCAAGTTATTTGAGCTGACTTGATAATCTGAATATATATATATATATATATATATATATATATATATATATATATATATATATATATATATATATATATATATATATATATATATATATATATATATATATATATATATATAGAGTTATTCAAGTTGTAAAAGTGTGTGAGAAAAAAGATGTAAAAACAAGTGAAGAACAAGAGAAGCAAGGATGCGAAAGAAAATACTTGGATAAGAGGAGACTGAGCGAATCCTGATGAAGGATTAAAGGAGCTATAAAGTTGTATTTGATCAGTAAGGATCCAATCAAGCCGAACAGAGATCTGTAATCAGCAAAAGATAAGTTGCATATTATTCAGGTCACTTCATTGTTGCTTTATAACCTTTGCAGCAGTGAATCCAAATCTCTTAACAGAGTTGGTTTAACAACCATTTTGTAAATCCTCTAACAAGGTGACAATTCAGTTGAATTGTTCTAAAGACCTCTAGCAAGGCCACTTCTAACAGAGTGTTTAAATCCTCTAACAGGGTCACACCTAACAGTGTGTTTTTGTAACCTTTAATAGGGTTGGCTCCTAATAGGGCTCACTTTAGAAGAGTGAAAAATAGTAACTAGTTACATTGGTGGTTTTTCCCATATTGGGTTTTCACGTTAAATCTAGTGTCTCTAGTGTTTGAGTTTGCTGAATTGTTTTGATATCAGTTCTTAATGATTGTTATTTGCTGCAATATAAAGTTTCAGTAATCTGTAAAATAGATCAAACTTTTAGACATCTAAGGGACTGTGAAATGTTTTTGTAGTAACTGATTGACCCCCTCCCCCTCTTAGTTACTTCATTCTCATTTCCAACAATTGGTATTAGAGCATTTGGTACTTTCAGGAGAAGATTTCAAGGATCTAAGCAAAAGATCAGGATGTCTTACAAAAGAGAAATTCCAAAACTTAATAGAGATAACTTCTCAGCATGGCAAGAACTGATGAAACTTCATCTGGCTACTATTGGTGATACTGGACTGAAATACCTTGAAAAAAAATATGAAGAACCTTCTGGCACACTGTCAGTCAATGATATTGCTGAAAAGAAAACTCACAACAACATGATGATAGACATAGCATCTGCTCTTAGCTATGAAGAATTTGATGACATTAAGGACTGCAAAACTGCCTTTGACATGTGGAACAAGCTAAAAGAAATCTATGGAGGGGATGACAATGTGAGAAGAGAAAAAGCAGAAAGTCTAAGAGGAAAATTTGATCAAATGAGGATGAGAGAGGATGAAAACATTGCAAAGTATGTTGAAAGAGTTAAAGCATGTGTAAGTGCAATCAGGGCAGCTGGTGGTGACATCAAAGGAGAAAAAATTGTAAGAAAAGTTCTTAGAACCTTGCTTCCCATTTATGCAATTAGAGTGTCTGCAATTCAGGAAAGAAGATGTGAAGCAAATCATCAGATAAATCTTGAGGCCATAGTTGGGAGATTAACTGCATTTGAACTAGATAACTTTGACAACTATGTTCCAGCTTCCAAGAACATGGAATCAGCATTTGAGGCCAAACTTTCACTCAAGGAGAAAAGCAAAAAGAAACTTCAGTCAGAAAGTGAAGATGAATCAGATCTAAGCTCAGACAGTGATCTTGAAGTAATTGAAGCTCTTCTAGCAAGAAAATACTCCAGAGGTAGAGGAAAATATAAAGGTAATGTTCCTCTAATATGTTTTTCATGTGAAGAAATTGGTCATATTGCAACTAGGTGCCCGAACAAGCAGAACAATGATGAAAAGAAGGATCATAAATGGAATGGCAAGAAATATTTCAAATCATTCAAGAAAAAAGGTAAGAAATCATGTTTCAAGGCTGAAAATTCTAAAGATTCTGATAATAGTGAGGATGAAATTGTTTATATTGCTGTTAAAGATGATTCTGACAATGATGAGGAAGATAAAATTGCTCTTATCTCTCATATAAGTAAGAATGATACATGGATTATAGATAGTGGTTGCTCACATCATATGATTGGTGATAAAACTAAGTTTGATCAGTTTGAAGATTATGATGGTGGCAGTGTAAGCTTTGGTAATAATGAACCTCATTTCATAAAAGGAAGAGGAAGAATCTGTCTAACCAAAGAACTTGTTTGTAATAATGCCTATTGGGTTGAAGGTCTCAAACATAATTTGCTAAGTGTGGCACAGTTACTCAATACTGGATTCAAGGTGGAATTCATGCATGGAAAGGCAAGACTATTGAATGAGCAAGGAAAGCTGATAGGATCTGGCACCCAAACTAAAGGTAACTTATTCTATCTAGAACTTGGTGAATGCTCATGTTTTATTTCTCAAATTGAAGAGAGTTGGTAATGGCATAAAAGGTTGTGTCATGTCAATTTTGATAATTTGATAAAAATAAGAAAATTCAAGAAAGTAAGAGGCATTCTTAACATTAAGAAACTTAAGGTTGGTCTATGCAAGAACTATCAGATTGGTAAAATGGGAAGGACTAGTTTTAAAGGTAAAAACTATCAATCTGAAGATATATTAGAAATTGTGCATACTGATTTATGTGGACCTATTGGAATAGAAAGCTATACTAGAGAGAAATTTTTCATTCTCTTTATTGATGATTACTCAAGAATGATGACTGTCATGTATCTAAGAAATAAATCAGAAGCATTTGAAAAATTCAAATGGTATTTGGCAAGAGTAGAAAAAGAAACAGGGAAAAGACTGAAATTTTTAAGGTCAGACAAAGGTGGTGAATTCATTTCACATGAGTTCAATAACTTCTGTATTGAAAGAGGTATTAAAAGATAGGTTTCAGCACTAGGAACTCTAGAACAAAATGGAATAGCTGAAAGAAGAAACATATCCATTATGAATTGTGCAAGAACCCTGATGATAGAAAAGAACATTGCTATCAAATATTGGAAGGAATCCATCAGCACTGCAGTTCATACATTAAACTGAGTATAGCTGAAAAAGGACTCATTCAAGACTCCCTATGAATTATGGTATGGCCACAAACCCAATGTAAGTTATCTGAAAGTATTTGGAAGAAAATGTTATATTTTGAAAGAATCTAGAAAAGGAAAATTTGATGTAAAAGGTGATGAAGGAATATTTTTGGGATATTCTTGCAAAAGCAAAGCATATAGATGTTTAAATCTATCCACTCAAAAGGTCATAGAAAGTGCACATGTGAAAATTGATGAGTTTGCAGACAAATCAGAAGAAGAAAGCAAAAAGGTACCTGAAGACTACAAGAGATTTGTTTACATTGAACCAGATACTATACCAAGTATACCGTTCACTCAAGAATCCTCAACTCCTGAGTCTTCAGTAACCGAGTTGCAAATAGTTCAAACTGATCCTCAACAACTTTCAAACACTGCCGAGCAAGTGTCTACCGAGTCTGAATCAATCAAGCCAATATCTACCGAGCTAGAACAACAAGAATCTGAAGTATAGAAGGATAACAATGAAATTCATTCAAGAGGAAAGGAACCTATATTAGCAAAATATTTCAGAAGACATCATGCACCAGATCAGATCATTGGAGACAAATCTGAAGGAACCCTGACAAGAAGTAAGTTGAAAAATACTTGTTTACTTGCTGATTTTGAACCTAGAAGTATTAA
Organism: Cupressus sempervirens; assembly: GCA_028749045.1. Lineage (NCBI taxonomy): Eukaryota > Viridiplantae > Streptophyta > Pinopsida > Cupressales > Cupressaceae > Cupressus > Cupressus sempervirens. The sequence goes on from CM053793.1 coordinate 730,262,514, forward strand.
GGATGCACTGGCAAATGATAGTTGGATTGAGGCAATGAATGAGGAATTAGAACAGATAGAGAAAAAAAAGACATGGACTCTTGTACCCAAGCCTAAAGACAAGAATATAATTGGAACCAAGTGGGTATTGAGAAACAAGTTGACTGAAGATGGTAAGGTATCCAGAAACAAAGCTAGATTGGTATGCAAAGGATACTCACAAGAAGAATGTATAGATTATGGAGAAACTTTTGCTCCTATTGCAAGATTGGAAGGAGTCAGAACCTTACTTGCATATGCTGCTCACAAAGGATTCAAAGTTTATCAGATGGATGTCAAGTCAGCATTCCTCAATGGAATACTGGATGAAGAAGTTTACATTGAACAACTTGAAGGTTTTGTTGATCCAGATAAAAGGAACATGGTTTGCAAATTACACAAGGCACTGTATGGTCTGAAACAAGCTCCTAGAGCATGGTATGAAAGATTGCATAATTATCTTATTCAGATTGGTTTTCAAAGAGCTAATGATAATAGTAGCTTGTATATAAAGGAAGGTCCAGATAATAAGATTGTCTTGGCAGAAATATTTGTAGATGATACTATTTTCACAAGGCATGATGATCTTTGCAAAGAATTTTCAGAACAAATGAACAAGGAGTTTGAAATGTCTATGTTTGGTGAGATAAAATTCTTTGTTGGTCTTCAAATCCAACAAAATAAGAATGGCATCTTCATCACTCTGTCAAAATACATCAAGGAGATATTGAAAAAGTTTGGTATGGAGGACTGTAAACCTGTTGGAACTCCTATGTGTACTGGATTGAAACTTACAAAAGATGATGAATCCAAAGAGGTAGATCAAACATTGTATAGATCTATGATTGGAAAATTGCAGTATGTAGTTCATACCAGGCCAGATATTGCTCTCGCAGTTGGTATTGTTGTAAGATTTTCAGCAAAACCAAAAGAAACTCACCTGATGGCAATCAAGAGAATAATGAGATATTTGAAAGGAACTGAAGATTATGGGCTATGGTACAAATTTGGAGGTAATTTGGATTTGAAATTTTTTACTGATGCTGATTGGGCAGGGAACCTTGATGACAGAAAAAGCACAAGTGGAGGAGCATTCTTTCTTGGAAAGAGATTGGTTTCTTGGAGAAGCAAAAAGAAAAATTGTACATCCCAATCTACAGCAGAGGCAGAGTATGTTGCTGTAGCAGTAAATTGTTCTAATATTTTTTGGTTTAAGCAACTATTGCAAGGAATGAAGATGGAAATCAAATAACTAGTTGTTATGTTCTGTGATAATACAAGTGCAATCAATATATCCAAGAATCCAGTGATGCATTCCAAGACCAAGCATATTGCAATCAAATATCATTTGGTCAGAGAATTGGTGCAAGACAAGGAGATCAGATTGGAATATGTCCACACAAAGGAACAAATTGCTGATATATTCATAAAGCCCTTGTCTAAGGATGCATTTTTATATCTTAGAGGTAAGTTAGGGGTCATTCCCCTATCTAAAGTTCACTAAAGGAAGCTTTAGTGTTGCATCAACGCATACCATATTGAAGATCTATCTGTTGATGCAGTTTAATCAGAAATCATTACATATGAATCAGTACTATCGGTACATTGCAATTCACTTTACTTCTATTGTCTTTGGCATGTGTTGTCAAAGAGGGAGAGATTTACTGTCATATCCTTCTGAAATTTATGAGACTTAAAAAATCTGCTATGAAGCTCCTTAAAAGAAGGAGAGTAGTGAAAGAGGGAGAAGTCTATTATCTTGTTTTCAAAATTTCATTCTGTTATGACATGTTGTGGATCCATCAATGCCAAAGAGAGAGATTGTTGGATAGTGTTGTCCCTGATGTCACACAAAATGTCATGTCAATCTTTAATCTCAGTTAACCGAGTTCAGACAATGATAACCGAGCTCACTTGGTCATCAAAGGAAAGATGGAGAAGTTAGTTTTCACTGAGCTCACTCGGTCATCGAAGGAAAGATGGAGAAGTTAGTTTTCACCGAGCTCACTCGGTCATCGAAGGAAAGATGGAGAAGTTAGTTTTCAACGAGCTCACTTGGTCATCAAAGGAAAGATGGAGAAGTCAGTTTTCATCGAGCTCACTCGGTCATTGAAGAAAAGATGGAGAAGTCAGTTTTCACCGAGCTCACTCGGTCATCAAAGTGGAGTAAGTTTCATCGAGCTCACTCGGTCATCACAGGGAACTCAATGCTTACCGAGTTCACTCGGTGACTAAAGGATTTCACAGAATTCTCTATATTAACCGGGCTTAGTCGGTTAACACAGGAATTATTTTTTAACAGAGTTTACCGTGCTGGGTCGGCCAGTAAAGGGATTTGTTAAATCTTGCAATTTAGCCAACTGTTGGAATAATTGTTTTCCAAGTTATTTGAGCCGACTTGATAATCTGAAATATATATATATATATATATATATATATATATATATATATATATATATATATATATATATATATATATATATATATATATATAGAGTTATTCAAGTTGTAAAAGTGTGTGAGAAAAAAGGTGTAAAAACAAGTGAAGAACAAGAGAAGCAAGGATGCAAAAGCAAATACTTGGATAAGAGGAGACTGAGCAAATCCTGATGAAGTATTAAAGGAGCTGTAAAGTTGTATTTGATCAGTAAGGATCCAATCAAGCTGAACATAGATCTATAATCAGCAAAAGATAAGTTGCATATTATTCAAGTCACTTCATTGTTGCTTTATAACCTTTGCAGCAGTGAATCCAAATCTCTTAACAGAGTTGGTTTAACAGCCATTTTGTAAATCCTCTAACAAGGTGACAATTTAGTTGAATTGTTCTAAAGACCTCTAGCAAGGCCACTTCTAACAGAGTGTTTAAATCCTCTAACAGGGTCACACCTAACAGTGTGTTTTTGTAACCTTTAACAGGGTTGGTTCCTAACAGGGCTCACTTCACAAGAGTGAAAAATAGTAACTAGTTACATTGGTGGTTTTTCCCATATTGGGTTTCCACATTAAATTTGGTGTCTCTAGTGTTTGTGTTTGCTGAATTGTTTTGATATCAGTTCTTAATGATTGTTATTTGCTGCAATATCAAGTTTCAGTAATCTGTAAAATAGATCAAACTTTTAGACATCTAAGGGACTATGAAATGTTTTTGTAGTAACTGATTCACCCCCTCCCCCTCTCAGTTACTTCATTCTCATTTCTGACAACTACATGTCATTTTAATTAGCTTATTAAATTCTACAAAGTACATATCTCTTTTTCGAACCTTTTTTAATATATTTCTCATGTCTTGTAGCATGGGACGAATAGCTACTAAAGTTAAGAGTATCTTAACATTAGTTAGACTTGAATATAGCTGAGGGAATTTGTCTCACATAGAGTGGATTAGTCAAAGAAATGATGGATATTTAGAGAATACTTGATGTATTGGTTCATCCAAGGAGATCCATCTAGTATCATTATCTTTAAGAAGCTTCCTCCAGTAACTAAGTCCTTGAGCAAAGTGTCAAAATTTTTGGACTTGTTTTGGACTTTGAGAAAAGTATTGGTAAATCTCTTTGACTAAAGATTCCACTTTACTTACACAACAAAAATCACTAAAAATTCCAAAACCTAGATTCATTCGATGGGCCATACAGTGAATGGGAATATCATAGAGTGTTAGATCATTAATGATCTTTTTGCAAAGACCACCTTTATGACCTTGCATAACCAAAGCTCCATCCACTCTAACAAATACCAAATTTTTGGCAATCTCCATGTTATCCATACCTCCACAATAAATTAGAGTACTCTTTAATAAATCTTATAATTTTGTTGTTGTTATAGTACAATTCAATTTAGCAACAAATAGTTGAAAGGGTTGAAAGCAAAGATTGTTTATAGTATAAACATGCATGCACACCTAGGATGTATTAACAATTTCTGTAACTTCACCTAGAGACAACATAATGAAATTTGAGTGTTTTATTTTTTCCTTCATATCTTCTTTTTTAACCTATGTAAGACAACTAGCCCATTCCCACCTCCTGTTTACTGACTAGTGATTGTTCGAATAGTTTCAAACTTTAAAAATGTGCAATAAAGTAGTAATTGAAGGGCAGTCTATTATAGGATGCCCTCTACTCAAAATATAAAAGACCACACTTAATTGAACTACATTTTCCATATTTTTCACTTCTATTTCTTTCCCAAAAAATCTTCAATGGAACCTTTTATTACAAAATGCTTCTCCTGTAATTGCTTGTGTAACTCATATATTTTGGCATTCCTCATATGTAGATAGTTGTCCTTTGTTTTCCAAGTCAAAATTAATTTTTCAACTCCATCTATAGTTTCCTTTTTGTAAACTTTGTCGACATGCTTTTCTATGGTATCAAGTTTAAGCTAAAAGCTCTTCTCCTTCTTTGTTATCTCTGTGAAAATCTTACATTTTCATTCTATAGGAGGCTCAACATTGATTGGATTGGCCACTCATTCAATGAACCAATACTTTTCCACCCATTCTAATTGAAAATTCCTTTTGGAAAGATCACAATGAAATCAATCTTTTGTTTATTCCTATTTCCTTTTCCCCTTTTGTGAATGAACATGATTTATGAAATCACTTTGGGTAAAAGTACAAAGGTATGTCACCTTTCTGGCTAACATATCAGAATGATTGAATTTGAGAATTTCTATCTAAAATTCAATTTTTTAAAAACATATGATCTAGATAAATTCATTTTAGGTAAGTTATATATAGTCTCACACTTTTCGAATTGGAAATGTTTATTAAATGTAAGTTTTATACTAGTTTGTATCTAATTATTAAAGAACTTAAATTATTTCAGAAAAGTGGAGTTTCAATAACTCTTACTCTTTTTTATCATATTTTTTAATAACATATAAATACCATTTTATAGAGCTCAGAGTCAAGAATATTCTCCTATAGAGTTTATAGTGTTTTAATTAGATATAGTATATTGAAATTAAAATATTCCACAACCACATATTTTAACACTCAAAAAGATGTCAGTTTTTAGAAAGAAAAAAAAATAAATCATACAAAAAAATTAAAAATTATATTACGTTCTAGAAGAGAGAGTCCTCTTCTAGAATGTATTATTTTTCTCCTAGATAATAGATTTGTTTTGAAGAATATGGTGAGAGATGAAAACTATTGATTCAAGTGAATTGAAATTTCAATCCTTATAAAAGAGAAAATATAGTTCTAAAGCCATTTAAAAAAAAAAAATTGTTCTAGATATATATGTTGTCTATAATATAGTTTGGGATCAAAGGGAAATAAGTTTATTGCATATAGATTTGTGGTGGGAACTAGACCCCTAATTTTTAACATTTTTTAGCACCTAACAAATTATCTAAAAAAATTAGGAAAATATATCAATTCTTATTCTAGATAATTATTAAAAATTACAGTCCTAAAATTTATCCATTTTTACACATTTTATTAGTTTACTTCATTTCCAAATTCAAAATAATAATACCAATTTTATGTCATTGAAGGAGAACAATTATACTTTTGTTAGCCTTTTCCTTTACAAAAGGGTGACAAGTTTGGAACTAACTCCAAATATATAATATCAATTTGTGACTCTCTACTCTAGGGAAATGCCTCCAAATTGTGTTCAAGTTCATCCTCTACTAAGATATCAAGATCCAACTTGAACTTCTTCAATATGGTATCCAACTTGTGATGAATCTCCTTTTCTAATAAGCACTAGAGATCTAATTTGTAAATCTTGTAGGTTGCCAATAATTCCACCACCAAAATATGTGGATATGGTTCTATGTTTTGGTAATGGTGGTCTATCTTGGCTTTCAAGGATCCTACCAGACTTTTATTACCCCTCTTGTTTGACATTACAAACCAATAAAGTCTACAAAAATAAATCAACTTAGTTGTTGAATAAAATACTCAAAGAGTGACGAGTCAAAGATTGTGACATTAGACTATTTAGACTACATATAATAGCAATAATATGATTCATTCTCATAAAAAGGGTACTACAGTCTATACTACTACCCAATAAAATTTGCAAACATATCTTAGCATGTGAGATGTCCAATCACTAGTGGACATTGGATAGTAAAACTAAAAAGTAACAAGTACTAGTACCATTGTACACATAAAAAATAAATAAATAATTATTTACCTTTTATGAAAACCATAGTCCACGAGTCAGTGGGAAATGCACTCAACACTCTAAAACTTTGGCAACAACAAGAAATGTCAGTCCCCACACCAAAAAGAGCATATTGTGTAGAATAATAATATCTTATAGTCCAATCTAGGTCAGCAAATTATGATGGATTAACAAGTGGGAATGTTAAATGTAGGCAAAACACACCTTCCTATGCAAGCCCACAATAGGAAATATTTAGCTAAATAGAGTTGGTGGTTGACATGTGTTAGGAAAATTGTAGGCAATGCCCAATGCAAGAGAAAATTATTTGGTTTTAGTAATGGGGAAAGAACATTGTCTAGTAAGAAACAACATGCAAAGGATGGAAATTTTTTAAAAATAAATGTATCTAAAATGTATATTACATTGGCGATTGGATTGATATTTTTAACCAATCATGTGATAACTAATGGGTGACTACCATAGGCATTGGACCCAAATTTGATAAATATTTGGCAACATGGTTGACCTACGTTACATGCATTATTCACCAAATGAAGATTGACACATGAGATGGGATTTCCGAATGGCAAATATTCACCACTAAATTAATATCTACTTATGATTTTCAATGATTTCTACCATAGCCTCCTCAATTTTGGTTCTATCAATATTATCCAATTTATCATATTTTACAAATCTAAAAATAATTAATCATGAAGGTCTTCTAAGATCTACACATACCTCATCGATAAACTTTTATTACCATTTGGGTGGTCCTCTGACCAATCTCCTTCTCTTTGGATTATATGTACTAGGCTTAGTAGTCTCTACTACTATTTTCTTTGCAATCTCCTTGTCACTAGTAGCTACCCTGGTCCTTGGCTTTTTTGGTGGTGGAGGAGAGAGGGGTCTCCCTATTGGATTCTTTATAGTTCTTTTATCCTTCTTACTAGGTGGAGTGACAACAACTAGGGTTTTACCCTTGTCTCCTTCTTCTTCTTCCTCTTCCTCATCACCACTATCTTTTTCTTCATCCCTTCCAAGACCTTGTGTAATCTGCAAAGTTTCCTTTCCCTTGTCTAGGGTGCTTAGTTTTGCTTCTAGGTCTTCAATCATTCTTTTCCTTTTCTTCTTGTTAGAAGCTATCTTAATTTTCAGAATTTTTTTGGCTTTAGCTTCCTCATATTTTCAAAAGGATTTGAACTCAATGTCCAATTCTTCTTTCAATATTGCAATAATATTTGCATTTACTAAGTCACTATCAATCTCATAATCAAAACCTTGAAACCAGGCCTTCCTTAGGTTTAATATCTATAAAAATGTACTATATGCATTTACAAGAAAACATATGTCATTGTAATACCTTGTAACCAATTCTTTAGGTATTATCAATCTCATCTTTATTCTTTTATTGAATTCCTCAAAATAAGTATATATGACATTCTCAAGACTTTCTCCTAATTGAGTAATGCATTTTCTTATTTGTCTAGTCACTGGTTTGTTTTGTTCCCAAATAATATCAACAATAACAATAAAATATATTTGGATGTAAAAGAAAATACATGTAATGAGGGATCCAAACTTACACATTTAGTTCTTTGTTTTTTTGATAGATATTAGATTTTTTGCTAATTGCAGTCTTTGAAGCTTGGGAAGATCATTATATTCATGTTCTTTCATCACTATCTTCCATGCTTGATCAACTACCATACACAACACACTATTTAATCTGCCTAACTGGTAAAATTTGTGAGCTATAAATCTCATAGTTAATTTAATTAGTGGAACAAAATATTTGTAATGGACAAATCTTGTCCATTCCACTTGGCACCTATGTTTTCCTTAGCTTCCTCTCAACTTAGGTATCACATGGTATTCTTCTTATGTATGGTTGGATAACTTGTAACTTTGTGGATCATTTTCTTCCTGATTTCCATGGGTCCATTCTATAACTTAAACTTCATAGCATGGATTCTACTCAAAATAATTTTAATCCATTCAATCTTGAAATTCTTTGGAAATTCTAGGGCATGAGTTAATGCTTTGCTCTCAACAACTTTAAATTCATCCTTCAAGATTCCTTCATTACATAACTTTTCATATGCTTCTCTTATCTCATAATCTCTCACTTCTCTGATCTTACACATATAAAAACTCCTTACATCATGGATCATAATAACTTTGGGTGATATCAAGGATAACACACCCATCGAATCTCCTTTCATTGCAATTTCTAGAGTAGCGTGAAACATTGGTGGAGGACACGAGTCACTCTTCACCAATTGGGTTTCACTAACCTCTTAGATCATTCTTGTGGTAGATGAAGTTTTTGTATTATTTGTTACAGTTTGAAGTCTTTTCTTTCTCCTCTGAATTACTCAACATAGTTCATATCTTCACTTATTCAAGCTTCTCATCTAGATCACTCTTGAAATCATTTTCTAGTTGCTCAAATCACCAAATTTCTCTATAATCTTGAAATTTGTATGCAAGGTATGAGATAGTGCCTTCAAAATTTATATATACCTTCTTTTATTCAATTTAGGGTGTCCATTAATGTTGTGTACTTAGGTAGGTGGAAGTTAGTTGTCTCAGTTGACTTTTGTGCCTTTGAACTATGTCTTTACTTTTCAACTCAGTCACTTCCATATCATTAGCCTCTATACTAGTTTTCTTTTGAAGTGCTTGGTCCATGTTGAAAAGCCCAGTCAACATAGAAAATTTTGCTAATGTCTAGCAACCCTTCATAAATCTATTCTTATGAATCTTTATATATGTAAATATGGACTTCGGCACATTTCATGTAAGGAAGTGTTGTATAATATATTAATTAAATATACAGTTCCATACATACCTTTCTTTCTTGGTTTAATATGTCATGATCACCTTCTCCATTTGATTGGGTGACCTCAACTCCATTTGCTCCACTATTTCTATCTTCTTATTTCCTTTTCTATTTTTGATTCATCTCCTTCTTTACTTGTTCAATGTCTACTTTACCTTTAGCTTTTTCTTTTGTTTGATTTGTTGAATGTACTTGAGTCCTACAATTCTTGTTTATATTTCCAAACTTGTGACATTTGGAATATGGATTGCTAGGTGCATAATTTTTCCTCTGATTTTTCCAATAAGTTTTTCTTTATGATTTGCATTCATATGCTCTATGCCCATAATTTTGACAGTTATAGTAGCATAAACAGTAACTTGTAAATTTAGGTTTAGGATTTTGCATACCATGTTTGCTTCAACAAATGTTTGTAGTGTGACCAAGTTTTCCATAATAATATCATGTTGGTTTTTCCTTTAACTTTTTATTCCTCTATTCTCCATTCATGGATTATTCTCCTTGTTTAGTGTATGAATCTCCTAAGCCATTAGTACTGCTAGATGACTTCATAAGTTCTTCAAATGATTTTATTGCTTCTTTTGGTTTGTTGAATCTCTCCCTAGATTCTTTCTCAATTTTCAATTCATTCTTTGGTATGTCCTCTATAATTTTATATTTTCTATTTCCACATTCTTATAATTCAATTCCTGATTTTCAATCATCAATTGATTCATCATGTCTAGTTGAGTGTCTTTGAGCTTCTACACATCTGATATCCTTTCTTCATGTCTTGTAGCGATTATTATTTTTTCTTCCTCAACCAATGTTATATCTTCTTTAGCTTTCTTATTTTTTTCAATTACTTCACATAATTTATCTGATTGGATTTCATGTTCTCTTTTTAGTTCTCTTATTTCTTCATTCAGGAGTGTGTTCTCTTCAAGTAGATCTATAGATGCTTTGTCATTTTAATTGATTGATTCAAATAGTCCTTTAGTCTCAAATTATTTATAGGATTTTTTTTGAATCCTAGATAGCCAATTCCATTCTTCTTTTTAGTGATTTCTTTAGATCTTCTCTTGCTTTCTAAAGTTTTTGCACGATGCATTGGATGTCAATCAATTGATTCTTAATAACCTTGTATAGTTTAAAAGCCTCTATCTCCAAGATCCAATCTCCAAGAAATTAAGATTTTTTCATAGAAATAATACTTAAATACCAACTTTTTACTGATGGAAGTATAAACAAGATAATAAGATACTAGGAGGGGGGATGAATCAGGATCTTAAACATGTTTTCTTTTCAACAATTCATTAAAACATTCACTAATTGTCTTATGCATGTAAAACTTGTAAGAGTAAACTTGATGTAACATGTAAATTTAATCCATCACATGCATGAAAATAAATACATAACAAAATATTTTGTACCTAGAAACCCTCCAAGGCAAAGATAAAACTAGGGTGGGGATGACACCCACAAATCTTCACTACTGCAATAATAAAGTTAACTTGTTAAGGTTAAAATGTTTGATCATAATATATGATCCACCCTATGAGGGGTATTCCCTATTAAAAGTATTTGGTATTGCTAGATCTCACCTTGTTAGAGGATTTGATACTTACAATAAAGTAAGGAAATTGTTAAGACCACTTTGTTAAGTGATTTACCCTATTCAAGTTGATTAGAAATGATTTAGTACGTGACTTTTGGTATGATTTGTAAGCTAATTTTGAGTCTTCTCTTTGCAAAATAATATTCTCTTTTTATCTAATAAAACTTTTCTTCTCCTTCACTACTTTGATTAGGTCACTTTTTCTACTAAGAGATAACAGAACACTTTCACTAACTTCTAGTTTGATCTTGATCCTTCACTATTCACATATCACTCCTTGTCTATCACACTATTCACATTACTTTTGATCTTCACACTCTCTCTTCCTCATGAGATCTAGGTTAAAATATTCTCTATTTAAAGATTTCTATAAAGAGTTTTCTAGATTCATTCATATTTTGCATCTTCGTCTGAATCAGTGATCACAAAACATGGGGATCTATGACCCACATCATTAACACATACAAAAATATCTTTAACAACCTCTAAAAATATTAAATTTTCCTTCCATGTTGGCTTGTAAATGATTTATCTCAATGTCTATATAATTTATAAATTTCATGTATACTCCTCATTGCTTGACACTTACTAATTTCTAATACTCAACATTGTTGATGCTCGGTCTATATTATGCTTGGCATGTACTATGTAACTTGACACTTATATGATGGAACTCTCAGTAGGTGTTGAGCTCCACTTGTATAGAAAATAATAGGTAACCACACACTTACTTGGCTCTTATAGAGCCCAGTAAATACATACTTGTGTACATGACTTAGCCTATACAAAGTAGCTTGGTCACACTGATGACCATTTGACTCAACCTAATAAATGACTAAGTGTTTAACACTAATAGACAAAAATGGTTAGAGATACCAAAAGTTTTTTTTATTTTGCATAAAACTTTGGCACAATATTGAACAAGTTTAAACACAAATTATCTAGTTTATAACTAAATCTTCTGAGATTAAATGACATGATGCCATTAGGGATTAGTGGCTTTCTTTGGGATAAATAATTCATTTCTTCCCTTAGTTTATTTTTTCCCCCTTTTCTAGTTTATTCTCCTCAAGAGAGTCATTGATCATTATTTGAATAGAGTCACCACCTCTTTCAAGGAAAATCCTAAATTACTCAATTTTTTGGGTTCCTCCCTCCAATAGAGTACACTTGAAAATAAAATATTTTCACTTCTTTTTCTCTACAAAATTGAAAACTCTAGGTAACTTCACAATATAAATTGTGGTAAACTCTCCATAGTAGACTCACCAATATTTTGTTTGACTTGGATGGGGAGAGTAAAACTTCTCAAAATCTCTTATAAATCAAACTAGGTAAAACTTCCAAAATATTTGATTGATAGTTCCTTAATGAAGTTGCCAATTTATCAGTTCCTAAAATTGTTGGTTGGATTCTTACGAGTCTTTCCAACTCAACAATGGGAAATTCAATACAATTTGGCCAATGACTAGGAATAATATTTGATGATAAAATCCTCTACTCTTTAGGTTCTTCCAACCTAGGTGGGTATACCTTGTATATTAATTCTCCAAGATAGTTTAGGGATTTCAATGGCATATTTCTTAAATGATACTATATTTAATGGAAAGTAAATTTCAAGGAGAAATAAAGATTAGGTATGTATGGTAAACTTAAAAGATAACTGGAAATAATAAAAATGACTTAATGTGGTGTAGCTAATCAAGTAGTAAGCTTCACCAATTACAAATGACAACAAACATATTCTTAACATGATTGATCCTTAATTATTGGGTAAATAAAGTCTAACCCACATAATCAAAGTATCATCAAAATCCAAAGACAATGTGCACCATCAATTATTAGACAAAGAACTTGAATAATATGAAACTTAGTCTAAATGAATTCAACTCCAATGATGGAGACCAATTAGAGAAACATCACATTACATGTAACATTTGATAATAAAAAATAAATATTAAGTTCAATCGATTAAATAATAATATGAATTCAAGAGGACAATACTGAAAATGAGTTATTAAACATCCAAATATACAAACTGGGAATGAAAGGAAAGTATATTTATATTGCCACTAAAATAATGAACAACAAGAAAACAATGTTAATTGCATGAACCTTAAAACTACATCAATCATTAAAGTTTAACTTGTCTTAGTATATTGCATAAAGGTAATTATATCTTAACATATATCAAAAACTTCTATGTATGTTTGATGCAAGAGCATCCTAGGTTGCCTTGCTATCCTGCTCATCTTTGTGCATTCTGTCAGATATTGTCAAGTTGTAATGTTGACTAAGTTATTATTTTGGCTGAATTTTTTTACTATTGGACAAGTGTTGATTTATGGAAGTATAAATAGGACAAAAATATAATGAGAGGGGGTGGGGGGGTGGGGTGAATCAAAATCTTAAACACTTAAACTTTTCAACAACTCATTCACACATTCACCAATTGTCTTATGCATGTAAAACTTACAAAAGTAAACTTGTTGTAACATGTAGATCTAATCTATCACATGTATGAAATTTTTGAAAAGAACACAAAATTTAGTTTTCCAAAAACCCTCCAAGATGAAGGTAAAGCTGGGGTTGGGATAGCACCCACAAATCTTCGCTACTATAGTAATAAAGTTAACCTATTAGGGTTACAATATTTGACCATAATATATGACCTACCACTTGAGGATTCTACCCTGTTAAAAGCTTTTGAGACTATTAGGTCTCACTTTCTTAGAGGATATAACACTTACAATAAAGTAAGGACTCTGTTAGGATATTTATAAAAATCTATTAAGACCATTCTATTAAGATATTTACCTTGATTCAAGTTAACTAGAATTGATTCAGTATCTAACTCTTAGATTTCTCTATAAGCTAATTTTAAGTCTTCTTTTTGCAAACTAATCCTCTTTTTTGATCTGATAAAGCTTTTCTTCATTTTCACTGCACTGATTAGGCCACTTATTCTGCTAAGAGATAATAGAACTTTTCACTTGACTTCTTGATCTAAACTTGATCCTTCACTTCACTATTCACTTATATCATCTATCACACCATAGCTCATTCAATTATTCTCTCATGTCCCTAATATATCTAATCTAGGTAAAACTATTATCTATTTAAAGAGTTCCATAAAGAGCTTTCTAGATGCTTCCTTATCTTGCCTCTTCATTTAATTCATTGATCCATGTCATAAAATGCATAATCTCTTTTGTAACAACCTCTACAAATATTAGGTGTTCCTTCTAGGTCATCTTGAAAATTCTTTACCTCAAATTTTGTATCATTTTTGACTTTTATGTAAACTTTTCATTGCTTAACACTTACTATATCTGATACTCGACAAGTTGTTGATGCTCACTTTTTACTATGATTGGTGCTTGTTATGTAACTTGACACTTATATACTTGAACTACTTGGTAGATGTTTAACTTGGATTGTATAAGAAATACTTAGCATCAATATACTTGCTTGGCTCCTATAGAGCTTGATATATATAAGTTTATATACATGACTCAGCCTATATAGATTAGCTTAGTCACAGTGATGACAACTTGACTCTACCTAGTAAATGACTAAGTGTTTAACAGTAATACACAACAATAGTTAGAGATACCAAAAATCTCCCCCTTTGACATTAGTGAAAAAAACACTTTGTCATGATTACATCACTACAAATGCAATCTGATATGAGTACTTCCCCTAAGTCTTATGACTTAGTTCAATGTAAAACTTCAAAATTGGGACTCATGCCCAATGAATAATTAATAAACAATGTATAAATAAATATTTATACAACTCTAAGTAGTCTAATATCATAGTATCATACCATTTTTACCTCTCTAGAGCACTTTGCACTTTCGTTCCCATTCATTTGTCAACTTTTCTATTGTATGGCAATCAGTCCCCCTTTTTTTGACACTTATTTCATTGCTGCTAGGGTTGAATGGGTGGAAGAAAACCATATTTATGAATGAAAATTTGATGAAATTGAGTAATCATGGAAAGTGCATGATCTCAAGTGGTTATTATTGCTTCCATGATGCGATTTTGCAACTGTAACCTTGCTTCCAAGTCAATTAAGCTATCATCCATAGAAAGATTGTGATCTTCTTTGATAAGATCTAATGTTGATTGAATTTCCCTTTGCATGACCTCCAAATGAGGTATCAACACTACTTGAATAGAGATCAATTTGGATCTCATGTTGCTATCAGATTCCTGAAGCTCATTCAGTTTGCCTTGAGCATTCAATAGCTTGTTGTAGTGTTCAGTACTGGAGTCTACTCACTGCAAAATAATGGTGTTGGATCTTTGCATCTCATCTTGGATGTGTTGAACTTGTGCTTGAATATCACCAGTAAATATGGGCACATTTGACAAAATGTTGTACTCTCCGTATAAGTTTTGTACATGTTCTTGCAACTAAACCTTCTTCTTGGCAATCCTTATGGGAACTTTATCCACAACCTTAATCTTATTTTTTCTCATTGACCAATCCATTAATTTCTAATTGGATTCAATATCACTAGAAGTAATTTGTTAAACAATATTTACAAGCTAGGAAATAATTAGGGCCTCTCCATCACAATTTTTAATATTAAAAGCTTCAACAAAAAATGTTTTTAGCATCATATAACACCTTCTTTTGTTTGTGCTCCCTTCTTATCTTTTCTTGTTTCTTCTTTTTCACCAAAATTTATTGTAACAATTTTTTTTGCTCCAATCTAATGTTTGCTAAATCTAATTTTTGCCTTTCAATTACTTCATCCAAACTAATTTCAATTTTTGGTGAGGTGTCAATTATTCATTTAACTTTGTTGGCTCAAGGGGTGTTGTTTCTCAACATTTCTTTAGGAGTTGGTGAGGGGGTTATTAGAATATATAGTCCACCAATATAACTGAGAGAGGGGTGAATCAATTATCCAACTAATATCACAATTATCTTAATAAAATTCAACCATATGCACAATATAATTAGAAACAATAATAAAGATACTCATGCACAATAACACTAGATATGTTAACTAGGAAAAACCTTGATTAGAGGGAAAACCCTAATGGCAATAATACCCATAAGATGATGTACTTATATAAATATTCCTTGTTAGAGGATGGACCCAATTAGGAGTCTATAACAATATTTAGTACATATTAGTCAATGTTAGGAGACTTTGAATCCCTGTTAGGAGTTGTAGAAGACAAATGGACCCACTGTTGAAACAACTTCAAGGAAAGACCAATGAACCCACTGTCTAAATGATCTCTACATTATTCCTTGTAGAATAATAGAAATCAATATTACAACTCCTTCCTCTTTCTATGTCCTATCAATTAGACTTTTTCTTCTTCTAATCTTATAACTAGATCACAAATCTTGCATCCAATAATCCCTTGGATCTCTTACTCACATTCACCAAACACTCTACTTCTTTTGACAATTCACATAGAACATACACTCAAATACATTTTACAAACAAGGAAAACATATTTCCTTTATACAGTATCTTCAAAATAATTCCTTCAGTTAGCCTTAAGGCCTTCCATATAAATTATTATAATATAATTAATTAATTAATAATTACAATAGTACTGTCAGCTCAAAGTCTATACAACTTCTCACACGTGTGACACTAGGGCTTGTACATTAACTAATGTCATCATCAAATTTGTCGTATGTCACTGGATTATCGCACATCTCTAGATTATATCTCTATTACAAGATATAACACAAATATTAAAAATCACTTCTTAGGTACTCTATATTTGTACTGCTCTCTATAAATCAAGCACATCTTCCATACATCTTCAACTCAAGTAATGTACATTAAACATTAACATCAAAATACTTTATAAGATATGTGCATGAATGCACATCACAAGACAATCAAAACATTGTCTATACAAATAAGATCTATGTTTGTTGCTCTATCAATCTTCACAGGCTTACTACTATGTTGTCATCAATGACAAACACAATCATGAATGCAACATATCAACATTCTCCAATTCTTAGGATACTCTCCCAAAGGAATACCATCATAATTCATGCTAACAATCTTCCCCTTTGGCAATAATGGAAACATAGATGAAAAACATCTAAGCTCTAAGAATACCAAACTATACTCTATTGTTGCTATTGTTGAACCTATCTCTTCAAATCCTCTTCATCAATCAAATATGAAATCCTCTAGAACATTACTATGTTTTGCATCTTCTTTCTAAATGACAACATTTATTCACATTAAAAAACTCACCATTCATCAGAATTATTCATGTTACATATCTCCTCCATAGAGATATTCCTCCTTCTTTCTTACATGAATATTTCTAAATCTCCCTAATTAAGTAGAGATTTTCATGCAGTCTTCTCCCCCATTGACATCAATGACAAAAGCCTCATTATTTCAATTTACTACTCTAGGTCTTCAACCAGCTCAAGTGTCCAAAGACACTATTCAAGACCAAACACCAAGAGTCCTTAATGACTTAGCTCATAATAGATACTCCCCCATACAGGAAGCATCAACACTTAGTCTAATCCAACAATAGTGCTCTGTACCACTAGACTGATGCAATCTCTGCATCATCTACTCTAAAGTAGGAAGGGGCATAACCCCAACATACCTATCAAGTACTCAAATTTGTCTTTAGGTAAGGGCTTCTTAAAGATATCTACAATTCGATCTTAAAGATATCTACATTGGTTCAGATTTGGTGCAGGTTTGGCATGATTTATTTGTTGATATATTGATCTGAACAGTTTATAGGTATATTTTGACTATGGTAACATTGTGAGTTTATGGCATTGGAGATTTAAGATTTGATGTCATTGTATACTCAGTTCATATTTTAGATTGGTCCCATGATGATATGGTTATCAGTGTTTGGATTTGGATATGCATGATGAATTGTTGGGTCTACAAGTTGTGCAGTGTTGTAAGTGGTCTATACTTATAGGTTGCATTTATAGCTTGGTTATGGGTTGTCTTTACCCATTGATCTTTCATTATTGATGCATATTCAGATTGGTGGCTTGGATTTGGGTTGTCTATGCCCTACGTCACATGATTTACTATTTTCTTCATGTAGAAGGGATGAGATGTTGTTACCAGGTACAGTCATGGTGGAGGATTGTGGTTGACTATTTTATGCCGACAGGTTGGACACTTTGAGAGCTAGATGCTCAGTTCATGGATGTGATCATGGTGTCATGAATTTTGGCATGACATGATTGGATATACAGGTACATCCTTGATGTTCATTAGCTTGGATTTTTGATTCAGTTATGGTGGTATATCTTCTTGGTTGAGGATCATGGTTATTTGGTTTCTTTTGAGGAGCTCATGATGTGCACTTTGAGTTCTTTGATGGTTTGATGCCTTGGTTTATTCTCATGGTTAGAGGATGGTATTTTCATCATGATGTCATGGATAGCTTGGATACACGGTTTAGTGGGAGCTTGTGATAGTGATGGGGTGACAGTGCAGGATTAGTTCCTGGTTTGGTTTATATCTTCTTGGTTTGGAGAGGATGGATTTTATGATGCCATAGGTGACTTGGTACCACAGTTGAGTGGGAGTTGTTGGCATTGATTTTTTTATTGAGTGTTTCCAGATGTTGGAGGTTTGTCTTAGATCTTGTTGCTGCAGAAGCGTCTTTGACATTTGCATGGTGCAATTGTTATCTTCATGGTGTTTGAAGATGGTTAGATCTTGAGGACTCATGGAGTTCTTGGTTATCTTCATGGTGTGTGGAGATGGTTCTTCCTGGTATGTGGAGATGGTTTTCTTCATGGTGTGTGGAGATGGTTGCATCTTGAGGACTCACAGGGTTCTTGGCAAAGGTGTGGTTTATGTTTTTATTTGGCATGTTATCCTTGGTATGAGGATGATTTCATTATTATGCCATGGTATACTCTTGATACACGTTTAGAGTTGTGACATGTTATGGTATGTTCATATGAAGTATGTTATCTCTTTATTTGAGATGGTAAGATCATGTTGTTATGTTTATGTTCCTAAGGCCATGGTTGGAACTTGGACATTGATCTTGGTTTAGTTTCTTGGTATTGAGTACACTGATCATAAGCTAGATACTTCATGATATTGCTATGTTGCATTTGGATTTGGCATGGATTGATTTCTTATAGGTGCTCATGGATACTTAGAGATGGTGGTGATGCTGATTTCTCTTGGATTAGAGAAGTATTTGTTGGGACGGTTGATGGTTTCAACAGGAAGTTTGAGGGGTAGTCACCTGATATGGACTTGAGAGGAGATTGTTCTTAGATGAGTCTTGGTTGGAGACTTGGGTATCTTGATGAACATTCTCATTCCCCACTCTTGGTCTACTCGGCGGTTTGCTGCTTGAGAGGTATAGCCCATTGTTTCTCTCAGTTGCATTATATTTATGCTTATCTGTCATGGATATGGATCTTGAGCTATGGTACATGAGTTAGTTTTGGAGGGTTCATTTGAGAGATGGTTTTAGCATTGGTTATCTCCATGTGCATATGTTGTTATGCTGGTTGAGTTTGGGAGATGGTTTTATATTGGGCATATTCCTTGGACTAGGAATGGTTATTCCTTGGTTTAGGAATGGTTTTATTGAGTTTGATCTTCTTGTGAGAGGCTTACTTCCATGATTAGTTATATGGTATGGTTTGGGTGTTGTTGAGGCTTCTTGTTGGGGTTTTATGGAGGAGATCATACTTGCACAGTTTACATCTAGAGGTCTGTGTAGAAGGACATGATACAGGTTATGATTTGCATGGTTTCTCTGGTCTTGGTTATCTTCCTGGATGTTCAATTTTTTCTTACATTGGATTTGAGATTGGTTAGAGATTGTGATCACTAGTTTTTTCTCATGTATGTCATGTGAGAGATGACATGGTTATTTCTTTCCTTTGTTGGTTGTGGAGAACTTGGGAGAGCATTGGAGACTTGTTATGCGAGTTGTTCTTGCAGGATATCAGTTTATGTATTGTGGATGTCCTTGATACTACATGGATTCACTTCTTTGAGATGTATTGAGTGGATTGGTTATAGATTTGACATTATCTTTTTTATTGGGAGCTTCTTGGTATATATGTGGCAGGTATTGCTCTTGAGGCTTGTGATTGCAGGTTGTAGATTGGATATGTCAGTGATATGAGATTCACTTTTATACCTTTGAGGTATGGATAGTTAGATGGGTTTTGCACTTTTTGTGGGTGCTATTTCAGCTATGGATATTTTGACAACTACGGATACACGTGATTACCTTTGGATCAGGTTTTTTGTGCTTGAAATTTCAGTTGGTACAAGATTTTATGATCTTCTAATGTGACAGGTTGGGTGGCTTTCCCTTTGGATGGCTTCTATGTATGTCCAGTGGGAGTGGCATAATAGGAGGTGAGATCATTCATGTTTGAGATGCTGGATACTTTGATTTTGTTGCATGTACCAGGATGGAGCACTTGGTGTATTTTGATCCATGATGGTGGATGTGCTTGGCGGGATTGTTCCCTTGTTCATTTTGTGTGGCTACAGATTGACCCTATGCAATGTATACAACAAGTGGGAGATTGTTGAGATAATGGGTGTTGCACACATTGCATAATATTGTTATTTTATTATTTTATTTTATTATGTAATGTTGTGCCTAGATGGACGTACAACATGTAAAGATTCCCATGAAATATTCTTGATGAGTTGTATTGTAACATTGTGAAAATATTTCATGTAATTATTTAATATTGGGGAAAAAAGAATTAAATGCCCAATATTAAATGTGGGGTCAGTGGGTTAGGTAGCACATGGTTTTAGCACATGGTTTATGTAATACCACTTAGTGGTTTTGTGGGACTTGCTACTATATAAGCAGCCACAAGGGTAGTTGTTGTAGAGAGAGAAAAAGAGTGACAAGGAGAAGACAAAAGGCAAGAGTTCAGCAAGACAAGGCTTGACAGGTTAGCCAAGGGAGCATTTATGAAGGTTGAAAGCATGGCATGGGATGTGTGGATTCATGCTTGTTCACATAGTTTGCTTGGTTGTGGCTATGGCCATGAAGGCTTCCATGGTTGTATGGCAATGGCATTTTTGCTGAATAATACATGATGATGGATGCTTTCGGAGGCTGGATTTTTCCCTCAGTGAGGGTTTCCCAGGGTACATCTTGTGTCACAATTTTTGTGGGTATGTTGTCTATTCTCTTGTATGTAGATTTTAATTCCGTATTTATTTTAGATCTATTATGGGTTATGTGGAAATGGTTATATTCTTTGTTGCCAAGTTTCCTTACATTTTATTCACTGCATAAGCCAAGAAAATTCTTATTACTTCCATTCTAGCTATAGGGACATATGTCTCCTCATAGTCTTTTCCTTCTTTCCGTGAATACCCTTTTCACACAAGTCCAACCATGTTTCTTACAAATTTTCCTTTCTCATTCATCTTGTTTTTGAATACCCATTTGGTTCCTTTAAAATTCTTGTCATTAGGCCTAGGAACTCAAAATTGAAGCCCTAATTTTGAGTACCATTGAAAAATCAAGCCCTATAAGTGCTCTTTAATGAAAGTGTACCTTGCTGTCCATTTGAGTCCTAAGAATTGTTTAATGTTTCTAACACCTTGCATTTAGTGTATCCACATGTTCCATGATGATAAATTTCCATTCCAAGCTATTCTATGAAGTCTTGTTTTGAGCAATTTCTAAATCTACACTTTTGCCTATCAAACAACAATAGGAGGCCATATTTGCATTTGAATATCTTGCAACCAGTAATGTTTCATGACTTTCCACTTTGGGAGTGTTTACTATAGAGCCTATGTTTTAAATTTTGAGTTCTTTTAAACCTGTTTGACTAAATTTTGAATCCCTCAAAGTTGGTCATTTATTATTGTCATGCTGATGCAAATTATTTTGAATTTTGTGAAGCCCTATTTGACTTGTTATAACTTTAACCCAATTGAACAAAATGTCAAAATTATTTTTTTAGAGAATTGTTATGTTTTTTATTTGAGCTTATGATGAATCTATTTGATAAGTTTTTGAATGTGATTCTATATGCAATTTGTAACTTTTTACTAGTGTCAAGAAATGTAGATAGGTTAGTATTGTTGACATTAAGTCAAGTTTTTTTATTAGTGACAACACTTATTTAGATTCTATATAGTTGTTGAGCTCATTTCATAGTCTACAGTGTTTGCCATGTAATTTAGTAACCACCAAGCTTCATAGTTCCTACCAAGCATTCTAGTGGTTACCAAGTAAATTCAGGCAATGTGATGTCCTACAATTTTTATTGAGCAATATAGTGGTTCCCAAGCTTTGTAGTTTCTAATGAGTCATTAGTTCATGTGAAGCAAAGTCAGTGTTAACCTAGTGATGAGATGATTAGTGTTTACCAAGTTTAGGTATGGTAAACATGGAATTCAATTTTTACCAAGTTACATAGTATCTACCAAGTCACCTATGTATAGCAAGTTCAAAACTATGTTGAAGTGATTAGTATGGACTAAGCCTCTACTTCTACCAAGTGCATGATAATGCCAAGTAATGACAATGGACGTCGTGTATCAAAAATTCACCAAGTTAATTTTTAGAACCCATGTATCTACATTTGGGCCAACTATTTAATATTGGTGTTAACTTGTGTAATGGCCAACTTTGCAATTATGTAAATTGGATTGATATATATGTAATGTATTGTATCATATCCAAAGTAGAATGAAATATGAGATAATGTGAATGGAATGTAAGCATGCAAATGTGAATTAGCAATAGAGTGAAGTGTGTTTTAAGACCATATCAAGAGCAATGAGGTTATATCTATCACATAAAGGTGATCAATACTTCAAGGATCTCAATCAACAATTCATTTGTAAGTCAGAGATCTATTGTTTCATCCTAATAAGTGAATCGACTTCAAATATTTTAACAAGGTAGACTTAATAGTCTTATCTTAAATCTCTTTACCGAGTGCATACTTCATTGTATGTTTGTAAAACCTCTAACAAGGTAGACCTCGCAGTTCTAATTGCTCCTAATAGTGCAGATAATCAAAAGTGATTAATCTAAGCCTTAATAGGCCAAATTTATGTGGAAGTATTGAAGTTTTGTGGGTATCATCCCCACCCTAGCTTTACTTTCTATTTGGAAGGTTTCTAGGTCACCAAATATTGTGTTCATGGTGTCTTATGTTTCTCAATTTCTTATGCATTTAGTAGATCAGATTTATTAATATTAATGCAATTAAGTTTTGAATTTGTTAAAAGGTATTGTGGTTACTAATTCGCCCCTCCCCTCTTAGTAACCTAGCTAGTCCTAAATATTTCAAACAATTAGTATCAGAACATTATGGTTCTTAGGATAAAGATTGATAGCTTGAGCAAAGATCAAGGATAATGGAGATTTTCAGAAATGATAAAGCAATTGACAACAAAAAGCTAGATCTAGAAATGACCATTGTACAACTCAAGAAAGGTAAGGAACAACTTTCCCAATCCTTGAAAAGAAGGAAGGAACTTGCAAATTAGATGAATAATCACTAGTATGTTGAAGAAAAGATTGAATATTTTCTCCCTTCAAGTAGTTCAGATGAAGCAAATGATGCAATCAAAGAAATCCTAGAAAAGAGTAGCTCCCTATAAGAAGAAGTAAGAAAATTGAAAAGAGAACAAGAAATTCAGTCAATAAGATTGTGTGAAATCTTAGAACAAAGAAATAAGGAAAAAGATGACTTAGAGGTAAGGAAAAATGAAATTCAAAATCAATCTCTTTAGTAAGAAAATCTTATTGATCAACTCTCCAATGCAAATGAAGATATCATGAGTCTGAGATCTGAAAATGAAAGAATAAGGAATGATCTGAACACTGAAAGACAAATCAATGAAAGGTTAAGGAGTGACTTAAACTCTGAATTTGTAGTAATTTTTTTTTTTGAATTTTTTCGTAACCTATCAAGTACCCATGGTAGCATCAAGCAGCAACAAAAAGGCAAAGAAAGGGTTAGAAATGTTGGTCCAAGGAGTCGAATGGAAACCACTAGATTCCAAACTTGTACCAACAATTATGGAAACCTTCAATCCAAATAGAGTAAAATCACAAATCCCTTCTAAGGTAATTCTCATTAATGATATCCAAACTGATTTTAATTATGCAATTCAAGAAATTGGAATCCTAGAGATGGATGATGCCCTAGGTGAATTATGTGTGAATGGTGTTCTTAAACCTGAGCATAAGCACTTGGAAGATAAGGGTTTAAGCCACATTCTCCACCTACCCCAAAGTTTCCAAATAAAATAGATAAAGTACATCCTAAGATGAGTTCATAGCGGATAGTTATGGCTTGAGCAACAAGTTTTGATTACTAAGAAGATGATTCATCATATCACTAGCCTTCCCATGCTCTCCAAAGCCAAAGCTAGTAAAACCCTAGGTCGAGTGGAGTTACAGAAGGAAACCCTAGCTGAATGGGATGGTAGAGGCATGAAGATTAGTAGTGTAACTAATGTAGACCTAAAATTTGGCATCCATATGATAGCACACAAGATTTATAGTTTGATTCATCTCAATAGTGTGTCGTGTAAAGCAATAGACTTGGCATTCAGAGTTGTGAAAAATAATCTGTCATATGATCTTTTAGACTTATTGTTGAAACAATTCAACAAAAACATGGAAAGTATAAGGACATCTAAGAACAATCCTTATAAATTTGGTTCATTATTGACATGTCTATTTTTCTATGTTCAAAAGTTTTTCCCTTCTAAAGGTATAGTCATATGGAGAAAGGATGTGCTAGTTTTGTATCAAATTAATGAGTACATTGTAGAAATGGGTGAAAATTTTGATAGGATAATGGATAATTACCTTGAAGTCTTCAAGGAGAAAATGAATAACAGATTCAAGATTCCTAAGAAATTGGTTAAAGATTACAAAGATGATGTTTGTTTCATGGTAGATAGTGACAAAGTCTACATCCAAGCAGTGATTCCAAGAGTTGTATGGGTAAAACCTCTTTCCTATGAGTTGAACATTGATGAATCAAAAGAAATAACTAAAGCCTTATTAAATAAACATGTTGATCCAAAGGCACCACACTTTGGAACATATGATGAGGCCAAGGCAAGAATTGAGCTTGAAATCAAGCTTCCACAGGTGGTTAATAAAGGCAAGAGGAGAATAGAAAAACTCAAAACTAGAACACCTCTTTTATTGATCAAGGGAAAGGAGAAGATGATGATTAAGATGATTCAAAGAAGGAAGAAGAGCTAGTGAAGAAGAAAGGAATGGTGATCATCACCAAACCACCAAAGCCATCCACTACAATGTTTACCAGAAGACCTAGAAAGAAAGGTAGTAAAGTTATGTTTAGCAAGCATCTTCTCACCTTTTAGGAAAGACTGAAACAAATGAAAGAAGGTGTAAGAATAACCAACTTCAAGTCATTGAAGTATGAGACCAGGATAGAGGCTGAGAAGAAGAAGATTGAGGAATTGGTGCTAACCAAGATGGGTAAATGGAAGTATTACCCTAATCATATAGCTTCTCAAATTTGTAATGATCTATTAGAGAGATTGAAGCCAAGATCAAAATCAACCATGTAGATAGTAAGAGATATCTATGAACAAACCCTGAGGTAGTTGTTACTGAGCATTGCAAATGCTAAGGTAAAAGAGTCTATGAAGAAATATGAAGACATAATGACTCTTAGATTCAATACTTATTTAATTTTGTTAAAAGATATAGATCATGTAGTCAAGAATGCTATAGGCATGTGGAAGAATATATATCTCTTGTAGAAACCAAGTGACTCTCTAGTAGAAGTCAAGGATGATGACAATGATGATGAGGAAGATGAAACAAATTTTGAAACAATAAAGTTTGACAATGAAGGAATTGAAGAAGATAAAGAGGAAGAAGCCATTGAGGAAGTCAATGAAGATGATAAGGAGACTGATCCTATGAAGATAGCTATAGAAGTCATTGCCTCACTTCCTCATTCTCCAAGTAAATCAGTAGCTACATCAAATTTGGAGTTAGCTTTAGCAAGTTTGATTTTGACCACAATAGATACATAAAATGTACAATCACTCTTCACTCCCTCATAGCTTAATGTATCACTAATGGATGTGTCTACCACTTCATCTACCAAGCTGCAACCTCCTTCTTCTTTAGTTCTTGAATTAGGCTCATTAGTAGTGAGTACAACATGTTCTACAATTTTTTGTTCTTTAGCAGTAAGTATGGTTTTGAGTTCTATAATTTTGGATTCTATAGTTTTGTTTTCTACAGCTCTGCATACTTCTATAAGTATATTAGTTTTGAATTTAGTAAGCATTCCAAACAGTATTACATCCATTAGTACTTTGTCAATTTTTACTACTAGTCCTATTATCTGTACTATTGTTTCCATTCCAAATTCTAAGGCAGTATGTACAAAGGCAATTGAACTCAAGGCTCAACCTTGTTTAAGACTTTTAGGTGGAAAGGAGATAGAGGAAGATATTGATTTAGATAAGGAAATTGATATTCAAAAGTGGGATTTTGATAATGCCATAACAAGACAAATGCAAATAGCTACTTAGCTCCTCCAAAAGAAAGCGAGACAAAGAATATCAAATCATTGAGAGTGCTAAGGATATTTTGACTAAGGTAATAGGTGTTAAAGTTGATACTTCTTAACACATTTTATTTCAATTGGAAGAAGTGTTGGGTGTTCATTTTTCACGAGGTCAATGGTAGGAATCCATTGTGTAATTCCTCTCTCGGAAAGAAAATATTTTTAAGGATTTGCTCCAAGGTTTAGTATTTGTCTTGTGACATAAAAAAATTCGCTCAGTACAAGATAAATGTGAGTGTTCACAAAGAGGCCTTTGCTAGTACTAAAAGACTCTTTTATCTCATAATTGAAGTAAATCTATTCACTGTCTCAAAATATCACATCAAAAGAGAACAATATTTTTGTATATTTTGTTTTCCAATGAATGAAACTCTAATAGTGAAGCTACTATGAGGTCCTATTATAATAGGGGGTTAGTAAAGAAAATAACAAAACTAAAAGAAAATAGCATGAAATCAAACGACTTGAAATTGAAATTCCTAAATGGACATAAGCTACAGAACACAACACGTTAGGAGTTAAACCTTCGAAGAAATCGAAAGAAACCAATGAAAAAAAGAGTAGTGCTTCCTAGAATCCAATGATGCAATCATTGATGAGAATCTTTAACAAATCAAATGATGTTTTACTCTTCATCAAATCACAAGGCCATAGAAAGTGTGCTCATGTGAGACAAAGAGTTATGTAGGCACAATTAGGTGATCTCTTCTCAAGGTTATTACATCGGTAGAATTTGTATATCTATAGCAAACACCAGAACTAAAAGATCACACAACCAGAAACAATGCAATAAACCTTTGGCTCAATCACAATCTCATGAACAAAATTCACAAAATAATGACACATTCAGGCAAGAATAACTACACTCCAAATGTGAGCACCAAAAGCATAATTTTATTGCATAATAATGGTGGCCTTTGTTACATTTTACAATGAGGTATTTCTAAGAAATCATCTCCTCAATTTGTGTTGAGAGTGAGAGATAACTTTCATGCAATAAAATGCTTTTACCAATAAAAATAAACTAAATATTTACAAACTATCAACTAATCTGGTGCTTAGAGGGACTCCATCCATATTTTACTCATTATTTGGATGCATGAGCCCTTTACATGTCAAAAAAATGAAAGCATGAGAGAGAAAGTAAGAGGAAGTCGTCATTCAAAGTGAAAGTACATGGAGGCACCAAAAATAGAAGCTAGCCCTTCACTAGGCATGTGTCAGAGTTAACTTGCCATCAAAATACGCTCTTGATGCATGAAAAGTGCTATTTTTAGAACTGGCAGTCAACTGTTTGTACACCTCTAAATTGTGGAGCTACAGAGCTTCAAACTTGTGGAGATGTATGAAAATGTGGATCTATGGACTTGCAAACCTTGACTAGGTCAAAAACTCAAAATTTTGCTAAGTGTCAAAATTGAAATTCTGGCATTTGGGTTTTGTTCATCTTCATCCTAAAGCCATGTTTGGATGTTTGCCCTTGAATTTATCTATCATCTTAGTAATATTAGCCACATCTAGAAGATCTAAAGCCTCATAAATTCTCCACTACTACTTCAATTGGAAATAGCTTCTCTCATTCTTCATCTTCAAAAATGTCCAAGCATGCATCACTGTACAACTTTTCTACTTCCAAAATTTTCTCTTGGGCTTGGTCCCTAAGCCTATGTATCTCATCATGAAATTTTTCCATCACTTTATTCCCATCTACAATCTTCTCTATCCAATCATCTATCATGTATAACTCTTCTCTAGTATATACATCAATAAGAATGTGGTACCTTTGCCCTTTTATAATTTGTAGAGTTTGCAAATCTTTGCTCCATGCCCGTACCTCATCCATGATAATGAAGTCTTGCCTCAAAATTGCAATGATCTTATCCACATTCTCTTGCATAGCATGTAGCAACTTCAAACTTCTTATGATTATAGTGACACCTTTATCCTCAAGGCTGTCTCACCAAACTTGAAAAGCTTTCAGAAATGGATTAAGCTATACACCTTCCCCTTCTCTAAGAATGGTATTTAAAGTCTCCTTGGGGTGCTCAGGATCAAGAGGACCAACAACTTCAGCTAAATATCCCTTTAGAATCTCAACTTTCCTTTGAAGTGTTTGTGTTCAATTTCGTCTTGCTCCATGTGTCTGAGAATCTCTTTGGCTCCCATAGTCATCATCTATCAGAATGTATCCTATGTAGGCTTTCTCGACATAATATCTTTCACTTCATAGTCCTCAAGACTAACAGCTTATACATCTATACCTTAAAGAGGGTGAGACACTTGTACAAATAAGTCCTAGTTCCATATGGTAGTGATGAATACAATTGACATTGCATCATGTAATGGAGACTTAGGCTTGTTCAAGATCTTTGCAATATCACAAATGTCATCCTCTGAAGGATGGAATTGATGCTTAGAACTTCTCATTATTTCTTTCCAAAACCATCTTGGGATGTGTCTATCTATAATCTTGGCTCTAGATGATGAAGGAATGTGTTCAACTACCTTTTTCCCTTTATCACTCTTGCTTGGAGTCTCTTGTTGTGAGGACTCTTCTTTTATAGTCTTAGTCTTTGTAGATCCTATAGTTTGATCCTCAACTTCCTAAGAAAGTTGTTGCACATATTCTACTATCTCTGCTTCTTTTGATGCCTCATCAATAACCCTTGGTTCTAGTTTCTCTTGTAATGATGGTTCTTTTTGAACATGTTCCTCTTTTGAACTTGGAGGTGGGCGAGTTATCAAACCCTTATCTACCACCATGATTTGTGGTGGAGATGGAGGAGTGAGATCAAGACCCTATGTCTCTGGTGGCATCTACATCTAGTCTTGTTGTTAGAGTTCACCTGTAAGGGTGTCTCTAATATTATCCCCAACTAACTTTGTACCCCAAGGCATGAAATAAAAATTTAGGATGGAGAGATCATCTTCACCTTGCTCCTTTTTCTCATTCACCCATCATTGCACTTTGTCCTTTGAAGAAGAGAGCTCTAATGGTTCTACTTGGGTGGGTGGTAGGGTACTCATGGCACTCTTTCTTCTTTCTAACTCTGTGGCTTTTCCTAACCAATTTCTCCTTTTTAGGGGCACTTTTTCTTCCTCATCATTTGATTCTATTTCTTCCTCATATGTTTCTTCCATCAAAATGGTTTTGGTAACTGATGGATTAGGCACTAATCTCTTACTAACTCTTTGTCTCTTATTCATCCTAACCTTGATCCTCTTTTATCTCTTTGAAACCATAGGAGAAGTAGACTCTTCTTGCACAGGAGGAATAGAGGTCTCTAGAATTTCTCCCTCTTCTAGTTGTCTTGACACAACTGGAGGCAACTAAATTTCAACCTAGATTTTGATAGCTCCACCATCTTAGGGATCTTGTGGACTTAGCTCTCATTGCTAGGAAGAGACCTGTTCTACAACATGCTCTGTCAGAATCTTTGGAGGAGAGGCTCTCTTCCTCTTTCCCTTCCTTTCTAGAGGGTGATAATATCCCACTAGGTGATCAAGCTAGTAGATTATCTTTGCCCTAATAGGAGATTGGAGTGCAAAGATAGGAACTATGACTTTCCTTCCCTTACCCCTTTCTGGGCAAGCATGTGCATGGAAGATTACAGTATTAGGATTTGGATCAAGTGGAAAGGGTTTCTTAATCCAACTCTTTGTCATTCAAATGACATGTCTCACTTGATGATTAATATCATCTCCTTCCTCTCTATCAACTTCTACATTTAGAATGGGTCTCTCACCAACTTTATCTATATTGAATAGGGGATCCAATAGTTCCTTGGAGTCCTGTAGCCTTATCTCATCAGGGATGGTCAAATGGAGAGCCTTTTCTGCTAGATAAAAAGTCATCCTACAATACTCTCTGATGCAGACATCGTAGTCATTTGTGGCATTCATCCAATGATCTTTAATGGCATCCTCATGATAGAAATCCTTCCCTGCCAAGTTTTCCACTTTTCCCACATTGTCAAAATATGGTCGAGGAGAGTTGTACTCTTCAAGAGGATAGTTCTCCCATTCCCATTCAAATGTAAAAATATCCTATTTTCTCTTCACTTAATATGCTCCTATGAAAAAAGGCCAATCCCAACAAGGTCTCCATTGTTTTTTCATCCTCTCATACGCTAACTCTATTTGCTAGGATATTTCCATTAAGACGAACTTATCACATGGGTACCTTAGGAGTTTCTTCAGATTGATAGATGCACCACCTACTTGAATATATGTAAATTTCCTTAACTAGATGAATTATGCTCTGAGAGCTATGATCTGTACCTTGGCTTCCTCAGAAAATCTCTTCCCATAGTCCCCTTTGATGAATCAAATTATCACAAAGATGAAAGCATCATTTATGATTCTGTACTCTTTTCTCTATGGTGAGAGCTTCTTCTTCACCAACTGAGGATAGACTATGTATGGCCAAGCATTGGGGTCCTACATATTGCCTTTCTTGTATAACCTAGGATAGTTCCTTGCCCTTGTTGCAAGTAGGTACACCACATCAAAAGTCATATAGAAATTTTTCTTATCCTTTACCATACTCAACTGCTCACACAAGTTTTCACTAAGTGTGGTGGCCCAATCTAGTGGTATCTTTGCATGCCTGATGGTCTCAATGAAGTTAACCATGAATGGAGTGAGATGACCTACTACAGGTAAGCCCATGACTCTACTTAGGAGAATAATATAGTATATGATGTCATCCTTCATGTATCCCCAAGTCATATACACTTTGTTGATTGTCTTTCCTTGAGGTGGCTTCTCAATGAAGTACAAGGAATGTATGATGTTGATGGCTTCTTGGTGATGATCTTTATACCATGTTTCAGCTACTTCATAGGAAATTTTGATGAACTGATTGGCTCTAGGTAGATGGAAAACCCTCTCAATGTTGTTTGATTGCAAATCTAAGACCACTTGTCTGGTGATGCTCTTAACCACCCTTTCATCAAGAATAAGATGTCGAGATAGGGTCATGATCAACTCAGTTGATTGTACCGACACAAGATGTGACGATGTATTCACTAATTCAGATCGGATCAATGTGGACACCAAGGTTGACCTTTGTGTCAGATTGTTGGAAACTCTTAGGAATTCTCCCAAGTATGTGTGTCCAAGGTTAGTACCTTTGATCTCAACATACTCATCATGTAATCTCAAATTTGGAGATATGCCTTGCAATTTAAACACTATGGATTTCACTATTAATCTAGATGTGGACGCCATTAGATTACGCTACCTACGCATCACGAGAAAAAAATATCATCAGTTAGCAGATAATGAGAAAAGAAAACAAACGATATAAGAAAAAAAAAGTCCCCCTCGGGGACTTATTTATTTTTTAAATTTTTTTCTAAAAATTATTTTAATTTTTAAATTTTTTTTTTTTCAAAAGCCTTTTACCAAATGGAAAAAAAAGTAAACATTTAAAAAAAATTGAGGCAGAGACACGCATGCATGCATGCATCTGAGGGCAGCATGATGCAAGCACCCCTGCACACACACTTGAGGGCAATGTGGTGTGAGCACCAGCTCAAGGAAGGCAGCATGGTGCACCCACCTGAGGGTGGCACTACATGCGCTTGCCCAAGGGTAGCATGATGCACGTGCCCACCCAAGGGCAGCACGACGCACATGCCCGAGGGTGGTACTACACGTGCCTAGCCAAGGGCCATATAGCAGGTGCACGCTTGAGGGTGATGCATCATGCCTGCCCAAGGGTGGTGCTACATGCACCCACCCAAGGGCAACGTGGCATGTATACACCTGAAGGTAGCACTGCCTATGTGCCCAAGGGCAGGCACAACGCATGCGCACCTGAAGGTAGTGCTTGCCAAATGCAGAATGCACAGGGATAAGGGGACTTACCCTTACTCTCTTCAATAAGCTACTCTAGAAAAAATGAAGGAAGAGATGGTGGGGGGGGGGGGGGGGGGGGGTTTATAACCCTCCTCCCCTCATCGCACGAAAAACAAAATATACCATGCCTTGATGCACATGCACAAATGAGGGGGGCAATTTTGTTTGTTTATTTATTTATTTTATTTTTTATTTTTTGGGAGTTTGTGTCTCGATTTTTCCAAGTTTTCTAATGTTTTTGGTGTTTTTGACATTTTTTAATTATTATTTTTTGTGATTTCTTTTTCTTTTTCTTCAAATTTTGACACAACTTATAAACAAATTTGCTTCTTCTAACTCTCAAATTGAGAGTTTAAGAGTTAGAAAAAGTAGGGGGTTCTCATTACTAGTAAGGAATGGGGCATGTGTTGTGAATACCACAACAAATAGCCTCAAAAAAAGGAAGAAATGACCAAGGCATTTCTTGATCAGTAAACATTTTTCCAATGTGTGTCAAATACCAACTAGACTTTGAACATCTCGAGCATCTTTCAAATGACTATTCAATCAAAATCTTAGAACTCAAAACCTTCTAGCTCAGTGTGTGCATTGTGTATTCATTCCTTTTGATGTGCCAGGATCTAGTCAATCAAAGTTTTTTAACAACTTTAGATAATCTTCCACTCCTCCCAGTACATTCATTCAAAAACTGTACAAAGATTTTTGTCAATCAATTGCTTGACCAAATGAGAGAATCAGTTTGAGGGCTCTTGTCGCGATGACCATGTTCCTTTGAATTTCTTTAGCTTTTGAATAATCATTCCATGTTGTTCAAAATATTACTTTGATAAAACAATACCTTGGAAATAAGATACTTTGTTTTGAGAATGTATCTTTTGCCATTTTCTAGATCTTAGAATCCTTTAGACTTAACATCATCCTCTCTCTCTCTCTCTCTCTCTCTCTCTTTAATAATTCTATATCGTAACTATACTTGGACTATGTAGCTAGAACATTGGTGTCATTTCTTGGATTCGATCTCTTATGAAAATTCCTTGCATTCCTCTTTTAGAACTCTTTGAAAACTCTCATGCCACACAATGTTCTTTAGTAACCCTTCAAGGAGACCCCTCCTATTTGAACTAGTCAGAGTTTGGATCATTTCTTGTCATTTTCAACTGTAAATTGAATGACACCTAAAATGATCAAATCTTTAAATTTGCAAAGTGTTGAGAACTTGGTGATCTAGGCCTCTAATTTCCAATTTGAGTCCCCTATTTCCAAAAGAAATATCCACCACTTGGTTGGTATAAGACACACAATTGTGTAAATGTTTTGTCAAAGAAATACCTCTTCCTAAAAATGGAACCAAGTAGTGGTTAGTGAAATCTTAAGAGAAAATCTCAAGCACACCTTACCCCCTTAGAACTGATGCAACTTTGAAAGGAAACACATGATTGAAAGCAAAACACTTGCAAAAATAAACACACTTGCAGGAATGAAAATCTAAGCTAAACGTAGAAATGGAACCTAACTATTTTTCTTTTTTTTAAACAAATTTTTTAGGCTTCAAAATAATTCTTTAGAAACTGCCTATTTATAGGAAAGGGAAGAAATTCCCCCTGTAAGGAATTGAGTCTAAAATTGTTTTCTCCCAAGATCTCTACGATTTGATAAGGATCCATCCACAAGCATTGAAACTTGGTATGACTAGCCGACTTTTCTTTTGCCTTATGGTAGAGTAGACCAAGATTAGAAATCCTAAATGATTTGATCGTATCCCTCTTGTCGAACCATCTTTTCACAATAGCTTGATGTTTAGCCATGTGCTCCAATGTAGCTATTCATTTCTCATCCATTTCTAGGAGATTCATCAATTTGATTTGATCTTTGTTAGCATTTTTAGGATACCCACTCATGAATTTCAAAACTAAAATTCTAAGATTGAGTATGAACACAAGTTCTTG
Source organism: Cupressus sempervirens (assembly GCA_028749045.1). Classification (NCBI taxonomy): domain Eukaryota; kingdom Viridiplantae; phylum Streptophyta; class Pinopsida; order Cupressales; family Cupressaceae; genus Cupressus; species Cupressus sempervirens. The sequence continues at coordinate 730,296,523 of CM053793.1, forward strand.
TCCATAAACAAGCAAATATGGAGAAGTTCTCAAGGCATTTTTGACTCTCACTTGATCTATCCACAAGACATATTTGAGTTGCATATGCCAATCCTTAGGATTCTCCTTCAACAATTGTTTTATCATTGTGATCAAGTTCTTGTTTGTAGACTCTACTATTCCATTTCCTTGTGGGTAATAATTTGAAGAGAACTTGATAATGAATTTGTTTTGAAATTCCCATTGGGTTTGGAATGAAAATGAAAAATTAGATCCGTTATCACACATAAGGGCAAATGGCATTCCAAATTTGGTAATAATGTGTTCTTCCAAAAAGTCAGTCACTACCTTAGCAGTGCAATTTCTGAATGTCTTTGCCTCCATCCATCATGTACAATAAGATGTAGCTATAAGGATGAATGCATGTCTAGTTGATGAGGGTGGATTGAATAGACCTATGAAATCTAGTCCCCACTTTGCGAAGGGGTGCACCTCATATACCAATTGTAGGGGCATTATTGGGTGCCTTTCTTTGTTAGCACTAGTTTGACATATATGGCAGTAAAACACATGCTCAAAAGTATCCTTTAATATTGAGTGCCAAAAATAACCTAATCTTAAAATCATATGAGATATGAATTTTGCTAACCATGTCCTATACCATACTTGTCATGGAAATGTTCCAAAACATCCTTAGCTTCTTCACATCCTAAGCATTTCAGATAGATCCCTTTGTAGTTCCTTTTATACAACTTGTTATCAAGTAACATGTAAGACTCACATTTCATCTTAAGTCCCCTATGTTGTGAACTATTCATCCATTTGGGGCATTGATCTTGTAAGATATAATAAACAATGTCTTGGTACCACACATCTATCACCACACCTTGGTTGATATCAACTTGTGATACAACCATCTTCTTTTGATCATCTTCATCTATCTCATTGTCAAACATGAATTCCTTTTCGTTTCCATCTTGGTTATCTACTATCATTTTTGACAACCCTTTTCCTCTAACTAATCTCATAGATTGAATTTTGAGATCAGATTCTTGAAGTATGGCCATCCACTTTCCTCTCCTTTCACCAAGTTCATTCTACATCAAAAAAGTCTTTACTACTAGATTAGGAACAATTGCATATACCTTACTTCTAAGTATGTAGTGATGAAACTTCTTTACTTCCTTGATCAATGCAAAGGACTATTTATCAAGGTTTGTATATTTCAACTCTACATTCTTCAAAGGGAAACTCATAAAAGAAATTGGTCACTCATCTTCCTTCTCTCCTTTTTGTGTCAGGATCCCTACACAAGAATGTTCAGAAGAAAATGAATAGATCTTGAAAGGTAACTCATAATTTGAACTCACCAAAACTGGGGCCATGGAAATGGAAACCTTAATATCTTTGAAAGATTTCTTTATTTTTGGTACCCATTCTATCTTAGCCCCCTTTTTGAGTAAATCATTGAGAGGATAGACTATCTTTACCAATCCACTTATGAATTTTTGTACAAAGTTTATCTTTCTAAAGAAAGACTTCAACTCCTTCTGACTATGCAGAGGTGCTAACTTCAAAATAGACTCAACTCTATATGGATCAATGGAGATTTTGGCTTCAAAAATGACATGTCCCAGGAGCTTTCCTTTAGTAACACCAAATGAACATTTCTTGGGATTGAGGGATATGCCATATTTATGACATCTATTAAATACCTGCCTTAGATCAGCAATATGGGTACTTTGATCTTTTGGGAATATAGTCAAGTCATTCACATAGATAACTATACACCTATTAATCAATCCTTTGAAAGCTTCATCCATTGCATGTTGAAATGTAGCTCTTGCATTAATTAGTTCAAAAGGCATCCTTCTATAAGCAAAATTTCCCCACTTGGTTGTGAAAGTAGTCTTTAGCCTATCTTCTTTGTCAACCATCACCTGATTATATCGTGAGTAACCATCCAAGAATGACATCATTTTTGAACCATTAATAATTTTCAATACCTCATCTAGTGAGGGTAGAGGATACTTATCCTTCTAAGATGCTAGATTCAAGTTATGAAAGTCAACACAAAGACAAATATCTCCTGTCTTCTTCTGCACGGGAACCAAATTGGCCACCCATGTGGAATAGTAGATAGGAAATATGATCTTAGAATCCAATAACTTTTTTACTTCTTTCATGATCAATGGTTCAATGAGAGGATTTACCGGTCTTTGTCTTTGTCAAAATGGCTTTGCATCGAGTTTCAGTGGAATTTCATGTGTGATAATCTTAGGATCATAAGTCTTCAACTCTTCATAGCTCCAAGAAATGACATCCTTATATTTGATGAGTAATTTTAGCATGTCATCCCTTTCTTGTGAGGTACATGCTTTTCCTATCTATACCATTCTTGGTTCTTCATCAGTACAAAAATTGTATGAATCACATTCTTTGATTCCCTTTTCTTGAGTTTCCCTTCTATTGAGTGATGATTTATCATGATCAAAGATGCATTCAAGTTCAAAAATCCCTTTTAGAATAGTGTTAGTTTTTAAATTTAAAACCCCATCTTCATCTTCAAGTCCATCATCTTCAGGTATGTCATCTAGTGTATCATCAATTTCTTGTCCCTCAAAATGATGACTACACATGATAAAATCAAGTATATGTTGATCATCCTAAAAGACCTAAAAGTTTGTGATATTATTAGGGATGGATGGAATAATGACCAATTACACTGAAAATCTTTTCAACTTGGTTCTTTCAACTGGTTGCAATGCACTAGCTGAGATGGCAAGAGCATCTACTACCATGTTCTTTCTTCTTGGAATGGACTTGATGTTTAAGGCCTCAAATCATCTAATATGTCCCATACCCTTTTCCTGTAAGAAAGTAATATTTTTTTGTTGTAAGAATATATGGATTTTACTTTTCATATGACCAATTGGGAATTCCCTTCGATTTTAAGAGCTATGACTCCTTTTCAAGTGTGAAGAGGTGTCCTTAGATTAACCCCTCATATTATATACCATTATTAGTACATCTAAATTGCAATCAATATGTGGCATAGAAAGATCTACCTTTTGGGTTGATTAATTCGATACCTGCACTAGCTCACATTTTGCACCTAGAACCATCAAAGAGAAGTGTCCAAATGGCATGTTCCTTGAGTTTTTTTGACTTTATTCTTATTCATCCTTAACTTTTCTTTCACTTGAGCCTTGAATGACTGTTTCTTAGGAATCCATTGTAACTTTCCTTGTGCAGGACTTGATGAGTCCCCTTCATAACCTGTAGATAGGGGGAGTGTGTGTTTTTTTTGTTTATCTTGAATTCCCCCTATTAGCTCTTTGTTTTCCTCAACTTTAGGTTTATGATGAATGACTACTAAACTCCATCCTTTACCTTTCACATATAGTCTTCTTCTTTGTACTTTGATCATCCTTGGAGGAGGAGAAGAAAAACTTCCACCATCTAAGGAGGTATCACTATATGATACATTTAGATCTTCACTTTCTTCTTAAGTCTTTTCAACAAGGTTGGATGAGTTCATTGAATTTTGACTTTCAGTGAGTTCATCTATTGAGGTCTTTTTACCCTTGTTTTCCATCATGTGGGTCAATACCTTCACAACTACTTCTTGACATAAGGAACATTCAAATTCTGAATGACTAACTGTGTGCAATCAACAAAATCCTAGAAGGAGGAGGATGCTAGGATCAACTTCTTCTCCTAAAAATTGTAAATTAGTCACCATAATATCTATGAACTGTGTCACAGTTTCACTGTTGGGTACCAGAACCTTAGGTTCTTCATTCTAATCTTGAGGTGTATTATTTGGAACCATATCCAATACCATCACTTTGTATGAACCAAAATCTGATTGTAAGAATGCTATCTCATTCATGGCATTGTAATCTATGATCATTTTTTTTAATTTGGGCTCAACATCTATCTTGATTTGATTGTTCAATCCTTTCCATGGCAACCATAATTGAGTGAATTCTGTAGAGAACCATCCTCTCATACATTTCATCCATTCTCTACTTAGGAGTAATCCATATGTCTCTAGGATATCAACCACATGTATGTCAATAACATCTTGGATCTGAGGATCAATTGTTAACTATATCTACACATTTTTCAATACTCCAATTACTTTTACCTCCATTTTATCCAACTATATCACCACTCAATTAGAGGGTTGGGGACTAATTCCTAGCCTTTGGGCTATTGATAATGGCATTAAATTACATGAAGCTCCTGAATCAATGAGGAAATTGTGAAGATTCTTCCCATATATCCTTATGCTTAGCAAAACTAGTGGTACCTCAACTTTGTCTTTGAACATAGTGGGCATCACTTCTACAACATTTACTTGTTGTAGCACTATCTTTTGAGGGACAATATTTGTATTATGGGAAACCTTTGTATTATCCAATGTCTTCATGAGTGCTTCTCTTTGTTGTGGACAATTTTGCAGCATGTTAGACATGGACATATTGGCTTTAGTTTTCTTTAGATCTTCTACTACATTGTACTTTTTAGTAGACCAAGCAGGGTTCTTCAGTATTGTTGGTATGTTCACTTGATTTTGATACTATTTTCCTCCTTGGGCTGGTCTCACCGATGGTGGATTGTTACTTGCTCTTGGATCAAGTGGAGTTGGTTGTAGATCTAGAGGAATCCCATCCATCAAGTGATCCTTTCTATTTTTGAGATTATATGTATTTCGATTGTCATTTTGAAAGGCAAACATATCATCATGTTGAAGGTTAGGTTCTTGACTAAATGAGAATGAGAATTCCTCACTTTATTGTTGTTCCATTTGTGTGTTTTTTGTAGAATCATAAGATTCTAATAGCATTGCATTGAATTGAATTGGAGGAGGATTGTCATTTACTTGTGAGTTTTGATTCACCTCCTGATTACCATTGTAGTACAAACCATCGTTGCTAGGAACATTTTAGCTATCATCATATTGATTGATATCAGCATACTAAACATTGTTGTTGTTGTTATCAGTAGGAATGCTTCCATTATTCGTTCGAGTGTTCCATTGTTAGTTTTTCCTTTGGAATCCATTATTGCAATTAGGAGGATTGAAGTTGTTTCCTCCACCATCATTGTTTCCTGCATTGTTGTTGTTACCATTATTGTTGAAGTTATTGTTGTAATTCTAACCAAAATTGTTGTTTTAGGGGCTAGCATTACTTCTTTGGAAGTTTTTATTTTGTCCTTGTGACAATATAAGATGTGTCAGCTCATTGTTCATTTGTGACATAGTCTTCTTCATTTGACCGGCTTTCGAAATAAGATTGTTATCTGCTTCCATATGAATTGTCACTTTCTATTCAAAGGAAGCTATTTTTGGAGGCTCATACCCTGGATATGTTATCACTTGAGTTCGTGGAGTGAGCATCTACTACAATGGAACTAGATTCATAGGTATGAACTGGCTAGGCACACTGGGTGCTCCCATAGGGTATGTTGGCATCATAGGGATTCTTGTGCTAGAAGCACCATTCCTCCTCCATTAGGATTGGCTTGCTTCATGAACATAATCACTTCTACAAATTCTTTGTCCAATGTGTCAATATTTTCTATAGGAAGTCTTTACAGAAAGATCACAAGAAGAGGGTCCATAGCATTCAAATAAATTTGAATAGTGGCTTCAACCAGTATGGTGTATGGCATTTCCAACTTGCGGTAAGCCATATGAAAGTGATGGTTGAAGCATGAAACTATCTTAGTTGGGTCCCTTTTGATTGATATGAATTGTTGATGTATCACAACTAGATTGATGAATGTTTTGAATTTTTCTAAAAAAAAAATTTCAAATGTATCCCAATCTCTGATGCATCTAGGTGGAAAATTCACATACCAATTGAAGGTAGTTTCTCCCAAAGAGTATGAAAATTAAAAAAGAACCACATCCTCATTAGCCACATACTTTAGGTTGTAAATTTCTTTGAAAACCTTGACATGATCTTTAGTAGTTCGTGTTTCCCCATAAATGAACCTTGGGCAAAATTTCTTATGATTCTTTGGGAGTTCATGGAGTGCACCTCTCAAGTTTATTGGTGAGTCTACAACATTCATGAAAAAGGCCATGGGAAGGTTTAGTGGACCTAATAGTGGTTGTTAGGGAGTAGCTATCAGAGTATGTGGGGTTCACTAGGTGGTTGGAGTGCAAGTGGAGTTGAAGAAGATGATGAAAGTTCAAAAGGAAGTGGTTGAGCTCAAGTTGTTCCCTTGTCATTACATGCTTTACAAAAGTGGGTAAGCTTGAGAAACTCATGTACACTTGGAATAGACCTTAATGCTCACTGAAATGGGGATTTTGGATCAATATCCTCTAGCTTGCATCAAATTTTGGAGAAAAGTGCACCTCTATAGAAGTACACTTTCTCAGTATTCTGGATTTTGTGCACCATAGAGTTTTGCAGATCTATGAACCTATAGATCTACAAACTTGCATACCTAAAAACCTATAGACCTTTGGAGCTGTGTACTATAATTTTTGAAAATTTTAGAAGTATTTTATGAACTTGTATGGAATGCAATTTATTGCAACGGTACAAAAATTCTAAAACTTTGTCAAAATTTCTTTGTTTCTAGGAGTACGTTCTTTAGTTTGTGGCCCTCCTTCTAGTGCCACTTCTGTTGGGCATTCATTTTGTACAAGGTTAATGGTAGGAATCTATTGTGTAATTCATCTCTTGAAAAGAAAATCTCTTTAAGGATATGCTCCAAGTTTCAGTATTCGTCTTGCGACATAGCAAAATCTATTCAGTAGAAGATAAATGTGAGTGTTCACAAGAAGGCCTTTGTTGGTGCTAAAAGACTCTTTTATCTTAGAATTGAAGTAAATCTATTCACTATCTCAAAATATCACACCAAAAGAGAAAAATATTTTTGTATTTTTTGTTATTCAATGAATGAAACTCTAACAATGTAGCTACTATGAGGTCCTATTCTAACAGGGGGTTAATAAAGAAAATAACAAAAATAAAAGCAAATAACATCAAATCAAATGACTTGAAATTGAAATTTCTAAATGGACTTAAGCTATAGAACACAATAGGCTGTGAGTTAAACTTTTGATGAAATTGGTAAGAAACCAATGAAAATAGGAGCAATGCTTCCTAGAATCCACTAATGCAATCATCAATGAGAATCTTTAACAAATCGAATGATGTTTCACTCTTCATCAAATTGCAAGACCATGGAAAGTGTGCTCATGTGAGATAAAGAGTTATGTAGGCACAATCAGGTGATCTCTTCTCAAGCTTGTTACATCGGTAGAATTCGTCTATCTATAGCAAACACCAGAACTAAAAAATTGCACAACTAGAAACAATGCAATAAAACTTTGGCTCAATCAAAATCTCATGAAAAAAATTGACAAAATAATGACACATTCAAGCAAGAATAACTACACTCCAAATGTGAGCATCAAAAGAATAATTTTCTTGAATAATAATGGTGGCCTTTGTTACATTTTACAATGAGGTATTTATAAGAATTCATCTCCTCAATTTGTGTTGAGAGTGAGAGATATCTTTCATGCAATAAAATACTTTTAACAATAAAAATAAACTAAATATTTACAAACTAATATGGTGCTTAGAGGGACTCCATCCATATTTTACTCATTATTTGGATGCATGAGCCCTTTACATGTCAAAAACAATGAAATAATGAGAAAGAAAGTAGGAGGAAGCCATTAGTTGAAGTGGAAGTGCATGGAGGTGCCAAAAATATAAGCTAGCCCTTCACTAGGCATGTGTTGGAGTTAACTTGCCATCAAAATGTGCTCCTGATGCATGGAAAGTGCTATTTTTGAAACTGGTAGTCAACTGTCAACACACCTTTGAATTGTAGAGCTATGGACCTATGGACCTATAGAGTTATAGAGTTGTATAGCTACATGAAAATTTAGAGTTGTAGACCTATGGAGCTACAAAGCTACAGATCTCAACTGGGTCAAAAACTCAAAATTTTGCTAAGTTTCAAAATCAAAATTCTGGCATCTGGGTTTTGTTCATCTTCATCCTAAATCTATGTTTGGATGTTTGCCCTTTAATTTATCTATCATCTTAATAATCTTAGCTGCATATTGAATATCTAAAGCCTCATACTTATCCTTGACCTTCTATTTGTAGTTGTCCACCTTGATTCGAGTGTCTACAAAATCTCCAAGTATGGTTTCCAACTCTAACAATGCTTTCTCTTTCCTAAAGGCTTGTCTAATGTCTTCATCACTAGATGCATCCTCTAAATTCTTCTTGAAATTCTCCACTACCACATCAACTGGAAATAGCTTCTCTCATTCTTCATCTTCAAAAATGTCCAAGCATGCATCACTGTACAACTTTTCTACTTCCAAAATCGGATCTTAGGCTTGGTTCTTGAGCCTATGTATCTCATCATGCAATGTTTACATCACTCTATTCCCATATAAAATCTTCTCTATCCAATCATCTATCATGTCTAACTCTTCTCTAGTATATACATCAATTAGAATGCAATACCTTTTCCCTTTTATGGCTTGTAGAGTTTACAAATCTTTGCTCCATGCCTGTACCTCATCCATACCTCATCCATGATACTAAAGTCCCACCTCAAAATTACCATGATCTTATCCACATTCTCTTATTTAGCATGCAACACCTTCAAACTTCCCATGATTATAGTGACACCTTTATCCTCAAGGCTTTCTCGCCAATGCTGACAAGCTTTAAAAAATGGACTAAGCTATACAACTTCCCCTTCTCTAAGAATGATATTTAGAGTCTCCTCGGGGGGCTCAAGATCAAGAGGACCAATAACTTCAGCTAAATATTCCTTTAGGATCTCAACTTTCCTTTGAAGTGTTCATAGTTCAATTTTTTCTTGCTCCATGTGCCTGAGAACCTCTTTGACTCCCATAGTCATCATCTATTGGGATATATCCCATGTAGACTTTTCCAACATAATATCTTTCACTTCATAGTCCTCAAGACTAATAGATTTTGCATCTGTACCTTTAGGAGCATAAGCCACTTGTGCAAATAAGTCATAGTTCTATATGGTAGTGACAAATACAAATGGTTTTGCATCATGCAATGGAGACTTAGGCTTGTTCAAGATCTCTGTAATATCACAAATGTCATCCTCTGAAGCACATAACTGATGCTTGGCACTTCTCATTATTTCTTTTCAAAACCATCTTTGGATGTGTCTCTCTATAACCTTGGCTCTAAATGATGAAGGGATGTGTTCAACTACCTTCTTCCCTTTATTGCTCTTGCTTGGAGTCTCCTACAGTGAGGACTCTTCTTTTGTAGTCTTGGTCTCTATAGATCCTGTAGTTTGATCCTCAACTTCTTGAGAAGGTTGTTGTACATATTCTACTATTTGTGCCTTTTTTGATGCCTCATTAGTAACCCTTAGTTTTGGTTGCTCTTGTAATGATGGTTCCTTTTGAACATATTCCTCTTCTGAACTTGGAGGTGGGGGAGTTACCAAACCCTTATCTACCACTTTGATCTGTGGTGGAGATGGGGGAGTGAGATCAGGACCCTATGTCTCTGGTGGCATCTTCGTCCAGTCTTGCTATTGGAGTTCACCTATAGGGGTGTCTTTGATCTTATCCCCAACTAACTCCATACCCATAGGCATGAAATCAAAATCTAAGATGGAGAGAACATCTTCACCTTGCTCCCTTTGCTCATTCACCCATCACTACACTTTTTCCTCTGAAGAAGAGAGCTATAATGGTTCTACTTGGGTGGGTGGAAGGGTACTCGTGGCACTCTTTCTTCTTTCCAAATTTGTGGCTTTTTCTAATCAAGTACTCCTTTGTAGGGGAAATTGTTCTTCCTTCTCATTTGATTCTATTTCTTCCTCTAGAATGGTTTTGGGAACTAATGGATTAGGCACAAATTTCTTACTGACTCTTTGCCTCTTACTCATCCTAACCTTGATCCTCTTTTGTCTCTTCGAAACTGCAAGAGAAGTAGACTCTTCTTGCACAGGAGGAATAGAGGAGTCTAGAATTTCTCCCTCTTCTGGTTGGCTTGATACAACCAGAGGCAACTAAATTTCAACCTGGATTTGGGTAGCTCCACCATCTTGGGGCTCTTGTGGACTTGGCTCTTGTTGCTAGGAAGAGACCTATTCTACAACATGCTCTATCTGAAACCTTTGAGGAGAGGCTCTCTTCCTCTTTCCATTCCTTTTAGGAGGGTGATAATATTCCACTGGGTGATCAAGTTGGTAGACTTTCCTTCCCTTACCCCTTTCTAGGCAAGCATGTGCATGGAAGATTATAGTATCAGGAATTAGATCAAGTGGAAAGGGTTTCTTAATCTAGCTCTTTGTCATTTGAATGACATGTCTCGCTCAATGATTAAGACAATCTCCTTCCTCTCTATCAACTTCTACATTCAGAATGGGTCTCTCACCAACTTTATCTATATTGAATAGGGAATCCAGTAGTTCCTTAGAGTCTTGTAGCCTTATCTCATTAGGGATGGTCAAATGGAGAGCCTTTTCTACTAGATACAAGGTCATCCTACAATAGTCTCTAATATAGACATCATAGTAATTTGTGGCATTCATCCAATGATCTTCAATGTCATCCTCCTGATAGAAATCCTTCCCTACTAGGTTTTCTACTTTGCGCACATTGTCAAAGTATGGTCGAGGAGAGTTGCACTCTCCAAGAGGATAGTTCTCCCATTCCCATTCAAATGTCAGAATATCCTATTTTCTCTTCACTTGATATGCTCCTATGACAAAAGGCCAATCTCTACAAGGTCTTTGTTGTTTTTTGATCCTCTCACAAGCTAACTCAAATTTTCAAGATATTTCCATTAAGACCAACTTGTCACTTGGGTACCTCAGGAATTTTTTTAAATTGATAGATGCACCACCTACCAAAATATATGTAAATGTCCTAAACTAGATGAAATATGCTCTGATAGCTATGATCTATGCCTTTGCTTCCTTAGAAAATCTCTTCCCATAGTCCCTTCCAATGAATCAAATGATCACAAAGATGAAAGCATCATTTACGATTTTATACTCTTTGCTCTATGGTTAGAGCTTATTCTTCACCAACTAAGGATAGACTATGTATGGCCAAGCATCGGGGTCTTGCATACTAAATTTCTTGTATAACTTGGGATAGTTTGTTACCCTTGCTGCAATTTTGTACACCACATAAGAAGTCATATAGAACTTCTTCTTATCCTTTACCATCCTTAGCTGCTCACACAAGTTTTCACTAAGTGTGGTGGCCCAATCCACTCGTATCTTTGCATGCCTGATGGTCTCAATGAAGTTAACCATGAATGGAGCAAGATGACCTACTGTAGGTAAGCCCATGACTCTACTTAGGAGAATAATAGAGTATCTGATGTCATCCTTCATGTAACCCCAAGTCATATTGACTCTGTTGATTGCCTTTCCCTGAGGTGGCTGGTCAATGAAGTACAAGGAATGTATGATGTCGATGGCTTCTTAGTGATAATCTTTATACCATCTTTTAGCTACTTCATAGAAAAGTCTGATGAACTAATCAGCTCTAGGAAGATGGAAATCTCTCTCAACTTTTTCAAGTCGAAAATCTAAGACCACTTCTTCAGTGATGCTCTTAACCACCCTTTCATCAAGAACAAAATGCTGAGATAGGGTCATGATTAACTCATCTGAGTGTACTAACACAGGATGTGATGTTACATTCACTAATCTAGATCGGATCAATGTAGACACCAAGGTTGAGAGTTATTTTAGATTGTTGCAAACTCTTAGGAATTCTCCCAAGTCTGTTTGTCCAAGGTCAATATCTATGATCTCAGCATACTCATCATGTAATCCCGACTTTAGAGGTATGCCTTGCAATTTAAACACTATGGGTTTTGCTATTAATCCGGATGTGGACGACATTAGATTACATTACCTACGCATCATAAGAAAAAAAAATATCATCAGTCACTAGATAATGAGAAAAGAAATCAAATGATGTAAGGGACTTTTTTTTCAAAATTTTTAAAAATTTTTTTTTTTAAAATTTAAAACATTTTATTAATTTTTTAATAAATATTTCAAAAATTTTTTACCAAATCAAAAAATAATTAAACATTTTTTTAATATGGAGGTGAAGATGCCCACGTGTGCACCCGAGGGTAGCATGATGCAAGCACCATTACACGTGCGCCCGAGGGTGGTGCAGCATGAGTGCTAGCTTGAGGGCAGTGCAGGGCACCTTCTTGAGGGTGGTGTTGCACAAGCCTACTCAATGGTAGCATGGTGTGCACACTCAAGAGTGGTGTTGCAAAACAACACATATGCACCCAAAGGTAGCACTGCTTGCATGCCAAAGGGTGGCATGGTGCATGTGCACCTGAAGGTAGTGCTCGCTAGATGTAGAATGCGCCGGGGTAAGTTGACTTACCCTTACTATCTTCAATGAGCTACTTTAGAAAAAATGAAGGAAGAGATGGGGGGTTTATAACCCTCCTCCCCTCATTGCATGAAAAACAAAATGTGTTGCACCTTGATACGTGTGCATGTGGGTGTGTTTTCTAATGTTTCTGAGCATGAAAAAATGAACTTGTGTCTCCATTTTTCTGAGTTTTCTAATATTTTTGGTGTTTTTGACCTTTCTTAATAAAAAATTTGGGTGATTTTCTCATTTATTTTTTGAATTTTGATGCAACTTATAAACAAATTTTCTTGTTTTGACTCTCGAATCGTTAGTCTGGGAGTTGAAAAAAGTAGGGGTCTCCATTCCTAGTGAAGAATGGGGTGTGTTTTGTGAATACCACAATAAGAAGTGCTCTAGAATTTTAATGAGGACTCTAGTGGTCCAGAGAAATTGATTGAGAAAGTAGAGAAGAAATTTGACAACAAAGTTCTTGAGCACATTGTTCAAAAAATTTCTTTTCAATAAGTGGAGCTTTCCTCAATTTTGACCAATATTGAAAATTCTTGCTCAAATGTAACATCACTTTTTGCAAAATTATGTAATGTTGTCAAGTTCACAAAGGAAATAAAGAGAAAAATAACAAAGATTGATGAAGATTTGAAGGCTAGTGCACAGCAATTGCAACTTGACCCTAGTTCAAGCTTTGTACATCATATGAAAATTAGATTCTTATTAGATATGTAGGTAGAATTGTTGAGAGAAGAAGCAAGGATCTAGTCTTCACTGATAGATATTCAAAATGTGATCCTTCCTATTATGGACATAATGAAAAAGCACCTTGTTTACTCAAAAACATTGATCCTTGACAACAACTTCTCAATTGTAGATCACATGATAAAACTCTCTCCAGAAGTTCAAATTGTTCTACATATGTGTAAAGTTTTGCAAGAAAATTAGGATAAGACTCTAGCACTCATACTTAAGGTACATTTTGAGTTTCTTTCTTATATTGGTATCTCTATGTAAATAAGTTTTGAATAAATCTTTGGAATTATTGTCAAAAAGGGGGAGAAACAGAATATATATATGAGAGTCAGTATGTATATATGGGAAAAAACCCTTAGTATATATATTGTATGGGGGAGAATCATGAAAAACAAAGGAAAGGAAAGTATATACTTACAAAGACAAATTTTGAAAAATCTGAAAAATAGTATTCCAGTACCAAGCCAGTATCACACTGTAATGTATATAAGTTTTGGCTAATAAGTGTTTTTGTCACTAGTGCTAAAGGGGGAGATTGTTAACATTAAGTCAATTTTTCTATTAGTGACAACACTTATTCAGATTTTGTATGGTTACCCAGCTTATTTCATAGTCTACAGTGTTTTCCAAGTAATTCAGTAGCCACCAAGCTTCATAGTTCCTATCGAGCATTCCAGTGGTTATGAAGTAAATTCAGGTAGTTTGACATCCTATAGTTCTTATCAAGCAGTTCAGTGTTTACCAAGCTTCGCAGTTTCTACCAATTCATCAGTTAATGTGAAGCAAAGTCAGTGTTAACCTAGTGATGATTTTGTTTACTGATTTCAGGTATGGTAAATATGAAATTCAATTTCTACCAAGTTACATAGTATCTACCCAATCACCAGTGTAGATCGAGTTTGAAACTATGTTGAGGTGATTAGTATGGACTAAGCCTCTACTTCTACCAAGTGCATGGCAATGCCAAGTAATGACAGTGGATGTTGTGTATCAAAAATTCACCAAGTTATTTTTCAAAACTTGTGTATCTACATTTGGGCTGACTTTGTAATATTGGTATTAACTTGTGTAACGGTTGAATTTGTAATTATGTAAATTGGATTGATATATATGTAATGTATTGTATCATATCAAAAGTAGAATGAAATATGAGATAATGTAAATGGAATGTAAGCACGTAAAGGTGAATCAAAAATAGAGTGAAGTGTATTGTAAGGCCATATCAGAAGTAGCAGGGTTATATCTATCACATAAAGGTGATTAATACGTCAAGTACCTCAATCAACAATTTAGTTGTAAGTCAAAGATCTATTGTTTCATGCAAACTGGTGAACCAACTTTAAATCCTTTAATAAGGTAGACTTAACAATCTTTTCTTAAATCTCTTTACCAAGTGCATACTTCATTTTATGTCTGTAAAACCTCTAACAAGGTGGACCTAGTAGTCCTAATTGCTCTTAATAGTGTAGATCATCAAAAGTGATCAATGTAAGCCTTAACAAGCCAACTTTATGCTACAGTATTGAAGTTTTGTGGGTATCATCCCCACCCAAGTTTTACTTTCTATTTGGAAGGTTTTTGGGTCACCAAATATTGTGATTATGGTGTCTTATGTTTCTTAATTTCTATGCATGCAATAGATAAGATTTATTAATATTAATGAAATTATTTTCTAGATTTGTTAAAAGGTTTTGTGGTTACCAATTCACCCCTCCCCTCTCAGTAACCTAGATAGTCCTAAATATTTCCAACAAGTACCCTTGTTCATAATGTCATATCTCTAAATCTATGATAGGTTAGGTCAAATGGATTGTACCATTGTGTTATACTCCAAAAATACTTTAAGTGTGCTAGTTTACAAGTTTTGACAAATCCATCTACACACTTTCCTAGGTCTGTTCCATTTGCAAAAAACACTTTTCTGCCATTGTCCCTAGTCCTGCAAATCCAACTAGCCAACTTCAAACCTTCACCAAATGTGTCCTATCATTTTTCATGAGCCCTAATCCAAAATTTATGTTGTCCTCATGAAAATGAATCAATGCCCCAATTTTTTTTCCCAAGTGTTTGTTAACCTAGTTTTCAAAGCCAAAACAAAATGCAATTTATGGTTTTTTGACATGTCTCCTTGCAGGAATTTCTGAGGAGCAACTTTGACAGTCAATATCTTTTGACTAATAATTTTTGATGAGAAGATATTTGACATGGTACAAGTGTGTGGAATAGAGAATCAATAGGATTGATTTTAGAGCCCAATCAAGTGTTTGGATTAGTTTTTAAGGCCACTCAAAGGACCCCCTAGCACAAAATTCACAATTTGCAAGAAGAAGCATAAAAAAGGGAAGTACCTAGAGAGGTGGTCATAAGAAATTTTACTTCCCCTTGTAAGAGCACCTACAAAAAATGATAGTTTTCTAGAAAAGCAATTGATTTTAGATTCAAAGCACAAGCCACAATTGTAGAATGAGATTTATCATGGGGAAAAATCCACAACATTGTTATTGACAAAGTTTATAGGTAGAGGTCTAGAGCAAGTAGGAAGGCTAACATTAGAGAAAAAATTAAGAATTAAAGTTGAAAATGGAGTGAAAAGTTCACATGATTTATTTCTCTCAAGCAATGATGTCAAGTTTTTAGCATGTAATAAAATTCTATAAGATTCACTAGAAAGCAACATTTCAAGACAGTCAAATATTTTTTCAAGAGAAGGTGAAAACTACAATTTTCCTAAAATTTTGCTAGCATCTTCATTGGGGAGTGTTTCAGAGAATGGCCAAGCTATAGTTATGTTTGATATTGAAGCTTTAGTTGAGGATAGCTCAGTGATTGATGACAACCACAATTCAAGTAGTTCAAAAGCATATGAATGCAAGTAAAGAGCTATATATTCTATTGTAAAACAATTGAAAAGGCTTTCTTTGGTTGAACCTAAGATATCTAAGTCATAAATTAAGATAAATTATCAAGATCAAGAAGATGAGTTACTAGCCTTGAAGGCAATTTATGGGGACGACATAATAGTATTTGATAGAGAAGATGATAGCCTGTGTGCACTAAGATATCTATTCATATTGAGATTCTCGAGAATATTTTAATTAGAGTAAGCCTTACACCATTTTTTTAATAGTTATGAACCTAGTGGAAATGATAATAGTTCTTCCTTAAGTGAAGATCCTTTTTTTGAAAACAAGTACACATTCAGTGTTCAACATCTTACTCCTATTGTATTGGTGTGCATTCTTCCTAAATCATATCCATATGATTTGCCTCCACAATATGCAATTTTATCTTACTAGTTGGATTTTGTTAGTATTGCAAAGTTTTGTTAGTGCTTGGACAAAATATATTGTGAATATTTAGGCAAGTTTAGAATTCAACTAGTGAATGATGTTTGGAATTTGAGTTACCATAGCTACAAGCTATGGTCAAGGAGTGTTTAAGGATTCACCCACTTGGGCCATTGCTCTTTTGGGCAAGGCTTGCAAGTTGCACAAGAAATGTTAGAGGCCACTACCAAAAAATGAAGAATCATGGAAGAAGTCCAACATACATTGAGGAGAGTAAAAGTGTAGGCCTTAACATTTTTAGATTGGAGAATCCAAGGCAGTATGTGAAGAGGAGGCAGTGTGAATTTTGACTAGGGAAGGCACACATGTACCTCACATAAGAAAAACATTTTTACTTCCTTTGGTAGCTGCAATTCATCATTGAGAAACATGTAGTCGAATGAGTAATCAGATTTGCAATAGGGGGGGTATCCTTTAGATGTCGATCTACTGGCATAGAACTAAGTAGATGATGTGATCATAATTTGCAAAGAGCTTGGGGAAGCATCTAGCATAGACTGGGGAAGGATTAGAAATGGAATTGTTTTCTATTCTAATATAATAAATTAAAGAACAGAGCATCCTCAATGACATTGAAGTAGGGAGAACTCATGCCTAAGGAGGCCACAGTTAAAAGGGAGCTCTATGCCAAAAGCATAGAGCTGCCCATGTGAAACTAAAGCAAGCCACAAGCATACAAAGATAGAAAGGATACAGTAGGAGATGGAATTTATTGCAAATCCTCTTAGAAGAGATCATTAATCCTTCAGGTCTAAAAGTGATGCCCATGAGGTAGAGCTTTCCCTTCAAAGATAGAATATGCTTGATTGGGAGAAAAAATGCAAGATGGCCAAGATAGATTACTTGAAGAATAGAGGTTACTAAATCAAAGGGAAGAGTATACAAATAAGAGGGATGAGGCTTTGAAACAAATTGAAAAGGAGCTAGAGGATGCCAAAAAGTAGATTGAGAATGATCATTCGACCTTAAAAGAGAAAGAGAAAAATATAAGGTTTAGGTTGACTGCTTTAGCCACAAGAGAAGAGAATGCTATTAAAAGAGAAATTCTTATTGATAAGAAAGAGAAAGAGTTGCTTGTCTTAAAAGAACAAACCAACAATGATGAGTAGTCACATGTGAAAGAAAAATAATGAACAAATTTTTAGTCCCACATCTGTTGTGATGTGGCATTTTATAATGTTTAATTACTATTCAACTTAAAAGATTTAATGTCTTAAAGAAATCACCCTTTTGGGAAGCTACTAGACTCATGTGGTGGAGCCTGCCATGGCTAGTAGATCGCTGAATGTTTTGGCCAAAAAGTTGCTAAATTCAGGTGGTTTCCATGTTACCACCAAAAGATGGGAGGTTTTGCGAGTAGCGACATGGTGACCTCCTAGAAAAGTTTAAAATCTGGTGAAAGGTTATGGGGCCAGTCTGAGTGGCATGTAAGTGGCCAAGGGAGATATAAGGAGATTTATTTTAAAATAATGTTTTTTTAAAAATCTCCAGTGCTCAATTCTCAATTGAAAATTTTGGTTTTGAAATGGTGAATTTTCTATAGTTAAAACTATAAAAATATTTTAAATTTTTCATTCTCATTCATTTAAACTGTTCATGGCCATGGTCTAGGGCCTAGAATTTCAAATGGCCACCATAAGGGTTATTTTAATTCAAAATATCAAGTATAATATACCATTGGAAAGGTCTCAAGACAAGGAATTCAAATATGAAATCAGATTTTGAGTAGGTCTTTATTGGTTAAAGTTATAGGCAATAATGCCAAATTGTGGCCTTCTCAGTGAAATTAGTGAAAATTGAACATACAGTTATAGGCCTAGTAAAAACACATGGAAAAAGGCCTATTGGGTTAGTTTTGAGAATATTATGCCATTCTGATATAATTTGGCTCCAATTTTCAGTTATGAAGAATATTTGTTTTCTAGCTGTGATGAATTTCAAGATTGAAGTTTGAGTCATGATTGAAGAATTAGATCTTTTTGAAATGAAAGAGGAAATGGAAAATATCTCTTGGTTATTATTGAATTCTTTCATACTATATGTGTAATTTCTCTCTTTCATTTTAGAGATTGTTGGGGAAATGTAGCGAATTGGAAAATGAAAAAGAAATTCTAAAATGAAAACATTTAGCAGAAATGGTTTATGGAATTGATGAAGTTTGAATGGATAGTATCTAGGATGTGTTAGTTCTAGACCATGAAGCTATGCTTTGGATATGATATCCCCTTCCCATCCCATTAATTTCTCATTTCCACCATTTTCTGTCTTGTATGATAGGATATGTATATTGTACTATCTAGTTTATTTGGTATTTTATGAGTCAATTTTATGCATTTTCATGTATTATTCCAAGGAAATCAATACAAAGATAAAAGGTGTTGAGTTTCATTTTAAATTTTGTCTCATTTCTTAGTGATTTGTAATTTTTTATGATCTTTGAACAAAGAGACTAAATCATAGTTGTAGTGAACAAAGAGACTAAATCATAGTTGTAGTTCCTTAAAGTTGTATGTTGTTTCATTGTTGCTTATAATTCAAGGAGTTATTTAAATGCTTCAGGGAAATCAACAAGGTTGCAGGTTTATTAAAGAGGATATCAAGTAAGAATGAGATTTAGATTGAACATTGATATCCAATTTACTAGGTAAATAGATAGATCAGGAGTCTTGGCATAGGATATGTGTCTTAGCTATCCAAAATGCATGAGAGAGATTTATGAATTACCCAATGGATGAGGCACTAATCAGCTATAGGATCATTAGTTTGTTGTCCATACTTGGGTTTCATCCATTTTCCCCACCCACATAAAATCAAAATCAAATTCAAATCATCTTTATATTTTATGTTTGAAGAGCAAAAATAGGATGCCCTCACTCAGCTTATGAATTGCATTGTCTTTCTTTGAACTATTGAAAATCTATGTTATTGCATGAGTCAATAGGGGAAATAAGGGTTTAATCTTCTTTGTTTAGATTCTAGACTATGTTTTCTTGCATTATTTACAAATTAGGATCTCTAGGTACTCTCACCTTGGTTTTGCAAAGCCAAAAGTGAAGTAAGCATTGTGCTTTGTTATGTTGGTCTAGATCCATTTGGGTAATTTTGAAGATGGGGAAGTAGCTAACCCTTAGACATTCCCATTTATGTTTCCCTCTACAAGATTTTATCATTGTGCATATCAAAACACCAATAGAACCAATTCCCATGTTTCATTCTTCACAATCAAATTTAGTTCTTCCTTCATTACTTGAATCTAATGATCATATTTACATGCTACATCTGCACTCTTAGGTTCAACTTGAGAAATTAGACATAATTTATCATTAACTCTATTTCTTGTCATCACACCTTTGTCTTTGCTTCCAATTATCTACTCTAGAGGGTGATTATTTGTCATGTTTCTATTAGAGGTAGGAATTACTAATTGAACTCTTATCTCTTCTTTTGGTTCATATCTCTATTATCCTCTTTGCTCAATAATTTTTACATCATTATGTGAATCATTGTTAGTCATAAAGAAAATTTCTACATTCTGTCTAACAATTCTAGTATTATCTTCTTCTTCATCAGAATTGTAATCTAACATATTTTCCTTAGTTCCAAACTTTTCATCAATTTTTACATTTCCACATTCAACTATTGTCTTAGTTATATGACTAAAATATATGTATGCTTTGCTTTTAAATGAATATCCAAGAAACATACCTTCATCACTTCTTGGATCAAACTTACCAATATCATTATCTCCCTTAATGTAACACTTGCTCCCAAATATTCTAAAATACTTAATTGATGGAGAGTGACCAAACCATAATTCATAAGGTGTTTTTTTCATACCTTTTCTAATTTATACTATGTTCATAGTTTATACTATTGTATTGACTACTTCTCTCCAAAATGTCTTAGAAATATCATTCTCAAATAACATTGCTCTTACTACCTCTTCTACTAATCTATTTCTTCTTTTTGCAATCCCATTATATTTAGGTGTCCTAGGTGAAGATAATTATCTCTTGATTCCATTCTCTTCACAAAAAATGTTAAACTCTCTAAAGGTGAATTCTCCTTCTCTATCTAATCTCAAAAAATTTATCTTAACACTAGATTCATTCTCAACTCTTTTATTAAATATCTTAGACTTATCAAATGCTTTGGACTTCTCTTTAAGAAACTCTACCCACATCATTCTAGTCAAATCATCAACAAAAATCATGAAATACCTTTCACCATGGAATCCTCTTCTTCTAGAGGGGTCACTCAGATTTGTGTGAACAATTTCTAGCTTCTCTATGGTTGTGAACTTCTTGCTAGGAAATGATACCTTCTTCTACTTAGCCAAAATATATTCTTTTCAAACAATATTAGTAGGCTTTATTATCTTAGATAAGTCTCTAACTGCAAATGTGCTACTAACTTTCACAATATTATCAAAGTTTATATGACAAAATCTCCTATGCCATAACCAACTATTATCCAATTTTGCAACCAACCATGTCATTTTAGTGGGATTCAATTTAAATACATTACCTCTAGACCTAGTTCCAATTCCAATCATCTTACCATCTTTATCCTTGATTGTGCAAGTCTTTTCTATGAATTTCAATTGATACCCTTTGTCCACCAACTATCCAAAACTCAAAAAATTATGCTTTAAGCCAACAAAAAAATAAACATCATCAGTGTTAGTCTTTCCATCTAAATTAATGGAACCTATTACTATAATGTGACAGGTTGTAGTGTTACCAACTCTAACAATAGTTCCTAAATTTAACAAACATATTCATATCACCAGTCGTGTGATGTGAACATCCATCATCTATTATCAAATCAAATTTCTTTTCAACTTAAGCAACTAGAGTTTTTTCTTCTCTAATTTCTTTATCAATATAATCTTCCTTAATAGCTACAAATCCTAGCTCATCATCACTTTCACTCTAACCTTTTTCATCAAATTCCTCTTCTTCATTAGCATATAGACAATTCCTAGGTTTTCTAGGATCAAAATTTCCCTTATAGTCTTTCTCTCTTTTAGGACATTTATATGCATAATGACCAAAGTGACTACAAATCTGACATTTAAAGATATTCTTTGTTAAAAATATAAGAGGAGTAACTATGAGGGGAGGGGTGAATCAGTTACCACTAAAATAAATACCAAATCCCTTAGATGTTAGTACAAAATAAACTCTAAAAGCTAAATTTTGTTGATGCTTGAGAAACACATAGAAAATTTTGTAACTCAGTAAGCACCAAAATTTTTAAGAAAATACTTAACATAAAACTTGAGATGTTATCTATGATTATTATTACTTTAAATCATTTGACGTCAAGATTTAATGTGGAAACATAAGTTGGGAAAAACCACCAATTGCAACTAGTTACTGATTTTCTCTCTTCTGAAGTGAGCCATGTTAGGAGCCAACCTTGTTAAAGGTTAAAAAATATACTATTAAGTGTGACCCTATTAGAGGATTTAATCACCCTGTTAGGAGTGGCCTTGTTAGAGGTCTTTGGAAAATTCAATAGAAATGCTACCTTGTTAGGGGATTTAAAAATAACTATAAAGACAACTCTGTTAAGAGATTTAGATCACTGCTACAATGGTTAGAGATTACTAATGACATGACCTGATTTGGATGCAACTTAATTATTGATTATAGATCTCAAATTTGGCTTGTATACTTGATCCTTCTTGGTTGAATATATCTTTTTAGCTTCACAAGGATATTCAACTTATCCTTCTAATTCTCTTCCTCTTAGCATCATCAAATATTCAATTTCTAAATCTCAACTTGACCTCATAGTTATATCTTTCATATTGTCAAGTCAACTAGAATGTAACTTAGAATAGTTAAAATTCATTCCTTAGTCAGCTAGAACCAACAAATAAATCAATTGAAACTAATATACCAAAACAAGAATATCCTTTGTTAGCTGACCCTACTCAGTAGACACTAATTGAGAAATTATTTTCCTATGTTAACTAAGTGAACTCAATCAACACTGCATATTCACAAAGTTCCTTTGGTAACTGAGTGAGCTTAGTTAGCATTGGTTCCATCCAATATTCCCTTCATTAGCCAAGTGAGCTTGATTAATACTCAACTTCTACAAACTTTCCTTTGGCTCCTGAGTGAGCTTAGCAAATACTACCTTTTGAACTAGGCAAGCTCTAGAATTCTTGGTAGACACAATTTTTTTTTAATTCAAAGACAATATAATTAAGCAATTGTATTCAACAATCTTCCTCTTTGGCATTGATGGCACCACAACATGTCATAGCATAATGAAAATTTTAGATAAAGAATAAAGTAAGGAACATGTCCTTAGTTTCATTCTAATTCTCATCCATGATAACTCCCTCTATTAGTATGAATTATTTATGCCTTTAGCTTCTCCCTCTATCAAAAAACTTCTATCTACTACAACTTCTTTTGGTAGAAAACTCTACCTTTGATATCAAACTAAATTCATTCCCCCTCTTTGAAATTTCTTTCTCTTTTTGTTTACAAAATTTCTATGAGATATGACAGAAAACTTCTCCCTCTTTGACATCTCATGCCAAAGACAATAATCAATATACCACAAGTATTGACTCATTTGCAATATGCCCTTGTCAATACTCCACCAACTGAATTATCTTCAACATGCTCTAGTTCATGTATTACTAAATCTCATTCATTTATTTAGTCCAACTTTCATTATCCAAAGTATCTTTAACATTTTTAGGTTCAAATTCAGCAAGTAAACATGTACCTTTCAATTTGTTTCTGATGATCTGATCAGGTGCATGATTTCTTCTGACATATCTTGCTAACACAAGTTCTTTGGATTTGGAGTGTGTTTCACTGATTTCATCATGAACTTCAGTATTAAGCTTGGGTCCCACTATCTTTAACTTAGGTCCATTAGACCTAGTTTGGTCTTATAGCATTTCAGTAGCTTCTAACTAAGATTCTAGTCCTTCAGACTATGACTTAGTAGATACTTCCTTCTAAACAAGGAAAACTCTAGAATGCCTGATAGATACAAAAAACTATCTTTAATGCCTGAGTGAGCTTGACATACACTGACTAGTAATGATATGAAATTTTGTGTAACATCAAAGAAAATACATAATTAATCAATTGTATTCAACAATTCTTACCTTCTTCAATCTTCTTATCTTCATTAGATTTGGTTCTACTTCCACTAGAAAAATATCCATTTGTACTTATACTTCTAGATAGACTTCATTGAATATTTAAGGCAATGAAGGCTATCTCCACTCTTGTCAATTCTCTAGATTGTCTCAAACCTACTTATTCTACTTCCTATCTTCCAAGAAATTTTTCCTTGGTAAACTCATTAGTACAGGGTATAAGTAGTTGAATTGTCTAAGATACTTGCTTGAATGGTGGTGTCAAAGTCTTTAAGATCTTCCACACAACCTCATCTTCTTCCTTGGTTTCACCATATGTCTTAATTCATGTAACAACCTTTAATAGTAAATTTTCTCTAGCTCTCATGTTACACATGAATAAATCTCTCTCTACTTCACTACATTCTTCAAGTTTCTCTTCTTGACAATTTCCTTATTGGTTTTAGTCAAAAGCCAATAACCCAGACCCATACATAATAGATGAGTCTTTATCTTCTCCTTCCAAATTTCATAGTTGAACCATCAAATCTAGGACTATCCTTTCTAAAAATATTTTCCACTAATCTCCTAAAGTTGTTAATATTTTCCTTTAAAGACTTAAGGCTTTGATACCAATTGCTAGAGTATATAGTCCACCAATATAACAAGGAAGGCAGAGGGGTGAATCATTTATCCAACTAATATCACAATTATCAACCTTATTAAACTTTAGCTACATGATCAATATAATTAGAAACAACAACAAGATACTCATTCACAATAACACTAGATATGTTAAGTAGGGAAACCCTTGATTAGAGGAAAAACCCCTATGGGGATGATACCCACAAGATGGTGCACTTATATAAATATTTCTTGTTAAAGGATGGACCTTATTAGGAGTCTATAACAATATTCAATACATATAAATCCTTATTAGGAGACTTTGAATCCCTTTTAGGAGATTCCAACCCTGCTAGGAGTTGCAGAAGATGGATGAACCCACTATCCAAACAACTTCAGGTCAAGACCAATGAACCCAATATCCAAATGATATTTTTATTATTCCTTGAAAAATAATAGAAATAAATTCTAATACTCCTTTCTCTTTCTATGTCTTGTCAACTAGACTTATGTTCCTAATCTTGTAAACAAATAAAAAATCTTGTATCTAATAATCCCTTAGATCACTTACTTGCATTCACTAAATAGTTGTCTCCTTTTTATAATTCACATAGAACATACACTCAAATACATTTTATAAATAAGGAAAACATCTTTCTTTTATACCATATCTTCAAAATAATTCTTTTAGTTGGCCTTGAGGCTTTTTCAATTAATTATAATAAGGTAATTAATTAATTCATAATTACAATAGCAATGTTAGCTCATTGTCTATACAACTTCTCACACATGTGACACTAGGAATTGTGCATTCACTGATGTTATCATTAGACTTTTGTATGTTATTGGATGACCACACATCTCTAGATTGTATCTCTATATATTAGAAGATATAATACAAACATTAGAAACCACTTCTTAGGCACTCTATCTCTACACTGCTCTCTATAAATCAGGCATATCTTATGTACATCTTTGACTTAGGCTCTGTACATTAAACCTTAACATCATAACACTATATCAAACATGTCCATGAATGTGCATCACCAAACAATAAAAATATTGTCCATACAAATAAGATCTCTTTCTACTACTCTAGGAGACTTTATAGACTTACTTCTATGTTTTCACCAATGAAAAACATAGTCATGAGTGAAACATATCAATACTCTCCAATGCTAAGGATAATCCCCCAAAGGAATACCATGAATATTCATATTAACATGGTTTTTACCACTCGATCATGTTGGTGCTATTGGTAATATGGTCAAATAGATATCTTGAGAGTCATCATTTATGAAAATATGTATTCAACATTTCATTTATTCATTTAGAGTTAGAAAATTGTCTAAGTGTTGGATAGTTTGTAGCAACACAAAGACAAATGAGATTTGTATAGATGAAACACTTTGAGTTAGATCATGTGCATTTCATGAAATCTTTATGATAGCTTCGTGATGATGCATGCTAGTGAATAGATGTGTATAGATACTATGGCTTGATTTATAATTAAAATACCGGTGTGGGTATTTGATAGAGTAGAGCATAGCATAGCAAAGAATTGAGTTGTATGACTTAAGGAATTATTTTGGTAACAAAATAATTACTAAGTCATGATGATATGACTTTGTGGATATTATTACATCAATTATTTTATATTATATCAAGCATGTGAACACATGAAGGTAGACTAGGTAGAGAATTACTAATTTGCGAAGTATAAGTAAAGATCTTATCTTGTGCAAATAAGTGTGCTAGATGTGGAAATTGCATGATATGAAAACTATTATATGGAAAACTTGAAAGCTATATGAGCCTTATGTGATGTGAGATATGATGTATGATTAGAGAAAGTACAAATTACATGAGTGAGAAATTATTGTATGTATATCTATAGTTGTGAAGAACTTTATTGTATAAATGCATGTTAGGGTAGTGGGCTCTTCTTGCAAACATTGTAATTGTTCTACCAACTCCTAATAGGGTGGAAGAAACTCCTAATAGGATTGAGGCTTCTAACAAGCACTCAAGACATTATATGTACTTCATAGACTCCTAACAGGGTCAATATCCTTAACATGATCCTTTTGTTTAGTGAGTTATCTTGTGGGTATCATCCCCACTAGGGTTTTCCCTTGGCTAGAGTGTCCCTAGTTAGCAAATAATGTGTTATGAGTTCTCTATGCATATAGTTATATTTTTTGTTAAAAATTGTTAGTTTACTTTCATATACAAGCTATAAAGTAAGTAACAATATTCAATTATGGGAAAAAGTTTGTAGAATATTGATTCACTCCCTTTCAGTATTATCTATTTCTAAAAATTGGTATCAGAGCCCAGTTAATATAAATAAGCTTAACAATTTAAGTAAGATCCCTATGGATATGAAATAGTTAAAGAAACACCTTGAAGAAGCTTTTAAACAGATTGAACCTCTTACAGAAGAAAGAGAAAACCTAAAAGAAAGGTATGAAGATGCAAAATCTTACATTAGCAAACTAATAGACAAGATTGACGATTTGAAATTTGACAAGAAATCTTTTTTGCAGACTAATGATAATGATGAAATAGGAAATCTCAAAAAAGAAAATGAGATCTTGAAACATGAACTAAAAATTGTTGAACTTAAGTTGAGTCTTAAGAAAGATGGTAGTAAGAGTGAACTTGATCTGAAATTTAAGAATTCAGACCCTAAATCCTAGTTAAGTGAAGTAACATCTAAATTAGATTCTATTAAGATTGGGTATGTAGAATTGGAAAAGTACAATATCATTGTGAAAGAGAATCGACACAAGATAAGCAATAGTTAGAGAAACTTTATTCCAGTAGTGACAAGATTGATGAACATATATTTCACCAGAGACCTTGTTATGATAAGATAGGACTTGGATATCTTATTGGAGAGAAATTAGCCAAGAAAATTGAAATAAGAAAAGAACTAGATCCAATTGATGAATCCCCTAAATAATATGATGTGGGAAAAGTAGACTCAAGCACAACTATTGAAGTATGAAAAGAGATTGAATTAGTTAATTTGTTAGCAAAACATGATGAGCCTAAGAAAATAGAGCAAGTTGATAAATCTAAGAAAGATGAACCACCCAAGGAAGTGAGACATGATTTCAGAGGTAGATGTTTCATATGCAATGAATTTGGTCATATGAAAAGAGATTGCACACGAAAGTCTTTTAAACCTATTACTAATTTCTATTGTTATAATTGTCATGGTTATGGACATGAAGCAGTAGATTGTAAGAAACTTATGTTTGATGGTAATAATGCAAATAGTAGAATTTTTAAGAATACTAATCCTATAGGTAATAAAAGAGGGATATCATAGAGCCTATCTAAGGATGGAGAAAGACCTATTGGAGAAAAGAAATAGCTTGTGTGTTACAAGTGTAACAAACTTGGACACATTGTAAGAAATTGCAAAGCACTTGGTAGACAAAATGGAATGAATTAGAGAAGGAATGTACCTGTATGTTAGTTATGTAATAAATTTGGATGCACAGTGATATATTGAAAAATGGATAAAAGAAACTTCAATAGGAATCCTAACTACAGAAGGAAAAAAAATAGAAATGATAGAAGAAATGGAAATGGTAGTGATAATAGTCAAAAGGAAGAAATCAAAGAACATGTTGAGGAATTCAAGGAGGCATTTGTAAAATCTAAGGATATAGAAAGTCCTTATATAGTGTTGGAGGAACAATATATCTATGCACCTAATGAGACATTCAAGTCAACTATTGTTTGTGACTCATCCTACCTAAATTAAGAAGCTTTAGAAGAGATAGAGCATTAGTTGGTGAGAACTAATGTCAAAGAGTGATTTGGAAGTTGTGCAATTAATAGGAGGTAAAAGACATAGAAATGAAGCTATGGTCAAGTGTGGAAGCTTAGACATGATCACAGTAAGTGAAATTTAAAAAACAAGTTTACTGGTAAATAGAGATAGTATTTGAATTTGTGATAGATATGCATTTCATGCATAGTGTGATTTGAAATGAGTTAAGGATTACAAACTGTTAGAGTAAATAATTAATTAATTGTTAATTATTTATTCTATTACTTAAGCTTACTTAGGTTAGTGCATGTAGTTGAGGTTAGTTGTTGACAACATGGGAGTTTTTTCCCTTTAGCATACTTATCTTTTCCACCTCTTGTGGATGTGTGCTTAGTTGTCAACCTTATCTCCTACCCCATTCCAGCTTATTCTACAAGCTTCCATTAAGCCTTTTTATTTGGTCTCTCATTCATTGTAAATTCATTCCATTCACATAGCAATTTTAATTTTCTATTGTGAAATATTCTCTTGTATGGTATTTGCTTCAAGCTCTTTGCTCCCTAGGTTTCTCTTTAGCAAGCTATTTGCATTGCAGGTGATCTTGGTGCATTTCTGAATTTGGATTCTCAACTCCTACATGGTATCAGAGCCTCCCTGCTACTTCTTTTTTGAAGGATATTTGAAACTATAGTTTGGAGTCACAAACCCTAGTTTGTTTATGCATTTTTCTTCAAATCAAGGGTAGAGAAATTTTTCAGAGCACTTTGGGGTCAAATGGACACTGCCATTGGATCTAGAAGGCCGTTTGTAGTTAGGTTTCATATAAAACCTTTTGTTTTTTGCTACAAGAATTTTTTTGAATTTTTTTTAGCCTCCTTGGTTGTAGTCGTATGACTGTACGGATGTGCAGTTAAAAAAAATTTAAAAATGTGCCACCACTGTAGTAGTGCTTGTGCACCATTGCGAGGTAGCCAACACTCCACTAGCACACCGCTAATCTACCAATGTGCCACCAGTGATAGTCCCCACCTCCTCCATCACCAATGCACCACCAAATCTCCACTCACCCTAGTGGTGCCACTAAGTTCTCCTCCTGGGAACCACTGCCACCGACAGTCTTCACATAGACACCACCTTCGATGATGATGTCACTTTTAGGCACTATAATGTCATTTCCTAATGATGACATCATCTTTTTGATGCTAATGTCATTGTACCATGCCACCTTGCTGATGTCATCTTACTAGTTACTGATATCATCTTTTTGGAAAACACATTTTTTTTCCAAAAATGGCCTTATGATGGCCGTGCAGGCATCAAATTTAATAGTGTCTGTAATTTTCTAGCAAGGTACAATTTTGGAGCAGCAGTCATTTTTTTGCCATAACTTGAGCATACAAAGGTCTTTTTCCAATCTGAAAGAAGTATCAAAAAGTTGACTTAGAGATGAAGACATTGGTGCTAGTTTCATCAAATTCTAAGTTTGATTGAGCTCTTATTTTTAGTGTCAAAGTAGAGGCTTGTGTTTCCTCCTTTACATCAACAAATCCAAGTTCTTTTCAAGTTTTTTACTTTTCATAGTTGTTTTTTTATAGTATTTGAGAGATATTCTTGTACATTTGTGGGGGGGGGGGGTGTCTTTATTTTCTATAATTTACTTTAGTTAAGACCCTTCTACTTCCATCTTCTTCTTTCTCTCAACGGAAGATCCATCTATGACTTGTCTCACACCACACAACTACCACACCTAGAAGGCACAAATGACTAGGCTTCTCATGTCAAGAGGTCTATGTTCTTGTCTAGATGAGAATCAACCTATTCTTACATGACCTTTTGAGGTTCTAAAGCATAGAGAAAAAATGGATGAAGCCATGGGATTGATTGCACTTAACATTTTAGATAGTCTATTATTTCATTTGGATGGTTTGACTACTCCACGGGCTTATTGGTAGAAATTGCAGTCTTTGTTTGGTTAGGTGAATGAGTTCTAGGTAGTTCAGTTGGATGTAGAGTTGACTTCTTTGTCACCAAGAAACTTTCCCACCATTGAGGATTTTCTAATGAAGTTCAAATCCCTACATGTAATTTTACAAGAATATAGGAAGAACAAAACTAATGATGAGTGCATATTCTTGATACTCTCAAAGCTAAAGGGGTAGTATTAGGTTTTTTCTTCTACTTTCTACTCCACCATGGATGCCTTTGGAGATAGATATAGGATTCCTACATTCAAGACATTTTGTGATAGGTTAACTAGGGAACAGGCAAAGATCCAACGGGTGGATGCCTCTAGGTCTTCCAGCCAAGCATTGGTTGCTCAAAATTCTAAGGGGAAATCAAAGAAGAAAGGAAAATCAAAGAAAGACACATCAAAATCTGATCCTAAGCCTCTAGCTAATCCTCCAGCAAACCCTCCCAAGAGTAAATATTCTTCAAAGTTGGGTGAGCCTACCTCCAAGACCAAGAAGAAATCGAGTGAGAACTGTAGTTTTTGTGGGAAAGATGGACATTCAATTTGTAGGTGTTGGAAACAATTGGAGGCTTTAGAGGAAGCCATGAAGGAGCATCACATTTTAGCTCCTCAGTCTTCATCTCCACCTATAGGGAAAGATCATGCTCTTTTTGCACGAGCCATGACTTTAGCACCTTCATGGATTCTTGATTCCAAGGCTTCTGACCACATAAAAAACACTCCTAAGTTGCTTACTTTTCTTGCTCCTTGTGCCACCACATAGATTGTAGTTGGGAACTCTTCACAACTTTTAGTTTTAGGTTTTGGTATTGTTGCTTTGGTCAGGTGCTATCTACATGATGTACTTTGTGTTCTTGATATTTCAATGAACCTTCTATTTATCTATTAGATTTTCCACTTTGGCTCTAGGAAGACAATTGAGTTCTCACCACATGATGTGGTTATTTGGGACTTGCATGATCTAGAGATGATTGTGGCCATTGGGATTATTGACTCTGCATCTCACCTTTACAGATTTGGTGCATTTGATTATTTTCATGACACAAGTTCATGTTTAGTTGCACATACAAATTTAGTAAGAAAACTTTGGCATGAACATTTTGGGCATGTCAATTACATATATCTTTAGTAGATGAGCACATAGGCACTTGTTCTTGGGCTTCCCTAGATTTCCTAGCCAAATGGTGTTTGTCAGGGATGTGCACTTGGCAAGAAACATAGGGATTCTTTTCCACATGGATGAACCACTCGTCCTTTAGCACCTTTGGAGTTGATTCATAGTAACCTCATGTCATTTCCTACTCCTTCTTTTTCAGGAGCTAGATATGTGCTTACATTTATTGATGACTTCTCTAGACACACAGGGGTGTACTTTCTTAAGTACAAGTTTGATGCCTTCAACTCATTTTGAGTTTTTAAGGCATTTATAGAGAAGCAATCTATGCTTTCTATTTGGAAAATATGCATGGACAATGGGGAGGAGTATGTGAACCAGGCTTTTAGAGATTTTTTTTTTGAGCATGGTCTTTAGCATCAAATTTCAATGCCCTACACTCCTTAGTAGAATGGTTTGGCTGAGATGAAGAACAAAACCCTTCAAGAGATGGCAAATTGCATGATTCAGTCTAGGTCCATGGATTCATGTTTTTGGGCAGAAGTAGTCAATTGTGCCAACTACATTTAGAATCGGATGCCCTATAAGGCACTTTGACATATGACTTCTAAGGAGGCATGGTCCCATGTCAAGCCTGATGTGTTGTCATTTAGAGTATTTGGGAGTACAACATGTGCTTTTGTGCCAGATGCTTAGAGGAAAGTTATTGAATTGAAGAGCCGACCACTAATTTTTGTTGGCTACTGGGAGGATGTAAAGGCTTATAGGTTATTTTATTCTAATTCCAGAGAGGTCCTATTTCAACAGGATGTCCAATTTGATGAGAGCCCTCCTGCAGTATATTCCTTGCCTCCAACAACTCCTTTAGCTCCCACTACTTCCTCTTCATTTCCAAATGGTTTCATAGATAATGAGGATGATGATCATGGTGATCCCAATATACGTCCACCATAGGATCCTCCCTAGATGCTTAAATGGGCTTGAGCTACTATTAGGCTACAAGATCTCTAGCTGGTGACCCATCCACATCTTGTCACACTCATTCTTACACTATGGGTTCTAGTCTACTTAGTCATGCTGTTAGTACTGATCCTTAGACATTTGTGGAGGTGACAGGACATTCAAAATGGGACAGTACAATAGAGGAGGAATATTCTTCTTTGATGAAGAACCACACATGGGATCTTTGTCCTCTTCCCAAGGGGAGAAAGCTAGTGCATTATAAGTGGATTTATCACACTAAGTATGCTTCTGATGGTTCTATTGATAAGCATAAGGCTTGTCTAGTTGCAAAGGGTTTTTCATAGGTTGAGGGTGTTGATTATTCCAAGACATTTTCCCCTATTGCCAGGATGAATTCTATTCACCATGTCTCATCCCTCATAGCTTCATAGGGATGTGAAATTTGCCTTCTTGCACGGTGATATCACTGAGGAGATTTATATGGAGCAGCTTCCAGGTTTTGTGTAGGATCCCACGTTGGTTTGTAGGCTTTGAAATTCATTTTATGGTCTCAAGAAAACCCCTAGGGCTTGGTATGAGAAGATGGACTCCTTTCTACTATCTACAGGCTTCACTCATTGCCATTTTGATCCCACGGTGTACATTCAGCATCTTGGTGATGAGTTTCTAATTCTTGTTTTGTATGTTGATGATCTTATCCTTACAGGTAGTTCGTCATCCATGCTCTAGGATGTTAAAAATGCACTGATGGACCAGTTCAAAATGACTGATCTTGGTTTGCTAAACTACTTTCTTGGTCTTTAGATTCATTAGTCTTGCAGTAGCATTTTTGTTTATCAACACAAGTATGCTCTTGACATGCTTCATTGCTTTCACATTTTTGATTGCAAGGTTGCTCCTAAACCATTTCAGTTAGGTGTTACTTTGTCTACCTCTTGCCCCTCATCTACAGTGGATGCTATTTTGTATCGACAGTTGGTTGGCAACCTATTGTACCTAATACACATGTGCCCTAATCTTTCTTTTGTGGTTGGCCTAGTCTCTCAGTTCTCTCAGGACCCTCATGAGAGTCATTGGCAAGATGCCAGGCATATTCTGCATTATATTTAGGGCACACTCATGTATGGCATTCACTACGGGACTCCTCACATTGTTGGCTAAATTAACTCAGATTGGGTCAGTGATGTCAATGATTAGAAGTCTACTTCTAGCTTTATGTTTTGCCTTGGCTCTAGTCCCATCACATGGTCATATAAGAAGTAGCATGCTCAAGCACTTTCATCTACAGAGGCTGAGTATAGGGCCACAATTCTTGCTATTTAGGAGGCTTTATGGCTTCGTCAGTTGATGACTGAGTTTGGATTTCCTCTTGATCATCCCACTATTTTATGTTGTGATAATTAGATGCCATCCACATTTCTTGCAACCTAGTGGAACATCATTGTACCAAGCACATTGAGTTGCACATGCATTTCATCTGTTAGTTGATCTAGGATGGTGTTATTGCATTGGAGTATATTCCTACCACTGGACAGGTTGTCGACATCTTCACTAAGCCTTTTGCATCACCCTGCTTTCTTTAGTTGCAGTCAATGCTTGGGGTTACAGAAGTTTTCCTTAGGGGCACTGGTTAAGGCCTTCCTTCCTTCACTTCATGTTTTTTCTTTAACATGTTTTTTTTACCTCTTTTTGGAGGAGGGTTTTTCCCATGTGGTTTTTCCTCTTTCTCCATTTACAGAGGTTGCATTTTCTTGCATTGTACTTGGGTACCTAAAATGGCCTCTTTGTCGAGACCCATTTTGCATTTTTCCCTTTGTTTTGTGAGCTTAAGGCATTCCTCTAAGTTGCACTTAAGGGGGGGTGTTAGATTAAATAATTAATTAATTGTTAATTATTTATTCTATTTACTTAAGTTTACTTAGGTTAATGCATGTAGTTGAGGTTAGTTGTTGACAACACAAGAGTTTGCTCCCTTTAGTAAACTTAACTTTTCCACCTCTTGTGGATGTGTGCTTAGTTGTTAACCTTATCTCCTACCTCACTCCAGCTTGTTCTACAAGCTTCCATGAGGCCTTTTTATTTGGTCTCTCATTCATTATTAATTTATTCCATTCACATAGCAATTCTAATTTCCTATTGTGAAATATTCTCTTGTGTGGTATTTGCTTCAAGCTCTTTTCTCCCTAGGTTTTGCTTTAGCAAGCTATTTGCATTGCAAGTGATCTTGGTGCATTTCTGGAGTTGGATTCTCAACTCCTACACAAACAAGATTGTGAGTATAGTCTTTTCATGTGAAGTGTCTTGAGAAAATTGAAGAGCAATTTGACAATGATTTAAAGTGTTAAAAAAAGTTCTTGAAGTGCAAATTTATAGAAGCCCTAAAATATGATTGTTAAGGTATTTTATAGAGTTTGAATTTAGTTTTTAGTGCTTACAATTACAATTAAAATTTCTAGTCAAATTGTTTATGATTCTAGTGAAAGCCCAAGATATGTATTTAAGAAAAACTTGTTTGTTTCACTTATGGATGACCTATTAGGTGCATTTTTACAAGTTTTAGAGAATGTGTTTTATGTTGAAGATATCAAAAGATAAATACAATGCAAGATAAAGAGTATAAATGATTATGATAAACACAAGGACTTAGGAGTCATGTGTAATACTGACTTAACTTTAAAGTCTAAGTATGCATACCTAGATGGTTTGAATCTTGTGAAGTATATGTTTTGTGGTGAGTTTGACAACTATGATTGGACCCAAATAATTCTAAGTAGAGTCCATGATGATATGTTATGGTTAGGTGATGTGTAGGTAACAATTAAAAATGATTTAATTCATAAGGTCACATGTTTAAGTAATGAGGTATGTAATCCTATTAATGACAAGAATGTGGGGAAAACTACTGAGACCAACTTAATCACGAAATTTGATGGAAGGAACATAAAAGTAGATATGATTCAAGACAGAGGAGTAAAAGTTTTGAGTAAGATATTAGGATATAAGTTTGACCATGGGTCAAGGGTTAACTCATTACTAGTTGGATTCTTACATGTCACATATGCAATAGAAGTTGAAGGAAGAAAAGTGAATCTATGTGAAATAATAAGATTATAGTTGTTAGACAACATTTCCAAACTGAGGAAGACCAAGAGCACAATCTTTAGATTTGAGTCCCTACTAACTCATTTGATTTTCTATGCAACAAGGAAGTTGCCAGGTATGACTAATTGTGAGAGACACAAGTCCATAATGAAGTTTGTAACTTAATGCTATAGGTCAAGGTTGGAAAGTGTCAAAGATAATGATATTGATAGAATAATGAAGAACTTCCAGAGTGACATGAAAATAAGGTACAAAATACCTCCCTTCATGGTAGATAATTACAAGGATGATATATGGCTCATGGTAGAAACTGATAACACCTACATGGAAGCTATGGAACCAAGGGTAAAGTTCATAGGACCCATGGGATATGAGATGAGTGAATAACTCATTGAAGGATATGTATAGTGTTGGTCTGATTTTTTCAAAGTATTTTTCCCCATTTAAAAAAAAAAGTCAGAATTGAATTTGTCAAGTGGAGACTAGGGTTTTCACTGTAATCCTACAAAATCTTGGTAGCATTTGAATTTTCTTGTCAAAACCCTAAATCTTGTTTCCTTTTAAATTTTCAAGAGTGAAACTTTTAAAAAATATGCGAATATTCCCATCCTTTTCAAAATTTCCACACCCCGAGTCTCCCCATTTCTTTTCTGTTTCTCACCGTCTGATCGCTAAAAGATCTACAACAATCTCTATCTCACTATGAAAAGATGCGAGTGTTTTACCCTTAGTGACATAGCAACTGCCACTAAGTTGAAGAGTAGTGCCATCAAATGGAGATACAGTGATTGAAGATTATTTTGCTTCAGAAATATTTGATCACGTTTTTATGACAGACGTGTCAAAACCTGAAAAGGGGTTAGAACATTGAAGTACAAAAGACATCAATAGAAATCTCAATTTTTTCAATTATTTGCTTTGTCGCTATCAAAAAAATTGAGCACTTCACCGTTAGCGACATGGAACCTTTACCAAAAATAATGGCCGACAGTCACTTTTAAGTTTTTTGATGATAGTAAGTTTTCCAAGCTACGTGATGGATGTGCAGTTTTATTGCAATGTCAGAAGCATTAATGAAGGTTGTTATGAATTCACTTGCCTTTATATTTTTGGCCCTAAATTTTGATGAGTCCTAGAAAATCACTATGTCACTATCAGAGAATTTGTGTTTCTCATTGTTAGCGACATAGCACCTAGACGAAAAGTAATACTGCAACAACATTTCAGAGAAAGTGGGTCCCAAAAAATGCTCTTTCAATAATCATTTATAATGCTTTGGAACACAATGGCATCTAATGGGCTACACATATACACCAAGAAAAGTGACGACATCAGAGGTCACTATATCGCTATCAGAAACTTGTTCTTCTCACCGTCAGTGACATAGCACCTAACTAGGAAATAAACACACGTGGGCCCCAAGTAGCATGGTAATATGGCCAGGTTTTTAAAATATGAATCTAAATGCTAGTAGGGTAGGGTTTCCTCATGTAATCAATAATTGGACCCATGCCCTAATTCATAAAACATATGAAAGATTTTGATCATTAGATCTATATCAAATCTACGATCATCACTATCTTGCTATGGTGAGTTGCATGAAGGTTATGAATAGTGACATAGTGACAAGGGGCCCACCATATTTCTTTTAAGTAATGCATCAAATATCTCCCACACGATCAATGCAAAATCAATGATGGTCTCTATCTCGCTATGGCAAGGTGCTCACTTTTTATGTATAGCAAGATAGCGACTCAGCGATTAATGTCCTTAGAATTCTATGAGTCCAGTTCAAAAGTACCAACAATGAAGGAAAGGTACACATGGAAAATTTTCAT
The DNA here is from genome assembly GCA_028749045.1 of Cupressus sempervirens. Classification (NCBI taxonomy): domain Eukaryota; kingdom Viridiplantae; phylum Streptophyta; class Pinopsida; order Cupressales; family Cupressaceae; genus Cupressus; species Cupressus sempervirens. The sequence goes on from CM053793.1 coordinate 730,333,543, forward strand.
TGGGTTGATTACCAACTTGTCAACTGGAACATGAGTCATCTTTTCTTGCATCCCTGGATCGTAGGATTTTTTGAAAATCTATGGTGTAAATTTGAATGGACAAGGTGATGCCACCCTGTGAATTTATGAGAAATGAAAGCTTCGCATGTGAGAAAAAATAGAGTATAACATAGAAGATTTTCTTAATTCCACCTTATGTGAACAAAGATTCGAAGCATTTCTAAGTAGAAGTAGCTATTGAGAAAATAGTGTTGAATTTGGTAAGACTGTGAAGCAGTTTGTTTGTAGAAAGATTGTAGAAATACTGAGAAGAACTAGAGAGGAATTCAAAAGTAAGTATTTGCACTATAATCCTTGCACTATTTCAATTTATTTGAGAGTTAATGAAAAATGGCTCCAAAGTAGAAGGTGTTTTCTGGTCAAGAGAACTATTTGGATAGGAATGTCCACAATGATTTACTTGAACTGCTCCCTCCTTCCACTATTGAAACTGTAGAAGTTAAAAGGCTAACTTCATTAAACCCTAGGCTGAGAATAATAGATGGGCTGTATGACAAGGGGAACTAGGTTAGAGATCCAACAACTTCATAGACTGGTCTTGTTTTGTTCAAAAAATGGTTTTTAGATAGGAACCTTTTTGCCCCACATGCCAATATTCAGAATTTTGATCTAGGGAAACTGGTGGTTCCCAGTGTTTTCATGGACTATGATCTTTTGGAAGCTGTAGCTAAGAACTATGACCAAGCCCTTAGAGTAGTGAGGAGAACTAATGGTGAAATCTTAATTACAATCAACCCAAAGGAAATTAGGGAGGTTTTTAGTTTAGGGCATGTCATTGATTATCATGTGCCCATTGATTTGAAAGGGTTAGAGAATGAATATATGTCTAAGAAAGATGTAGTTTGGAAAGGTGCACTGAGGGCACACATAGGTAGAATTGGAACACTGCCAGCAATAACAACATCCTCCAGGGAACCTTTCAAAAGGGCATATTTCAATTTTAGGGCTATAGAAATATATAGGCCCTTGTGCAAAGTTTTTGGGAGAGATGAAGAGGATTTTATGCCTATGGATATTATGTATATGATTACTCAAATTTCCTCTTTTGATGTGGATATAATTTTCGATTTTGCTTCCTACTTAGCTGAGGAGATTCACATTGGACTGAATGGAATTGCTAAAGGTAAGGTGGAACAAACTTTTGGCCATTATTCTTTATTAATTCACATGTTCTTGTTTAAAAGAGTTACACATTTTGGTAAATAAATGGAATTAAATAGAGAAGAGAATGGGGAAGCACTACTAGTTCAATTGTGGAATGTAGATATGACTTGGGATGCAGAGAATGTTAGTTTTTTTAGGTTTGATAGATATTTTGCTTCAAAGCTGAGATGCCTTGTATTAAGGGACAATCCCATAATCCTCAAAGCATTAATGGGTCTCATTAGGCCTATGGAAAATCCAAGTAGTTTGAAAGTTTCACATAATTGGGGAGATGTTATTCCATACTCTGTTTCTACTATATTTAGAGTATATGGTTTTAAAGGAAGCCCTCACATACAACCTTACGAAATGCTGGGAGGAGTGGAGGAAACCCTTCTATTGAAGAGACAAAAGGGGTCAATTTTTCCCACTTTCATAGTGGCTCATCAATTTGTAATCACAAAAGGGGGTTGGCTTTCTCTGCACAAGATTTTGGATCCTTATAAGATGGCTACTTCTCAACCTTATTTTTGTGATTATGAAGGTTTTTATCATTTGGCTCTTAGGAACAGAATTAAGGTTGGTAAAATCGAGCATGAACTTTATTTTCTTCAAGACTTAATAAGGAATGAGTACTCCTTGCAGGAGCAAGAGACTAGAAAAGAAAAGTGGAGAGTCTTTTCTAAAATTTTGGATTTCATTCATTGTTTTGATCCAGATTATAGTCCTTTGGACAATGTAGTTACAAATGTAGATAAGATGAGAAAAATTATGAATAATTTTCCTGAAATAATAGAGGCAATGAATGACAATAAGAAATTATTTATTAGGTTATACCTAGATAAGGCCAAGGTATACTATTTTTCAAAATAAAAGGAATATTGTGGACAAGGCAAACAAATAATTGAGTCCACTAGTAATGTTTCAGAAGAGAGGCCTTCTAAGCCCTCCCCTAAGAGGAGAAAAATAATAAGAGAGGAGGATCCTCATGTTGAGGAGTATTCACCTTCATAGACCCCTTTGAGAATTGAGGAGGAGCAACTCACTAATGAGAAAATTGAATAAATTGGGTCACAAGGGAGAGTTTTTGTTACCAAAATAGAGATTGATGAAGGGAACCCCTAGGAGCCTCCTGTGCCAACCTTTGAGATGACTATAGCCAATTTTAGGGGAAGGAAATTGAATCTTGTTTTGGAATAAGCTGACCAACAATTTTTGTCAGATGATAGTTTTGTAAAGTCTAGGGCTTTCCATCAATTTGCTTGGAGGGAAAACATGCACAATTTTGAGGAAAGATGTAAGAACATGAAAATAGAGAATCTAGAAATGGATGAAGCCTCCATCCAAACCCAAATAAAAGAACAAATTGTCGGTGTAAATATGTATTTTACTATTTACACTTACTTAATTTTACTTAGGTTAATGCATTATTTAATTATTTTGCATTATATTATTATTTTTTATTTGTGAGACACTTAGGAGTTTGCACACCTTGTGAGTTGTCATGTTGATAACATAGAGTACACAACTCTATTTGAGTACATGGTGTCTACAACACTATTTTGCATGTCCCACCCTTGTAGACTTAACCTCTCATCACCACACTTACTTTTGTGCTTAATGGAGGATAATCCATATCTAGTGGACATGTGCTTGGTTGTATGACACATCATGATGCTAACTTCTATGCATTCTAGAAGCTCTCCTGAGGCCTTTATATTCAGGCACTCCTAGTGTACTCTATGAACAAGTTATTGAATACATTGGTATTCTGATCATACTCTCTCTCTTCTTGGTCTACTGTGTGCTTGTGTTTGAGTTTTTAGTTCTTGGGTGAATTTTTCCCTTGGGTGAATTTGGAGATTTTCTCATCACAAGCCATTCAAGACCTCTTGCTTGCTTCATTACCTCAGTCTAAATCCAGAGTGCTGTAGAAATTGGGAGCATCCAGCATTAGATCTAACCTCGCCATTGTATTCGGAATGTTGAACTAGTGAAAATCAACTATAAGCACACCTACCTTGGCCCTAAGTCGACTGTGAGGCAAATTAGAACCTGGAAGCCCCAATTTACGGTATGGGTATGGTCATTTTTGATGATTTATTTGATTAATTTTGGATCTATAATTTTTAATTTCTTTGCACTTTCATTTTCATCACATTTTGCAAAAAAAATTTTGCCCTTCGGGCACACGTCAAAGAAAATATTTTTTGATAGACTCGAACAGTGACACCCTGGATCTATCGTTTAGAAGAAAATTTTTATATTTTGCAAGGTTCATGCATTTTTAAAGTGAGTGGCCTTATCCCATCCAGCCCATATACTCTGCAATCAAAATTGCTAGGCCATACGTACGACATCGCTCACCAATCCAGTGATGCTGCCCTGTTCTTCGAAATTTGGCAACCAACACATACCCCTGGCAACTATAGTTAACACATCAACCGCCAAGCAAGGCTCGCTATTTATATTTCATTTTTGGAAGCTTGTTTACAAAATACACAGACCTCAAACTCTCATCAAATGTGGGACTAATTTGCAGGGATTCTTGGCTGTCTGAGCATATTTTGGCAATCGCCAAACTCATTCCGGCATCGCGGACAAGCGGTAACATCATGGAGAATTCTGGCATCGCAAACACGCGGCAATATTTGCAAAGACCGACCCTTCCACGGTGGCATCCTAGTTTGGGACACATTGTAGTACATCTCTACCCACCCTATGATATTTCATGCCACATGATGAAATCTGCTACAGTCCATGCAGTGACGCAGACATCCAGCATAGCCCAGTCAGCCACCTCATCGCTGAGCTAGTGTCCACGTGGACATGCCAGCCTGCTAGTCCAGTTAGTTCCATATCTACATCTAGAGACCCATGTCAGCATCCCATGTAGCAATTTTTGTACATTTTTGTATGATTCTATATGGTACAGACTGACAACTCAACTGCCACGTCACCCAAAGGGGACTTTTCCTTGCTGATATCATCATTTTGCTTTGTTAAATTTGATGCCCATCTGGATGTCAGTCCAGGGCATTTTATAACTATTTTGAAGGCCATTTGATCATCAAATGTAGTATCACAATTTCTCCTCCAGACCCCTCTACAAATTTCTTTTCAGTTTGGCAACCTGACTTTGAGAGCTGATATCTCAAACATTCGGACTCCGATTTAGGTGCAATTTTTTTTGAAATCAGGTAAAATTTCTTGAATTTTCTAGTGGTGGTGTTGTTTTTTGGTTTTAGTGCACAATTTTTAAAAAAAAAATTCATTTTTTGGTGACTGTACTTGCATAATCCTGCATTTTACAACTTCAGAAGCTCCGTATGAGCACATCTGGTCACTTTTTTAGGTTCCATTTTTTTTGAAAGTGCATATTTTTTCATCTACTTTCCAGATATGAAGTCAAATTCTAAGGTTGTGTGGAAAAATTTCTCACTTTTAGAATTATTCCTTCTTTGGCATTATATAGCTTTCATTCTTTTTTAGAATTATTGTAGAACTAAGCTATAGTGCTTAAGTGATAGATTTAAGCCTTATAAGGTAGTTGTAAAGAAAAATAAAAAAGTCCACTTTGTTCATTTTGACAAGTGGCCCATTGTAAACACACTACTTATAAAGTGCCACAAGCATCTTTTTTGGGGGGGTCTTTTGATTGAGTGAAAAAGAGGGGTGTGTATTGTGTTTTTGTGTCTCTATTTTGTGCTCTTTCATTTTTGCATCATGGGTTTTAAATGTCCTCCTCTAACTTCACACAACTATTCTACATGGAAAGATATTGCATGGAGTAGATTAATGGAAAAAGGATATAGTTTATATGTTGATGGTACTATTACCAAACCTACTAATGCTAAAGAACTCATTGATTGGACAAATCAAGACCAACAGGCTTTAGGTGTTATAAGAAGTTGTGTACATAGCGATCTTCTCTTCCACATTAAAAATTGTTCAACCTCTAAAGAAGCTTGGGATAAACTTGAATAGTTGTATGGTAAAGTGGATGAAGAAAAGGGATTTCAGATTGAAGATGATCTACTTCTCTTAGATCCTAAGGATTATGACACAATTCAGGATTATATCATCAAAGTCAATGAGTATAGGAAACTTCTAAAAGATTGTGGAAATCCCATTAAGGATGATAGGTTGATACATCACATCCTGAAGTGGCTACCTTTTGAGTACGCTAACTTTGTTTCAAGTTTTAATACTCACAAGTTGACTGTGGGATCTGCTTACCAGAAGCCTTCCTTTGATGGATTTGTAGACATTTTGATTGTTGAAAAATCTCGCTTGGTGGATTTTGGCCTTCTCAAGTCATCTAAGACCAAAGCCTTAGTAGCTCGTGATGATTCCAAATCTAGTCAAGGGGGAAAAAGCAACAACAAGAAGAAATAGTGGAAGTAGAAAACACAATTTGAGACACAACATGACTCCTCTCAACAAGGCAGTTCTTCTTCAACCAAGAAGGGAAATAATGAAACGAAGGACAAACTCTTTTGTGCATATTGAAAAAAGCCAAATCATGATGAGCATCATTGCAAGACAAAAATAATCGATGAGTTAGAAAATCTACTCAAGAAGAACAAGATTCAAGTGCCAGGTACTTCAAAGGATTCTAATCCTAACTATTCAAAAGGTAAAGGTCAAGCACTTATGGCCAACACAAGTTCTTCAGAATGGATACTTGATTTGGGTGCCTCTTACCACATGGGTTCTTCAAAAGAAGACTTTTCTTCATTGAAGCAGTCAAAGGTACCACACATCTTCATGGGAGATGATGCAAAGATGGAAGTTGAATGGAAAGGACATGTAGAAATGGAAGATGGGGAATTCAAAGATATTCTCTATGTTCCAAATCTAAGCTCTAATCTCCTATCAGTTTACCAAATCACTCACCTTGGAGATGGTCATAAGGTTGAGTTCCTTCTCGATTCAGTGATGGTGCGCAGTCTCAAAGATGATTCATTGGTAGCAGTTGGGAATGTCAATGATGACAGGAGGCTTTATTCCTTCTCCCATTTTGTGCCTAAGAGTTCTTCTCAAGCATTGTTAACTCACTCTAATTCAAACATCAACTTATGGCATGAGTAGTTTGGTCACCTTGACTACCGCTATCTTCAACAACTTTACTCATACCAAATGGTCAAAGGCCTACCTCAAATCAACTTTTCTAAGGGTAAATGTTCATCACATTTAGTGGATATGCATCTAGAGGGGAAGTTACAAAGAGGGAAGTCTTCTAGAGAAACAAGTGTTCTTCAAATGGTTCACATGGTATAACAGGTCCTTTTGCATTTAGCCAGGGTCACTACATACTTACCTTAATTGATGACTTTTCAAGGTTCAATTGGGTCTACTTTCTGCATAGTAAGAATAAAGTTTTGGATGCATTTCTAGACTTCAAGGCTCATGTAGAATGAAAATTTTGAAAGGCCATCAAAGTACTTTGAATGGACAATGGAAACATGGATGTGAATAGAAGACTTAAGGACTTTTGCAGACTTGAGGGAATTGATCTTCAGACTCCTTTAGCATTCAGTCCACACAAGACAGATGTTGCAGCATTGAGGATTAGAAATCTTAAATCTATGGCAAGTTTCATGATAAAGGCCAAGTCTCTCGATCCTACACATGAAGTTGAAGCCATTAGCAGTGCTACTCACATACTTAACAGATCTCCTTATCCAGCCTTAGATGGTAAGACTCATTTTGAGGAATGGTGTAGTAGAAAACTAGTTGTGGGTCACCTTAGAGTCTTCAGTTGTCCAGCATGGGCAAACCTATCTTCCAAGAGTTGCAAGGCACTTACACCTAGCCCTTGTACCTTTATTGGTTATGAAGACAATGTGAAGGCTTATAGACTTATGGATCCAGAGACACATGAGATTTTTGTGGAGAAGGATGTTCACTTTGAGGAAAGTTCTCCTAGCTTGACCTCTACTTCTCTTTGCACATCATATATAGTGGAAACTGATAGTGACACCAGCGATAGTGCTTCAATAGGTTCAGACATGTGGGGTTCTATTGACAGTTGCAGTGAGAGGTCACATCAATCTAGTCCACGTGCTTACATTTCCATAGTGAAAGGTCCATCACAACATGGTACATCTAGTCTTCCAGCTCCAACTTCACTTCACTTGGGAGACACACTTGAGGACATACACCTTCTCATTGATGATGATACTTCTACTATTGTTACAAGTGCTCACTCTGAACCTCATGTCCATTCTCTACATGATCAATCTTCACAGGTTGGCGTGATTGTGGATCCTTATAAACAATAATTAGTGGAAGTCTCTTTATCATTTGAGGAGATAGATGGTTCAATGGAACAGGTTCAACAAACATCTTTGATAGATATGCATTCATTCTTTTCAGCACAGTTGCAAGGGGTGAACTTCAACATTAGTGTAGGGATAATTGAGTAGGTTTAAGGGCCACCACACATCTTCAGGACTATACCTTTGGCATTGTTTCTTCCTAAGGGGAGGAACACCTTTCTGCATTCATGGACTAGCTTCTTCATCGGAGCAGCTTTCACTTGTTGGAATTCTTTTTTTTTTTTTGGGGGGGGGGGGGGGGGGGGCGGGGAGCCTATTCTATCTCTCTTCCTTCTCTTATTCTCTTATGTATATATTGGATGTATATCATAATGGAGGGGTCTTTATTACTCCATCCATCGATGCATCCTTACTTATCTCTCTTTTTCGGGGAGGGTTTTTCCCATGAAGTTTTCCCTCTTTCCCAACTTTATGGGAGATTGCATTTCATTATGTACATGGGTACCTTACATGGCCTAGTAGCCGAGACCCATTCTGCATCTTCATCCTAGTTTGTAAGCTTAAGGGCATTCCCCTAACTTGCACTTAAGGGGGGGTGTTGGTGTAAATACATATTTTACTATTTACACTTACTTAAGTTTACTTAGGTTAATGCATTATTTTATTATTTTTTATTTGTGAGACACTTAGGAGTTTGCACACCTTGTGAGTTATCATGTTGAAAACACATGAGTATGCAACTTTATTTGAGCACATGGTGTCTACAACACTATTTTGCATGTCCCACCCTTGTAGGCTTATCCTCTCATCACTGCACTTACTTTTGTGCTTAATCTGGTGGACATGTGCTTGGTTGTATGACACGTCATGATGCTAACTTCTATGCATTCTAGAAGCTCTCCTAAGGCATTTATATTCAGACACTCCTAGTGTACTATATGAACAAGTTATTGAATACATTGTTATTCTAATCATACTCTCTCTCTTCTTGGTCTACTATGTGCTTGTGTTTGATATCTTAGTTCTGGGGTGAATTTTTCCCTTAGGAAAATTCTTACACAAATGATGCAGGAGTTCCAGAACATTACCCCTGAAGAGGGAAGGAAAATGACCCAAATAAAAAGGAGTTTGTAGGGACTACTTTTAGTAGTGTCCAAGTTGCTTTTGTCATATGGTCACTAAGAAGAGGATCCAGGATTGTACCAGCACAACCTAATGATTCAAGACTAATAGGGAATATAATTGTAAGGAGAATTTCTGATACCTCACATGTATAGGTAGCCCACATGAATGTAGACTATTCTCAATTTTCCTTGGCTACTACAAAAAGGGAAGAAAAGGAAATGATTGAATTACAGAGAAAATATGAGGCAGTTGTGGATGCCTACAATGAAGAGGTAAAAAAGAGAGTTGAGCTTGAGAACAAGCTATTGAGAAAATCCACCAGGCCTAGAATAACATATCCTCGTCCCCCAGTTGAACCCTTCAAATCCACCCCCCTCATAGAAATACTAGATACACCCCAAAGGCCATAGTACTACACTGTTGAGGACTTTGAAGAAGAAAAGGGTCAACTGTGGGCCTTACATGTAGAATTGGAGTCAAAATATGAAGATAAATTAAGAAAATCTCTCACATATTTGGGGGACAAAGTTGAATGGCCACTAATCATCATCAATTAGCCAGGGTGATCAGTATCTAGGAGGAGTTGAAAGCCAATGATGAGGCTTTAAATCCTATCATAAATAAATGGGTGAGAAGGGAGAAAGAAATGACATTTTTGTGTTTCTCTATCATAAATAATTCTTATGATCAACTTGAAAAAACCTTTGATATTGTTTCTGATCTTGCTGATTTTGACAATAAAATGATTCATTTATAGGGGATAATAGTAGGCTCTTGAACAAATATAAGAGCCAAAAATTCAATTTGTTTCCTTGTTCCCTAGATAAAAGAAATAATTTGAAAAGAAAAGATGAATGGGCAAAGGAACTTGATGATATTTTTTGTTTAAGGATGAATAGAATTGTAAATGAAACAGGGCATGTAGGTGGGCTACCACAACAGAAGAAATGGTGAAGGCCCAAATATTCTTTGATTCTTTAAAACAAGAATTTCTTGCTATTGATAATGAGGTTGAGTATGTGTTAAAAAGACAGAGAGATATTTTGCAATTCAATTGGCTAGATGACACACTATTTGACAAGTGGATGGTAGAAATAGCTCTTGGTGAATAGTTTGATGAAGATCAAACTGACAGTGATGAGGTGCAAGGTGAGGAGATCCAAATCATTAACATTGTCACTACATAAGTCCAACTAGAAGAAGAACAAAAGAATAATTAGCCACCTTCATTTGCAAGCCCAGGCCCACAAGATGTTGAAACAACCGAAGAAGAGAAAAAAGTAGATGTTACTCCCACCATATAGGATAAAGATGGTGAAAACACATAGGTGGAGATTAATGTGCAATCATCAAAAAAATCTTCATTGTTGGCTAGCTTTGTAGTTGCATACAAAGAGAGATTAGAATAGTAGAAAAATCAGCAACAATAGAGGATGTAACAGAAAGGGGCCCACAAAAGGAATGTTTGATGTATAAGTCTTTTTGTTAGTCACATTTTGTCATTTGGTGACAGGTGTATTTAAATATTTCTTGTAAAGGACATCTATCATTTTCTCTTAGCCTGAAGGTTGTTGCATCTCACACTATATAAGTGAGATCCCAGGGCTAGAGAAAGGGTTCGATTTCTATTGTTTCTAGGTGATATACTTAGTTTTTTGGTCTAAATTTTTGAGCAAGTTTATGATGTATTTTCTCTGTTAGTTCCTAAGAATACATGAATATAGAATGATTTCTGTGTTTATTCTTAAGGTCATTTTGAGTTTACTGCAAATGTATACAATTTTCAAAGAAAATGAATACAAATTATGGGCTATCCCTGTAGACACCTAAAAACCTTTAGAAAATAAAGTATTTTTATTTTCTGAAAAAATTTTGATGACATCATCATTAATTAATTAATTAATTATTTAATTAATTATTTTATTTTTATGCCATTAAATCCCTTTATCTTAATTTAAAATATTTAATTAAGGAATCCCTCCCAAAAATGTTTAAATCTTATTTAAACAATATTTCCTTATTTATTAATTATTTAATTAATAAATTGACCAAAAAACCCAAAATAAATAAATAAATAAAATTTTGCCCAAAACTTGGCCAATTTCCTTAAGACCACTAACCTCTTCCAAAATTTTCTAATCCTTCTTTAATTTTAATTAAAGGCTAATCCCATCATTTCCTACCCCTAATCCCAACTCAAAATATTTAATTAAGATTAAATATTAATCCTCATGTTTATTAAAAAGTTTTAATAAATATCTCCTCAACTCAAACCCTTGAAATAAATAAAACTTTATTTATTTCCTAAAAATCTAATTTATCCTCATCCTAAGAAGTTCTAGACTCTTCTAGAAAGTCTTCATCCTCATCCTAGGAAAATTCTTGACTATTCTAGAAAGTCTTTATCCTCATCCAAAGTCTAGACTCTTCTAGAAGATGTCTTTAAACCTAATCCTAATCCCCTCCTAACCTTGTCAGATTCCTTAAAAATGGGTTAAGACTTACTAACCCAAGCCAAAGTTAACAAATATCTCCTCTTTCACCCACCCTCATTAAATGCCATCCACTTGCCTATCCCTAACCTAATCCTAAACCATCCTAATCCATCCTCTAATCATTTGCAAAATCCTAAGCAAGCTTAAAAACTTCCTAATCAAGCCCAGGTCAAAATTGCTCTCATCTCCCTCAAAATATCTCAACCATAAAACTTTATGAAGGCCACTAGGCCATAAATGACTCTTCCAAGCCCTTTTATTGCTCTTACAAGCCATTATGAGGATCTTTATGGAGATTTTATCCCTTGAGCCTCCTTTGTTGACTCATCCCTCCCCTTTCCTCCATCCTCTCACCCTGTGACATGTGTCACTCCCTGATTGGCTATAAGGAAGCACAATCCATGTGCTCTCTTCTCAAACTAAACAAAATTCATAAACTTCAAGATACACTAAGATGAGCTCTCAATTGAGAATATGAGCCATTAATGGGCTCTCTCAATGAGAAGCTCTCTTGTTGAGTAGCTTTGTCTAAATAGATATGATGTATGCTCAAGCTTTATGCTTCAAAAAGGGCTTCAAATGGAGTTGGAATTTGGGTGTGAGTGTATGGTTTTGATGTAAAATAGCTTCTTAAAATGGCATTATGACTTTACTTCATGGATTGTGTTGTTTTGTAAAGGGGAAGGATCCAATTTATAGGCAAGAGGCTTGAGGGATTGAGGGCTAAGATGCAAGGATGGGAAAAAGCTCATGGAGGGCTCAGATTGCATGAGAAGAGAGCACATGGATTGTGCTTCCTTATAGCCAATCAGGGAGTGACACATGTCACGGGGTGAGAGGATGGAGGAAAGGGGAAGGATGAGTCAACAAAGTAGGCTCAAGGGATAAAATCTTCATAAAGACCCTCATAATGGCTTGTAAGAGCAATAAAAGGGCTTGGAAGAGTCATTTATGACCTAGTGGGCTTCATAAAGTTTTATGGTTGAGATATTTTGAGGGAGATGAGAGAAATTTTGACTTGGGCTTGATTAGGAGGGTTTTAAGCTTGCTTAGGATTGTGCAAATGATTAGAGGATGGATTAGGATGGTTTAGGATTAGCTTAGGAATAGGCAAGCGGATGTCATTTAATGAGGGTGGGTGAAGGAGGAGATATTTGTTAACTTTGGCTTGGGTTAGTAAGTCTTAACCCCATTTTTAGAGAATGTGACAAGGTTAGGAGGGGATTAGGATTAGGTTTAAAGACATCTTCTAGAATATTCTAGATTTTGGATGAGGATAAATTAGATTTGTAGGAAATAAATAAAGTTTTATTTATTTCAAGGGTTTGGGTTGAGGAGATATTTATTAAAACTTTTTTAATAAACATGAGGATTAATATTTAATCTTAATTAAATATTTTGAGTTGGGATTAGGGGTAGGAAATGATGGGATTAGCCTTTAATTAAAATTAAAGAAGGATTAGAAGATTTTGGAAGAGGTTAGTGGTCTTAAGGAAATTGGCCAAGTTTTGGGCAAAAAATAATTTTTTAATTTATTTTGGGTTTTTTGGTCAATTTATTAATTAAATAATTAATAAATAAGGAAATAATGTTTAAATAAGATTTAAACATTTTTGGGAGGGATTCCTTAATTAAATATTTTTAATTAAGATAAAGGGATTTAATGGCATAAAAATAAATAAATAAATTAAATAATTAATTAATTAATAAATGATGATGTCATCAAGAATTTTTTAGAAAATAAAAATACTTTATTTTCTAAAGGTTTTTAGGTGTCTACATTTTGCCCCTCTTTGATGTGATGCTACAAGTGGCATGGCATCAAAGATAAGAAAATAAGATGCCCAAGGCTAGAGCAGAAGAGGAGAGAATGGGATGTGAGATGCCCCCTCAAGAAGGCGGTGGAGAGAGAAAGCGAGGCTCGATGGCTTCTTGAAAAGTACAAGAATCTTGGATGAGCAAGGAAACTCAAATTGGCAAAGAGAAGGGGTTGAATTAGCTCAAACTCTCACTATGGGAGAATGATAAAGGAGAATCAAATGCACAAGAGGAAGCAAGCTTAAGACTTTAGGGAAGGTGGAGGATGAAGGAGCGGGGTGCTATAAAAAGGAATCTAGGATAGGGAGATGGATGAGGGGATTATAAAGCTGATGCAATAGGATTTCAAAGAGTCAGATTGGTGGAAGATGGGTTTCGGAGATCCCTAGGACTAGGATTGTGGATCTCGAAAGATGAGGCTTGGTGGATTGATTTGGATTGGTGGATCCCTAAGACTAGGATTGTGAATCCCTAAAGCTAAAGGTGAGGAGTGATTCAAAGAGATATTGATGCATAAGTTGGGGTAGGAGAGACGGATGCTGGATATGGATGGGGGATAATGGAGATGAAGGGAAACCATTGAAGCTTTTTTGAGCAGGGGGATACTTCAAAGAGAAGTACCACCATGTAGTTGAGCACTAGATTTGCTATAGGACTATTGGTTAATTGCCAAGGTTACCAAGAACATCAAGGCTGTGTCACCAACCATCTAGAGGACTGATGAACTAATTCAAAACAAACATGCAAGGATTGCCCCAGTATCACACATGAATCCTAGAGGAAGCAGTGTGGAAACGACACTGGGTAACCCACAAGCAAAAAAGAAAACAAGCAAAAGACATGATCAAGACCTTATGCTCTGATTGCCCCATTCGCAATATACCATGATATGGAAGATTGTGGCAACCTTGAGGAGGGAACAAGGAGATTTCTTGGAAAAGATATTTCAAGACCTAACAGGGAAGAGTCCAAATTAAAAAAAAATGAATATCCTAAAGAGAACCGTTTTCCAATGATATGGGTAGGACGAGGTACTAATGGACCAAGATCAGACATGAGGAAAGCTATATCCTACAAGGACCTATTGGACAACACCTAAGCTGGTGGATTTGGATGAGTGATGTGTCTAGAAAGCTAAACTAAGAAAGATAACACTTTGGTGACAGGAAATCTAGCTAAAGGATGCATTGGAATAGCTAACCAAGATGTGTGATGGGTGCAAGATGTTGATCAAGGACGAACTGACATGAACACTGGATAGATACAATGGTACTAAGCTAAAGAGGATGTACAAGCTGATGGACCAAGATATTTACAAGCTGAAGCTGACCAAGATAGTTACAAGTAGGCAAAAGCTCAGGATGATAGGATAGCAGGATGGTTCGATGTTGTGCAAGATGCGAAAGCTAAGGGTGGGGTGATAGTGAAAGATATGGATTTGGCAGGATGCATGCAATGATGATGAGAGATTTTGTGACCAAGGATAGCTAGAGGAGCGGAATGAGATGGCTGGATAGGATGGTAGATAGCTAGGATTATGATGGATATAAAGTGATGACATTGGGTTTGCATGAGGATAGCCTAGAGCTAGATACCAATGACAAGGGAGGATGGACAAGACAAGATCTCCAAGGAATATAGTGCCCCCAATCAGAAGATAACATGTGGAAGGAGGTCTTATGATGGATGTGATAGGATTGAAGCTAGGATGGAAAAAGCTGAAGGGGCTAGGGAGATGGATGATAACTGGGATGATGGGGTGAGGTTGCAGAAGATAAGTAGATAGCGATAGATAAAAGCTAGAGGATGAAAGATAGGTGGATAAATTGGAAGATGGAATTGGATGGCAAGATGTGACCAAAAGAATGAGGATGATAGGCTAAGCTGGGGATGGCTAGATTATGCATGACGCTTGTTTTCCAAGCTTTCATCATGGTACTTGTCCAAGGCGCTTGAATTGCCAAGTTTTCACCAATGGATGCTCTATTTTTCTTTACTTTTTTTTGACTTTTTGACTTTGGACTTAGCTGGAATGATTTTGGCTTTCTTCTGCTATTTTTGGCTCATAGATGTTGGTAGGATGGATCAAAAAGGATTGGACTGAACAAGTGGTAAATGGATGAGGAAAATGGAAAGATCATCATTGGCACACACCTTGAGAGGTGATAAAGTAGTGGGAAAGATGGTTTTGAGTGAGGTTGAGGAGAAAATGGAGGAAGAGAAAGATAAGGACTAAAAGTAGAGTTGGAAGATGGAGGATGGGAAATTTAGGATAAGAAGCATATGGACTAAAAGTGGATTGGGGGGATGAAGGATGCTTATATGGGGATTTGGATGAAGGATGGATGGATGAGGCTTTTTGAGTAGCATGAATGGATGCCAATTGAGATTTTTCTTTGAGATGCATTTCTTTTATGAGCATCTTGGGTATCCACATGATTTTTGACTTTTTTAGCTTGGGCTTTTGTGGCCTCTTGACTTTTTCTTTGATTGGGATTAAATGTTTCTTGTTTTGAACATGTATTTTAGAAGGGACATGTTGAGACTTGGATTTTTGTGGATTTTTGGATTTATGCTTTTGTATTTTGGCATCCAATATGCTTCTATTAGCCATGGGATGGGAACAAGAGCATGGAGGAGATGGAGGGATAATTGATGGAGTGATAGGGTTTAAAGGTTGGAAGGGATTCAAGGGTGAGTGCCTTTGATAATCTAGCTAGTGGATTTGAGGGGATGGAAGAATAGATTGGAACATAGGATATGTATGAATATATATGCCCAAAATGGATGGAGGGAAGGAAGGATATGGGCCCAAAATAGATAGAAATGGGGAAGGTGTAGGTCCCAAAATAGATGGAGGGGATAAAGGATTCATATTAGGTATGTAAGGACCCAAAATGGATGCAAAGGGTATGGAATTTAGATAAGGGATATATGGACCCAAAATGGAGGGTTGGAGATAAGGAGTAGGATGAGGGCCCAAAATAGATGTGGAATAAGATGGATGGGAACTTTGGGGTGGAGATGGAAGGACTTGGGACCATGTAGGAATAGCGAGGATACCAACATCTAGAAATACATTTTCATTTCTTTTTTCAATATGATGTTCATTATTTGGAACACAAGATGTGAGTCCATTACTAGCTAAAGGAGTTGGAGCTTTAGATATGATAATTAGTTATTCTTCGATGGATCTATCATCATGGATTATGGGAGATGTATGATCATGAAGCAGAGGAGATGGGAGGATAGGATCTTGAGTTGGGTGGGATGAGGGAAAGGGATCTTGAGATGGAGTAAGTAAGATGGTAGGATTTAGATATGGAGGGGATGGTAAAAGTGGATCATGTAGGGGAATAAGTGGGATGGCAGGATCTGCTATTCTGTCGGAGAATATTTCAACATGCTTTTGGACAAGATCTTGACAAGAATAGATGGGAGTGGATGCATGACATTCATTATATGGGATTTGGATAATGCTTGGAGGAGGAGATGTGGATGGGATTTGAAGCGATTTGATGAGTGGTGGGAATTTGATGCTTGTGGGAAGTGGAAGGATTTTAAGCAATTTGATGGATGGTATAGGGATGATAGCTATGAAAGATGGGGGTGATATTATAGATGGGGAAGCTTCATCACTGACTACTTCACATGGTTGGATTAGATTACATGGCTTACCGACTATTGGAGGTGGCTTTTCTTGTATTTCCTTTAGGAGATTCCTTGGAGACTCATGTGTCGAAGGTGGAGGTGGATTGACAGGAATAGCTAGTGTGATGGGGGTGGAAGATTGGAAGCTTGCTTGATTGGGTGATGGAGAAGAAGCTGGGATATCAGATGGCATGACTAGATAGTTTGGAAGAATGCATGGATTTTGTGGGATGCTTGGGGGAATGTTTCTAAGGCTTTCAATATACTCATCATAGTCAACAATATTTTCATCATCATTGGAATAGGAGGTGGCGGGAGCAAGGACAATATGACTGAACACATCATGATAGGTTTGGGATTTCATGTTTTGATAATGAGTCGGATGGGGATGGGGTCTTGAATATGGATGAACACGAAAGCTCATGGTTGGATTTGGATTAAACGTAGATTTTGGATTGGCTGACAAAGGATTTCCTAGGGAGAGTCAAAGCTATATGATAGACCTAAGGAGGATTGGTTGGAGATTTTTGGCTTTCTTATGGATGGAAGACTTCAAGGGCATGCTTTCAAAAAGTGAGATTTTTGCTTTCCTATGTGTTGGATTGGTGGAGATTGTGTCAACTTAAGGATAGACTAATGATCCTATGGGCATGACATGAGATTGACCACTTGTGGATCCCAACCTTTAGCTCAAGGTGATGAGGGATAACAAGTGACAAAGCTAGATTACCCTAGACAAAGCTCTGTCAAAGGGATAACTTTAGTGAGGCTGGTGGATTAGTTAGATTGATTGGATAGAAAATTCTAGCAGAATAACAACAACTCTCTGAAGGCTTGGGTGTGATTTTGGATTGGGTTGCTAGCTGGCTGGGGGGGGTGATTTGGAGAGACTTTGGATTTGGGATTGTTCTAAAGCAAGGAACTAGATAGATTCGGTTGCAGTGAGGGAGCTTGGATGATTTTCTGATGAGGTAGTGACTACGCTAAGTATGCCTTGAGCTGGGAGATTTCTTCTTTTTTGGGATTTTGACCAAAGTTGGGAAACATTCATTCAAAAGCTATGAACAAACAAGCGGACAAAATTTTGGATCAAGCACGTCAAACACACCAACATCCTAGGAAGCTTTCTACAAGGATAAATTTTTTATAGCTAGGGAGTCCTTGATATATGCAAGGTACGTGAGGCCCAAATCCGTAGGTGAAACCAAAAAGATGTCACACAGCCGAGAGGAGCGGTAACCCACTTCTCCTCTTTCACTTCTCAAGGGTATAAAGTTCCTTGAGGCTTAGCCCGAGTGACAAAATCTTGATTCCAAGAGAGGTGTCTTTGGATTCACCTCCTGATTTTTATACTCTGTCAGAATGCTAGAGTTGAGGTCGTCCCAAAGGGTGATGAAATCCCCAAGCAAGCCTCCTAAAAAGTGTAAAACAAGACCACATACATGATCTTGGGCTTTAAAAGACACACATTTATTCCAATTGATGATTTAGATTTTGTAAGCTATGATTGAAGACACTTGTGATTATGGCGTACAATGTTCATTCCAATTTGACAGCATCGTCAGCATAATGAAAGTCGAGAGATCGTCAACATAAGAAATGCGAGCGTCATTGACAATGCATTGAAACCATGCAATTTTCATTGATTTTTAGGAATTCAAGATTGAGTTTGAGTTTGTTTTAAGCCCAAAACAAAGATGTGTGAAACTCGATTGCCAAGCATGTGCCCGGAGGCCCTCCACATCAAGATTTGTCCAATTTTTATGCCCAAATGAAGTGTGAGCGAGATTAATGCACATTCAAGGAATTTTGTAACTTAGAAAAACCACTAAAGACCCAAGTGAGTGGAGTTTGATCTTTGTGGAGCACTTAACACCCTCTTAGGTAGACCCATCCCCATAAATGGCACTGAGATTGCAACCAATGGTTAAATTGATGGGTGATTAAAGAGGGTGAGTCCAACTACAAACTTACACAAAGTGTCTTTATTAGTTTTTATAACTTAGAAGATTTCAAAAATGTGGATTCTTTTTATGCCCCAAAAGATGATTATTTGATCTATGGCATTCAAGATTGGATTTTGTTGTTTTAATCATGCATTCATAAAAAAAAAAAACTTGATTTTAATCCATGGCACTCAAGAGTAATTTTAGCAACATGCATTCAAAGACAAGTGATTAAACATTCAAGTTTTTTTCTTTGAGCATTCAAGATTGAGATTTTTTGTGTTTTTTTAAGAACTTTGAAGTGTTTTGTTTTAACTTTAGATCATTCAAGATTGTTTTGGACTCAAAAGTGAAAATGACTCTTTGGACTTTGGTTTTTATTCAAGATTTTGTGTTCTAGTTTGCATATTTTAAGCCCAAAAATGATATTCCTAGATTTCTTTGATGCATGAAAAACCTAAGAAACATTCAAGATTTTGAAACAAGACATTTGTTTGGAACAAATAACAAAGCTTTTAGGACAATTTTTGGCAACCATTTAGGACTCTTAGTTTTCATGAGATTTTTAAAAGAACTTTAAAATATTTGCAAATGAGGTTCATTTTATCCTTGATTGATGCTTTGAGTTTGATTTAGCTTTTAGTGTGCACTTAGTGTTGATTTTGAGCCTTTTGAAATGGAAACTTGAAGTTCTTTTTAAATTCCCAAAAATGAAGTGTTCCTAACTTTGCATGAATGCATCTAAAACCTTGAAGTTGCAAGGATGCAAATGATTGGATTGGTTTAGTTTCACTTGTTAAAAAAAAATTTCTTTTTTGCAAATTTTTAATTTTTTAATGGATTTAAGTATGATTTGGGGGTTCATTTTAAGCACTAAAAAGAAGTGTGTATGATTTTTCTTCCTTAAAAAAAAATGGCCAAGATCTCCCACAAGAAGAAGAAAAAGAAGAAGTAGATGGAATAAGAAGAATATAGACAAGAAGAGGAAGAAGAATTCCAAGTGCTTTGTCCACCTATAAGCTTGAAAATTTTGCAAATACTATGAGATAGACTATGAGTTCCTTTGTCTTCTTCATGCTCATGTGGACCTACAAAACCAATTTATACAATCCTACCAATCACAAAAACAAGCAAAATTAGCCAAAATTAGCAAATGACATACAAAACTTGACTAAAAAAGCTAATGAAAATGACCCATGCAGGGTCCCACCGGGCGTGCGAAAATGTATATGAGCAATGTTAGTATGCTAATAGAAACCAAATTTAAATGAAGCTTCTGCAAACTAAACAAAATTCATAAACTTCAAGATAGACTAAGATGAGCTCTCAATTGAGAATATGAGCCATTAATGGGCTCTCTCAATGAGAAGCTCTCTTGTTGAGTAGCTTTGTCTAAATAGATAGGATGTATGCTCAAGCTTTATGCTTCAAAAAGGGCTTCAAATGGAGTTGGAATTTGGGTGTGAGTGTATGGTTTTGATGTAAAATAGCTTCTTAAAATGGCATTATGACTTTACTTCATGGATTGTGTTGTTTTGTAAAAGGGAAGGATCCAATTTATAGGCAACAGGCTTGAGGGATTGAGGGCTAAGATGAAAGGATGGGAAAAAGCTCATGGAGGGCTCAGATTGCATGAAAAGAGAGCACATGGATTGTGCTTCTTTACAACCAATCAGGGAGTGACACATGTCATAGGCTGAGAGGATGGAGGAAAGGGGAAGGATGAGTCAACAAAGGAGGCTCAAGGGATAAAATCTTCATAAAGACCCTCATAATGGCTTGTAAGAGCAATAAAAGGGCTTGGAAGAGTCATTTATGGCCTAGTGGGCTTCATAAAGTTTTATGGTTGAGATATTTTGAGGGAGATGAGAGAAATTTTGACTTAGACTTGATTAGGAGGGTTTTAAGCTTTCTTAAGATTGTGTAAATGATTAGAGGATGGATTAGGATGGTTTAGGATTAGCTTAGAGATAGGCAAGTGGATGGCATTTAATGAGGGTGGGTGAAGGAGGAGATATTTGTTAACTTTGTCTTGGGTTAGTAAGTCTTAACCCATTTTTAGAGAATTTGACAAGGTTAGGAGGGGATTAGGATTAGGTTTAAAGACATCTTCTAGAATATTCTAGACTTTGGATGAGGATAAAGACTTTCTAGAAGAGTCTAGAACTTCTTAGGATGAGGATAAATTAGATTTGTAGGAAATGAATAAAGTTTTATTTATTTCAAGGGTTTGGGTTGAGGAGATATTTATTATAACTTTTTTAATAAACATGAGGATTAATATTTAATCTTAATTAAATATTTTGAGTTGGGATTAGGGGTAGGAAATGATGGGATTAGCCTTTAATTAAAATTAAAGAAGGATTAGAAGATTTTGGAAGAGGTTAGTGGTCTTAAGGAAATTGGCCATGTTTTGGGCAAAAAATAATTTTATTTATTTATTTTGGGTCTTTTGGTCAATTTATTAATTAAATAATTAATAAATAAGGAAATAATGTTTAAATAAGATTTAAACATTTTTGGGAGGGATTCCTTAATTAAATATTTTAAATTAAGATAAAGGGATTTAATGGCATAAAAATAAATAAATTAATTAAATAATTAATTAATTTATAAATGATGATGTCATCAGGAGTTTTTCAAAAAATAAAAATACTTTATTTTCTAAAGGTTTTTAGGTGTGTACAATCCCCATATCAGTTATTTCTGAATTTTGTCTCCTTTTGATTACTTGGTCATTTTGATATTGTATGAGTAAAGGCTTGTGCAATTGAATGCAATCCAGTTAAGTTGTATATATGTTCATCACTGCTATTAGTTTAATGGATTAAGTAAAAGCTTCGATGAATTTGATAAGGTTGCTAGAGTAATAGAAAGGATTTTTGAATGATAAATTCTAATAAGAATTGCTGATAATATTTGTTGTAAGGCAACAAATTAGATCTAAGGATTTGTAGTAGACTCTAAACTGCAATGGATTAGGCACTAGTCAAATTGTTTCAGCTAGAAGAGAGATGTGTCATAAATGGTTTTCAAGTGTAGAATTATAATCAATTTTACTTTTATTTCTTAAAGATCTTCAAAGTTGTCCAGTACTTGTTTGCATGGAATGTTTTAGCTTTAGTTAGTCACTATTGCTGAGAACACATGCAGACCTATAGAAGAATTTTGGCTAGATCTGTTATATGGGATGTGTTTATCCAATTGTCATGAATTACCCATGTATTTGAGGATTTGAGATGAGAATCAGAATGAAACTAAAATAACCCTCATACAATGTTTCCTAGTCTTGAATCATCCCTAGGTATACCCACCCTACTTTTGTAGTGCCTAAAGAGTAGAAAACCACCCTTATTTTTGTTGAAGTTGGGTCCAAATGGTTTGCACATATAATTGTTAATAGGAATTGGCTAGTCCTTAGATTGTGTGAGTGATAGTAGTTTTTCAAAACACCAACAAAATGGCAACTCTATTGGGGAGTTGTCCAACACGTTTGTGAAAAGTGCTACAGTTTCTTTGGTCCTACTGTGTACATGTGTGTTAGATTATCTAAGTTTTGTCCATGATCATCAGGGGATATTTTAGTGACAAACCTTGAGAATTTAAAGAAAATCCCAAATACCATAGTGACACACTGACGTATCGAGTCTTTCCAAGTGTCTTATCTAACAAGCAAGAGTTGTAGACTTATAATCTCAATGATTGGTCTATCTATATTAGATATTTCTTTTTCTATTTGTGTGTTTTTTCCTTAGAGTTAGGAATAAATTTCATTGTGTATTTTACCAAAAATACGGTGGTGACTTAGTCAAGGTTTTGAAGATAGTGCTTGTTTTAACAAAAGGTTAATATGGTTGACAAGAGAAAGAACACAAGAGCTTATATGAGAGCCATCCTGATGTACCAATGTATACTAATTTATGCCAATGTGGTAGAAAGAACCAAAATAAGAAAAGGACAGATCCAAATCCCACCTAGAAACCCAGAGGTAGTGTATCCATCAATTCCTAGTATCAACCAGTATTAGGGAGAGAGTCTCCTTGACTCAATTCTGAATCAAAAACCACAAGACTCTTAGGAAGGATTTTCAGTACCCCAGTACCAGATGAAAGAACATATCAAGATAAAGATATGACACCAATATGAAATGCTTCACCAAAGCTATATCTCATAGCAGATATGAATTGTAGGCTAGGATTTAGGAGTTTTTTTGATGATCCTTTTAATCCCAGAGCACTGTCATGTCCCCTTTTCAAATAATTAAAAAAAAAAACTTTGCTAAGGCAGGCAGGCCCAAGAAAGTGAAGTTTCAGAAAAAGGGGGTTAATCTTTGGAAACCATTGGACTAATAAATAAAAATTATTATTAAAATATGTTTCATTAACCTCTCTTGGATATGAGTTATGGTTATTCCCTCTTTTAAGGGGTTTTGGAGGCATTTTGGGCTGATTGGAGAACTTGATTTTTGCTCATTCTTTGTTATTCTTCAGAGGCTATCAATCCTGTGGAGAAGGAGACCCAAGAACGGGAGTTTGACGATTTCTAGGGAGACCCAAGAATGGGAGTTTGCAGGTTTCTAAGAAGTATAAGGATGGGAGTTTGAATCCATTCAATGTGCATGCTCATAGAGAGTTTGCCTTTGTGCTGAATAGTGCAGATTTGTGAGTTTTCGGGGTTGTTTTTTGGTATGAGTTTGGTGTTTTCAGTAGAGTATTTCATATCAGTTTGGGTTGCTACTGTATTTCAGACTTTAAGATGTTAAAATAGAGCTGAATATATGTATTGGGATGTGATTAAACTTTTGAGATAGATTATTAGTGTTTTTGTGGTGTTTCCGGGCATTTTTGTGTTAATTTCGGGAGCCCGATGAGCATAGTTTTTGTCCTACATTTGAGAACTGTTGTCTAAAGACTATACGGATCTGGAAATGTCATTTTGTAGGCTGTTATGCTGCTGAAATTTCTATAAAAATTTCCACTTTCAGATTTATTAATAATAGGTGAAGCTGTGAAGCTTTTGGCACAATTTCTGGCATACCCGATTTGGAGTTTCTTGAGAAATTTGGTGGATCTTTGTGATATTAGTTGTTTGATCTTGAAAATCTGATTAGAGGTTGGAAATATCATAAAAAATCAAAAAAGGGACATTTCAAGCACCCTCATACATGGAGCCCAATCTTATAGATTTGGACGATCCTACTAATTCAAAGGCTACTTCTATAGACCCTAAAGAAGTGAAATCTAAGATAGGAGTTCTAAAGAAATGGGTTGGTAAGGAAGAAGCTAAATGAATTCATCTTGAAAAAGAGAAGGAGCAAGCCACCTTGGATGCCATAATATAAAGGGATGCTCTACTAAGAAGGATGGTTGCCTTGAAGGAGCAGAATAAAAAGTTAGAAGAAAAAACTATGACTCTCCATACTGATGTTTTTGGAGATGTAGATACTTTGAGATCTAAGGTTCAAGAACAAGAAAAGCTCTTAAGCCAAAGATAAGAGCATGTTATTACCCAATTCCAAACCTATAAACTTGTTCAAGTAGACCCTATAGAACCTACTATAAAAGCTACAAATAAAGGGAAAGGAAAAGCCATAAGAATCCAAATAATGAACCTCAAGCTCTACCAAGAAAATATATAAACCCTCCCATGCCAAAATTAGATCTAGACCTGGAAAAAGCTAGAAAGGAGAAGGGAGATCTTGCAAAAGAACTTGAGAAGGTTGAGAATGAAGCTCAAGTTGTAGAAACTAGGAGAAAAATCCAATTCATAAAATTTAATTCTACATTGGCTTCATGGCCAAATTTGTCTATCCCATCTGTAACTCTTGCACTGGCTAGTGGTCCAATAATCTCAACTCAGGGAATATCCCAATCTACCCTTGCCTCATCATCCACCATTAGCACCCAAGTCCTCTTTGTCCAACATCAAGAAACTCAAAATGTAGTTCCTCTAAACCAAGCTAACATAGTGAGTACCTCAAATGTTCCTAGTTTCTAGAAGAAATATGTATACCTAGAAAAGTATAGACAAATATCATTTGCTGGTATTCCTGGTGCTCCACATCCCATATTGTTTGATTTAAGAGATAAAGTGGTTAAGTTTTCTAGGAATAATGTTCTTACTAGTGAAGAAAATTTGATAATTTTCATTAATATGTTAAATGATTATGAAGTTGAACATGAAGATATGGTAATGAAATTGTTTGTGCATTCACTAACTGAGGATGTGAGGGATTGGTTCAGAAGGCTACCTGATGACAATATCACCTCATGGAGTGACTTAGAGAAATTATTTAAAGAGTAGTATGGAGATATTACCAATGCTGGGTTCATGTTGAATGAATTCAATAACATTGAGGAAGATAAGAAAATAAGGATAAATATGGTGAAAAAGCTATGTATTGTAAATAATGAAAAAGAAATAATAGAAATTCTAAAAGGAATAGCACCATTATTGAGAAATAAGAAGAGATCCATTCTCCTTATGGGAGGAGGAAATTATGAAGAAGTGAATGTGGAAAATCAAAAGGTAATAGTCACATACATGTCTACTATGCCAAAGAAGAGTGCACAACTAGAGAAGGCAAGCCCTATGCCTAAGGAGTCTAAGAAAAGTGTGCAAATAGAGGAGACAAGTCCTACTATAGTACCAGTCAGTCCACCTCATAGTTTTGAGCAACCAACTAAAACACCAATTCCAAGTAATTCACCACATATTACGATTGGTAGTGAATTATGCAAGTAGATGACACCAATGTGACAATGGATAGAACTGAGGACCCATTTAAATATTTTGGTTCCAACATTGTTGTCAATATGTTTTATTACAATAGCTCATCTAATGAAGAAAAAGATCAGGAGCCTAAGGAAGAAGATGCACCTTTTACAAAGAAATTTGAATCTAGCATTGGAGTAGCTACTAAAAGTGTCCATACAGCTACAAAAGTAGTTTTACCATCTTCATCACCTATACAAGGAGTTGTGGTCACAATAGTAGCAGTATAGTTAGATGAAGAAGATGAGAGAAAATTTTATTTCTTCTTTAAGTAAATTTCTTGGAAAGAAGAAATCAGTCAAGTCTATTGAGAAGACTTTAACTTTAGTTTTGGATAGATTAGAGAAGGTAGTAAGTCCTATTGATACAGCTACAAACATCCAACATAGACTAGCAATTTTGTGCAAAACCTTTGACAATGAGTTTATAACACTTACCAATGTGGCTACAGTTCAAGCATAAACTAAGCATGATGGTGAACTTCTTAATACCATGTCTACAAATATACGAAATGATATAAAAACACTAAATAAATGCAATAAGGCATTGAGGTAGAGTATGGAGGAAGGGAATTAGATATATTCTAAATGCAACATGGCATACCTTCATCTTCACAATTTTACTAAGTCAAAGAGAAGGTAATTGAGCTTTAGACACTCATTGATAACTTTCTAAAACAAAATTAGAAGTTACAAACCATTGAGCATACAATGCAAGGACTTCATGACAACATCTATGATATACAAGTAGAAAAGGAGAAAGTTCTAAAAATGTTTACTATTTTAAGGGACCATTTATCCCCACAAATTACACAATTACAAAATTAGTTGGAGGAATTCTTGGTAGCCAAGTCCTCATATAAAAAGTTTGTGGCTATAGATTTGAATGTAGTAGAGTTAGCTACATATTCTCTATGTGTGCTAATCAATGTGTCTGATGCACTAAAAGATAGTTGCAAGAAACACCTTGTTTAGTTGAAGACTAATGTTAGTTATTGATTTTCCAAGTTTTGATGTAGCTTTCAAATTTTGATAGGATTTTCCTTTTGTTGATATCTTTGTCAATGATGTCAAAGGGGAAGAAATAAGGAAAATTGTAATTGTAAGTTATATAGTTGTACTTTGAAGTATAGTAGTAAGTTTTACTTTAAGAAATATTTATAATTAGATTTATAAGGGATGTAATCCTTTTTCAAAATATGAATACAATTTTTTTATTGTGTTATGGTTACTTACTTTTATTAGTATGACAAAATGTTTGGGACTTAGCCAATTTTCCCAAAATGTTGCCATCAATGCCAAAGGGGAAGATTGTTGGTCATATGACCAATTAATCAAATAAGGTGAGATATGTGGTTGTGATTTATGGAAATATTTTTTTTTCAATTTAGTCATGATTATTTATGAATGAAAATTTTCTAAGTACTAGACAATGTTACAAAAACATGACAAGATTTGTTGATAGCAGAATATTCCCTTAGAATATTCTCTTGTGTAGTTAACCCTAGATGCATGACATCATCTTGATGATGCATACCAGTGCACATGTTTGTATGATCAACCTAGTTCAAGTTATGGATGGAATATTGATGCAAATACATCATAGTACAAAATAGAGCATGTCAGCAAATTGACTTTGTACAACTTGTAGAATTGTTTTGATTACTAAATCTTGATGAGCCAACTCTAAGGATTCTATGTAAGTTAATTAAGGAAGAATTTATTGATGTGTTTGATATAAGTAAACAACTTCAATTGTGAAGTTAAAATGACAATGTGATATTATGATATGTAATGCAAAGCAATATTATGTGAGATATGATGCAAATTGATATGTGCACAATCACTCTTTGTATGAAGAATTGACAATCAGAAGAATTATGAAGTATAGAAAGTGATCTAATATTATATGTATACGTATTATCTTGAAGAACTTATTGTATAGTTTCATGTTAGGGAAGTGGGCTCTTCTTACACACATTTGTATATGATTCACCAACTCCTAATAGGGTTGAGGCTTCTAACAAGGCCTAGTCTCCTAGGGACTCGAGACAATATACATTTTTCATAGACTCCTAATAAAGTCAATATCCTTAACCAAATCCTTTATATAGTGAATCATCTTGTGGGTTTCATCCCCACTAGGGTTTTCCCTTGGCTAGGGTTTCCCTAGTTAACAAAATATGGTGTTATGAGTTTTCTCATGCATGGTTATTTTTTCTATTTAGGATTGTTGGTTTATTTTCTTATGAATGTGGAAAAGTAATTAATAACATTTAGTTGTGGGTAAAAACATTGAAAATACTGATTCACCCCCCCACCCCTCTTAGTATTATCTATTTCTAACACTCCCCAGTGGCACTATCCACACCAAATTGGTCCCATTGGACCTTGTACTAGAGGACATCCCTATCTCATACCTTGATGGTACACTACTTAATGAGTTAGGTGAACTAAATTGCCATCACCCCTAGATCTTGTACCTAGAATGTATGCTAGTCAAGCACATGAGATATCTCAGGATCATATATCTTAAGAAAAGAAACATGGAAGATGTTATAAATGTAAGCTAAAGAAAGTGGCAAAGCAAGTTGATAAGAAATTGGGTTCATAACTTCTAAAACCTCAAATAGACCAACAAACCTCAAGGCAAGCTTTGATGTCTTACCAAATGAGATTGAACTCTTATGTGGTCTAACCCTCAAAAAAACCTTATCCCTGATCTAGAACTATTAGAAAGTGCATTTCCCATCAACGTAACTCATTTGATGATTTGCTACCTCTTTTAGTTGACTTTGGTTTAAGATCACCTGCTTTTCCATCTTTATTACCATCTTAGGGCCCACAATAACCTTGCCCTCTATCCTATCCAAATAATAGGAGTCCAACACTTCCATCTATAAAGAGCCTCAAAAGGAGCCATACCGAAGGAAGAATGATAGGAGTTGTTATAGCCATACTCTACCAATGGAAGATACTCCTCCCATTTGTACTATTGATCCATGCAATTCATGTGTAACAAATATTAAAGCATCTAATTCACCCTCTTAGTCTACCCATCACTCTCAAGGTGGTAAGATGTGTGTTGAAATTTAGGCATGTACTAAAAGTGGAGTTCAAGGTTGTCCAAAACCATGAAGTCATTCAGGTATCCCTGTCAGAGATGATGGTCTTTGGAATACCATGGAGTCAAAATATCTCTTAGACAAATTTCCTTTCCAAAACTAGAGATCCATCCTTTAGACTGGCAAGAATAAAAGGGATAGCTTTGGCTAATTTTTTTACTATGACCAAGATGACATCATGCTTGCATCGAGTCATGGGTAAACCTTGTACAAAGTCCATACTAATAACCTGCAATTTATTCTGTAAAATCTCATGTGGGTATAGAAGACCTACCAAATAGACATGCTTAGCCTTGACACAATAACATTCCAAATACTGGGCCACATACTCTCTCACATCTCATTTGAGTCCTGACCAAAAGTATAAAGGTCTCAAATTAGCCATCATCTTATTTACCCCGGGGTGCCCTAAAAATGGATTGCACTGCATCTCCTCAAGAATAACTTTCTACAACCCTTCATGGATAGGAACATATATCCTATTCTAGTACTTAAGTAAAAGAGTAGTCATGAACTTGTGAATTAGAGGCATTAGTGTCCAAAAATGACTTTACCCATTCATAATGGGTATCTCTAGGAAGGTACTGAAGAATGTATTCTCATACAAGTTTGAGATGTAGTGATAGAAGTGATATGCCTCCTACAACTAAGTGCATCTACTATCCTATTCTCTTTTCCTTCAATATAATCTATGCCAAAATCATATTCACTGAGGAATTCAAGCCCACCACCTTTGTCTAGCATTCAGGTTAGGTTGAGTAAAAATGTATCTGAATCCCATATGATCATTATTAAGCTCACATGGATTTCCCAATAAGTAATGATACCACATCTACAAAGCATGTACTATCAAAACCAAATCTAAATCATGAGGAGCATAATTTACTTCATGCAATCTGAGCTTCCTGAACTTGTAGGAAACAACCTTACCATCCTACATTAATACACCCTGAATCCCATCTCTTGAAGCATTGATTGTGACAACAAATTATCCATTAGGATCTAGTATAACCAAGATAGGAGTGGTAGTAAGCCTTTTCTTAAGCAACTAAAAGGATTTCTCACATGCTTCTATCCACTCAAATCTTTTACCCTTGCACTAAAGAGATGTGATTAGTGTTTCTATGCTAGAAAATCCCTTAATAAATTTCTTGTAATACCCATCAAGACCCAAAAACCCCTAACTTCACTTACATTCTATAGAGTTGTCCATTCAAGGATTTCTTTTATCTTTGCAGGGTCCACTACTATGCCATCAATTGATAAAATGTGTCCCAGGTAGTGGATCTCCTTATTTAAAAATGACCACTTGGAGAGTTTCCCACACAACTTCCTCTCTCTCAAACACTATAGAACTATGTGCAAATTCTCTTCATGCTCTACTAAATTCTTGGAGTATATTAGCATATCATTAACAAATATCTCCACAAATTTATCAAGATAGTCTTTGAATATGTTTTTTATTAGGTTCATGAAAGTGGTAGGTGCATTTATCAGTCTAAAAGCTAAGACTACATACTCATAATGCAAATAGCTTGATATAAATGTTGTCTTAGGTATGTCTTCATCCCAAATATGAAGTTGGTGATATCTAGATCTTAAATCAATTTTAGAGAATATAGGTTCTCCCTTCATTTGATCAAAAAATTCATCAATTCTTGGGAAAGGATACCAATTCTTCATGGTCACCTTGTTCGACATATGGTAGTCAATGCACAATCTTAAGGTACCATCCTTCTTCTTGAAAAAGATTACAGAAGCTCCCCACTATGATACACTAGTCAAATGAAACCTTTATCCAAGATTTCTTTTAGCTAAGTGTTCAACTCATACATCTTTGTGGAAGTCATGCTGTAGGGAACCTGTGATTGTGGTTCCACTCCTAGCATAAGATATATGGAGAAATAAAACTCCCTCTTAGGGGGTACCTTGGGTAAGTCATCTGGAAACACATCTCTAATTTCTTGTAGGATAGAATGATCTTCTAATTGAGGTGGAATCTCTTCCAAAGTCTTAACATGGGCAACACATAACTAGAAACCCTTCCTCTTTCCTTTCTTCAATTGCATTTCTGAATTTGCCTTAATTCTAAGGGTCATTTGACATTATTTACAATCATTGAGTGACCTACTTCATCAAGGCATTCAATCACCTTATCCTAATCATTTACTAAAGTCTTATGCTCACTTAACCAATTGATACCTAGCATGTCATTGTATCAGCTCAAAGGCACTACATATAGGTTGATGTCTATCTAAAAGATAGGGAGTTCCAAGTCACTACAAAATAAGAATTGATCTACCCTTCTTTTAACCTTGTTACCATACTATACACTCCAAAGTTCAGCCATCAATCCAACTCTAATAGGTATCTTAGTAGCTATCTTAAGATCTACAAAGCATTCATTAGCACTAGTATCTATAAGAATAGAAATAGGGTATCTAAAAAGTCTACCAGTCATCGATATAGGAGTGGCCTAATAACCTACCTATCTATGATCAACTATAGCATGAATGGGGTGTTATGGTGGAAATTCCTTCTTATCAAATTGATGTGGACACTTAGTGGAAAAATGGTTTCTAACACATATAAAGAATCCTATCCTAGGGCCTCTCCTATCATCATTCCTATTCTAATCACCATTTTTGTTCCCATTTCTTCCATTTCTATTTTTTTTCAATTTTGATTCATGTTCTTCTAATTTCCTTTGTTCTTGTTCCTGTTAGAATTTTCTTGATCCTTATCCTTCATGCTTCTAGTTTTTTATTTCTTCCCATTTCCCTTTTTCCTATCATCCTAATAACCCCTATTATCCTGATATGACCTTTTATCTTGGAACTTTCTTTTATAGTTTTGATTGGAAGATTTGGATGAGGAAGCATCCTTCAATCTCTATTCTTGCTTGAGGGCCTTACATAGTATGGAATACATGGTCTCAAGTTCCTACATTTCAACCTTACTATAAATCTCAGCTCTCAAAACCATCACAAATTTCTAGGTTCTAAATAGTTCATCATGTTGATACTGAGAAACATACTTCACCAAATGAAAAAGCACTCAAGATACCATGTAACATTCATTTTCCCCTAAACTAGCTTCTAGAAGTCTAATGATTTCTTGTCATAGAATAGCTAAGATTACCATCATTTGAAGAAAAACTACAAAAATTCTTCCCAAGGTACCTCTCCATGCTGAAATTTATTTTTAGCCATTACATTTTTCCACCAAGTAGCTACCTTACCCCTTAGCTGAAATGTGGCCCAAACTACTCTTGACTTCCATGTATAGTTCCAAACTAGGAGAGACTTCTCCATGCTGGTAATCCATCCTTCAACATCTTCCCCCAATGCTCTATCATGAAATGTAGGTGTACTAACCTTCTTGAGATCTTCTCTCAATTTAGTCAATATCTGTACCCTATTAATATTAATGAGAGCAACCTAACAGTAAACTTTTTCCATTTTCTCTACCTTAGATCTCCTAATAGCCTCAACAAACTGATCATCCTCACATTTCTTCCTCAATTCTTCTTCTTTCTTATGGAAGGCTTTCAAGTGCTGATCTTCATCACACTTCCTTGTCTCTTCTTTAGTGTACATCCCTCATGTCTCATGCTCTAGGTTATCCATCCTTTGGCCTCATTCCTATAAAAAAGCCTTGTATTAGGAAAATAGTGCTAATATCTAATCTAACCTTGCATTAGGTTCCTCAGATCTTGTACCACTACTAAACCCACCTCTACAATTAGCTCTTATGACCATAATAATAACTCAAATACCTAGCACACATTGGTGTAGGTTAGCACAGTAGCCCAAGGGCCTAGGGTTTTAAAAATAGCTCTGATAGCATATGTAAGAACCAAGTCCTAAACAAAGATACCACATCACATGCAAATGTAAAATATGGAAAAGAAACCAATCAAAACCAAAATTGAAAATTCAAATCTCATTCATTATCCATTAACTAAATAAATGTTACAATTAGTTTATCAACAATTTAGCATAATATTAAATTATTGATTATGTCACAAGAACATTATATCAAGAACTATGGTGCTGAAATACAATATATATATACATCACATGTTCATCAAATACATGAACAATAGTACATTACCAAATTTTAAGTTTATAGTATTCGATAATCAAGATTAAATCATATGAATGATATTGTACATCATCACCAAAAAGAAAATACAATACTATAAAATATTTTCTAAAACTTGACAGGTGTCTTGAAAGTGTATCTAGTCTCCAAAGTGATTAGATGTCATCCATCTACTATCTAAGATAAGAGTGTGGCCCAAGAACTTTTATCTCACCAACCACTAAGTGTTTACTCCTCTAGGATTCTTCTTGACATAAAGAATGACCCGACCCTGGAATGATAAGCCTTCTGATGGATCTGGTGAACTCGTGAAACATACTATATGCATCCATGTGCCTAGTAGCCTAATCAAGAAATATGATAGGGAAAAGGAAAAGAATGCTACACATCTACCCATATGTGGTGAAAGGAAAAATGTAACACATCTACCCACATGTACATTTCTTTTAACTAATGCATATGTACACAAATGCAAAAATGAAAATAAGCATAGTCATAAACATATGCTACATGTCAATAAACAACATACTTAAATGCATTGAATAAATATCTTGGCCAAGCAATAGATTTGTCAATTATCTTGAAAAGAGAGACAAAATGTAATGAATCCTACCTTTCAGAGCTTGATGGGTTGAGAGTACCAAAAATATAATGCATCCATCTCACCCTCCCTTATGCCACATTACACCCTTCCATGAGTTAGCCAATATCATACACAGGTTTCAACACCAAAAAGAAATTGTATATAAGGAATAATGTTACATGATTTTACTTATAATAATCTAGTTAATAGGCTACTAGGTATAAGGTAAGCCTTTATTTATTCAAGTATTACCCTTCTAATTCTAAATCTATGCATCCATAACAACATAATCTACAAGAAAAGTAATTTAAATAGAAAAATGTTTGAAACCAACAATAATCAAAACAGTAGTCCATTTATTATTAGTAGTTGCATAGGAGCTTGCAGGTTTTATCCTTTGTGATGAAAGAACAATTTTAGCATATACTAGGTTCAAAAATTATAATTACAACTGTACTAGTAAAGTGATATCTAATAGCTTTATAGATTTTTACCAAACCAAATTGTCTTTATATACCACCTATAAATTCAGTAACAACTACTATTCAATTGTTAACTCATTGAATACCAAGTTGGTACCAAAAACATCACTAATCTAGTAGTATGAGGAATTCAAGGGCTATATCATTAGTAATGTTTATAATTCAAGGGTTGTATCTTTAGTAATGTTTGAAATAGAAGTTGTATGTACAAGTAGATAGTTACAATATTTACATTTTGAGAACCTAATAGAATCTTCCCATCTTCCTAAAGCTCAAGGTGATTTAAATCAATGCTTGCTACTTCTAACTAATACATGATGTTTGATAATGTGTCATAATTTCAAACACATAAGGTTAAGTAATTGAATTTGAGCTCTATTTTCCATCTGGATGTTAGAGTAATATTCAAACAGGCTGAGAAAGCTTGAGAAATCATGTCTAACAATTGAATAACGGAGAAGAGGCACTTATATTTGGGCTTTTTTTTTTAAACTACACTTGTTTACATTCACTAGTCATTTACCATTTAGTATTAGATGGTAGCCCTAGTGGTGTTGTACTACATGAAAAAGATGAAAGAAAGCTTCCATTTGTTTGAGAGCTACAAAAAATGCTAAACCTACAATGTGCATGTGTATTAGGAAAAGTAAATGATCAAACTACATTATATTTTCCAAAGATTTGAATACACAATCACCAGTCTTTTATATGCAACAATAGACTTACATATATTTTCCACATATAGACACACAGTTAATAGAACTTTGTGTAAATGACATACAAGTTTTACTCTTTTAGAAAGAACAATAAAACAATATATGTACATTCAAACACACCATAGTTCAACAAGACACTCTCATTGTCTATTGATAGTAACACTTAGGAAGTAGACATTTTAAATCTAAAATGTACAACTCATTGTAAGTAGAAAAAAGAACCTAGTGTAATGTCAATGTGCATCCTTCTTGCTCTAGTATTTTCCTTAAAAACCCCTCATTTTGTCCTAGTTTCTCTAGCCACAAATGCCCTTCTAACTAATTCTTCTCTTATCTCCTACACTTGCATTCATGCAAAAATATGGGTCATATCTAATTCAAATATAGCAACATCAGCAACTATGATTTGCATTGAACTAGACATATTTTTCCCCAAAAGAGTCACAAGTGGTTCTAAGCTTCTCCAAAAAAAGAATAAACTTTTCTTAAACTAAATTTGTCAAAAGGAAGTATTAAATTTGGTAACTAACCCAATGTGTGGTTAAACGTAGTGATGGCCTCCAATTTTTTCCATAAAAATGGTATCTTTTAAAAACACCATTTCCATTGTGATTTGAATATAGACATATATATTTATTTATAAAAGAAATACAACACTCAAGCATATATTTTTTTGTTACATTTTCCATTTGATTTATCTTTTCTAAGACTAGGATAGAATCAAGATACAACTATATTAATTCAAATCTCTTCCATCTAAACATAACATTATTAAATTAAATAAGCACATTAACATTTCCTAAAATTATTTAAACTTCTGCATGGTCTGTGGGGTGCTAGGGATGATCTGCCTATTCCCTTTCAGAAGGCTAACCTTCCCTACGTCAACCACACCCTCATCCCAACAACTTGAAAATCACTATAACACTCACATCCAAAACATAAGTTAGTATCCAAAAAATTTGATAGCTAATTCAACATCATAAAATAAATGTGATAACATATGCACCAATATCCATAATACATCATCAGGTAACACAAGTCATTACATTAACATCTTAAATGATATTCATCATAACATAAAACATTATGAATAACATAACCAAAATTTTCCAATACCTTTATTTATCCATTAAATCATACTAATTAACACATCTTAAATGTGGTAGTTAACCTTAGCCATTAATTATTTCATGTTCAAAATCAAGGTTTCACTAGGTCAAAATCAACAAGGTTGTCACATAAGAAAAACAAGTAAAATCACAAAATGGGACATGACAAACTGGGTGTGAAGAACATATAAAATCTGATTTCTCATCATTTTCAGCCCTAATACTCATCTGATCAGATTTTTCACATGCTGAAACTCCTTCACACTCAAATAACTGATTAGTCACCAAGTTTGAAAACTTATCATGAAAGTGTTTACATAAAATATGCTAAACATAATCTTCATCAAAAAAATCATTAGAGTAAACTTTGAAATCATCATTTCAAGATTCATTAGCACATAAGGAAAACACAGAATTAGATTTACAATCTCTAGACTTTTTCTCTTTGTCATATGAAAAATCAAAAACAATTTCAGCATTATTATCATGATAAGAATCTAAGTAGTATGAAATTTCTCCCTAATGGTATTCTCCACATAATAAAAATTATCATGTGTATTGAAACTTGATCTATTATCACATGCACCTCCAAAACATGACAAAGAATGTTATGATTATGCCATTTTCAGCATCAAACTCTATGGAAAGGACTTTTTCTTGAGAAAAAAACATAATAGGGGACAACCAGATCATTCTAAGAAACATTTGCATACTTTTCAAGATCATGAGCTAGTAGTTCTAAAATTTCATCAACACTTAACAAAACTTCATCATAAGTTTGATCTTTCGAGTTCTAATCATAATCTAGCTTATCTAAAAAACTTATAGCAATAGTGCCATTAGTATAACAATCTAAAAAATCAGAATCATTACTACAACACATTTCCTCTTCTTTGTACAATACCTCTTTACTAGGTGTTTCATTTTCATCAAAAGAAAAGTTATCCATACCACTATTAGAACTTTCTACATTCTAATGCATATTGTCAAATGATTCATTTTTAGTTACATATCCATGTTTATCTTCTTGACTCAAAATCATCTGATTTAGTAGCTTTAGAATCCATCTCTTCAAAATTGGAAGACAAATTATCATTATCTATTGATTCAATACATTCATTATTACTTTTAGCACATTCATTTTTTTTATTAGAGGATTCAATACATAATTCATTGCTACTTAAATCACTCTCAAATTTCTTGAAAAGATATACAACATGCAAAATATTTTGTACTCTCAAATGTGTTGGCTAGTTAACTATATTAGGCATAAAGACATCTAGGAAAACAAGAGGCCATGAAGATTCCTTAGGTCTTAAATGCAAGTGCAAATCCATGAGTGAGAATTTGAAATTTACATAAATTTGATCATCTCTTAGACCTTGGATACTTCCTATTGCACTTACTATGAAACTAGCAATCTTATTGTGGATTTCCTTTTTCAACATAGCAATATTTTCAACCACACTTTCATAGTCTAATAGACTAACCTCAGATCTAAGATCTAATTCCATTTTAAAATAAAAACTAATTTCTACCTCTTTCTGCTAGTGCTAAAAGTCACTAAATATTGGTATTGATTTTTAACTCTTGACTTTCATAAAAAGAAAACACATGAGAATCAAAATACTTTAAGTGCTAATATTGAACTTTGATCTATTGATCTTAGCATAGGTGTAAACATGAAACTCCTTCACACCATTTATCAAAACCATGCAAAGCCTCTTAAGATGGTAAATGAAATTAGTACTGTGATTCACTTTCTTACATTTGAATTCTTAGAGCAGAAGATGTATATTGTAATATCCCAAAATTAGCTCATTGCCATTATGACCAATTCTGGTCTATTTCAATCAATCCTAAGTCCTATGTCACTAGGCAATTCTAGTTCTGATTTTTACTACTTGACCTAAGTGTCAAATGCAAAAAACCCTACTTTGCATTAATCAGACTATCTATTTAATTCTTATGTATTGACTCGAATTGGTCACATTAAACCTATTTGAATGAGATTTAATTTAATTTAAAGTATTTATACTTTAATTAAATTAAATTATCTCCTAAGGCTAATGTACTAAGGAATTAAAAATATTTAATTTAATAACTATGCTTATTTTAATTAATTGAATGTAATTATTCAATTAAATAGAAAAGGGATTTATGAGGTCATATTTCATTTTATTAAATTGAATATCTTTCCCAAATTCTATTTTTCAATTCAAAATGGAAATTCTCAATTAACTACTTATTGAATTAGAAGTGACTTAATTCACTTACTCTCACACTAAAGTGAATTTGATTTAATTTTTTCTATATACACTAATATGTTAGAAAGAAATACTAATATATTTAAAAATCAAAGCATTAACTAATAAAATTAATATAAACTTTAAGAGAGACAAAGTGAGGTCCTCAAATGAGAATATGAGCCATGGATAGGCTCTCTCAGTGAGGATGATCACTTGATTTAGAGATGTGTCTATTTGTGGATTTGGGATGTATGCTCAAGCTTCAAATTTCTTTAATGGTGGAATTTATATGGATTTTGGTGTGGATATTTGAAATTGGTATGAATTTGGCTTCTCAAAATGGCATGTTAACTTTAAGGTTATGGATTGTGATGATTTGGCTTGGGAGAGGATCCAATTTATAGGCAAGTGGCTTGAGGGGTGGAGGGCTAAGATGTAAGGATGAGGAAATGGTTAAGGAGGCCTCAGATTGAATCAAATGAGAGCACATGGATTGTGCTTCCTTATAGCCAATCAGAGAGTGACACATGTCATAGGGAGAATGGGTGGAGGAAAGGGCATGGATGAGT
Source organism: Cupressus sempervirens (assembly GCA_028749045.1). NCBI lineage: Eukaryota > Viridiplantae > Streptophyta > Pinopsida > Cupressales > Cupressaceae > Cupressus > Cupressus sempervirens. Next base: position 730,371,781 of record CM053793.1, read on the forward strand.
CAACAAGGGAGGCCCAAGGCTCTACATGGCCCTCATAAGTGCTTGTAAGAGAATTTAAGGCATTTAAAGGATAGTGGGCTTCCTTTGTGACTAGGTGGGTGGGATATTTTTGAGAGGAGACTTTGGCTTAGTTTAGGAAAGTCTTAAGCTTGCTTAGGAATGTGAAAATTATTAGGGGATGGATTAGGCTTGGGTTAGGATTAGATTAGAGATGGGCAAGTGGATGGCATTCATGAGGGTGAGTGAGTTAGTGACTAAGCTAGGTTAGTATGGGTGGATGGGATGGATTAGGCTAATGGAGGGATTAGGGATAGGCTTAGGGGTTATTAGGTTTGAGGGATAGATTTATTAAATAGATTTATTTAATAAATGGAGATTTTTGGAATTAGATAGGAGAAAAGGATTAATTGATAAATAATGGGTTATTTGATTTATCAATTAGGACTATAGATGATTAATTAAATTAATCAGCTAGGGGATGGAAAAGATTAATTAAATAAAAATATAATTAATGATGCCTTTAGAGATAGCTAAATAGGATTACTGAAGCAGTGTAATTAGATTTAGGTGTCTACATTTTGCCCCTCTTTGACATAGTGTTGAGACAACACTATTTCAAAGAAGTTTGAATATAAATGACATGAGGAATATGTTTTAGCAACAAAGTTTCCCCAGTCTCAGATAAGAAGAGGAGAGACTAGACTAAAAAATGACCCCTCAAGAAGGTGATGAAGAGAGAAGATGAGGCTCGATGACTTCTTGAAAACCATAAGAATTCGAGATGAGCAGAGACACAGAGTGGCAAAGAGAAGGGGCTGAATTAGCTCAAACTCTCACTATGGGAGAATGATAAAGGGAGGTTAGATTCACAAAAGGAAGCAAGCTTAAGACATTCCTAGATTGGGGGGAGGATGAAGGAGTGGAGCACTATAAAAGAAAACTAGGATGAGGGGATGGATGATGGGAAGATAAAGCTGATGCAATAGGATTTCAAAGAGTCAGATTGATGGAAGATGGGTTTCGGAGATCCCTAGGACAAGGATTATGGTACTCAAAAGATGAGGCTTGGTGGATGGATTTGATGGGTGGATCCCTAAGACTAAGATTGTGGATCCCTAAAGCTAAGAGTGATGATTGATTCTAAGAGATAACTGATGCACAAGCAAGGGTGGGAGAGATGGATGTGGGATATGGATGGGGGATAATGGAGATGCAGGGAATCTATTGAAGCATTTTGAGTGGGGGGATACTGCAAATAGAAGTACCACCATTTAGTTGAGCACTAGATTTAATATAGGAATTTTGGTTAATTGCCAAGGTTACCAAGAACAGCCAGGCCTGTTCACCAAAATTCCATAGGACTGACTCAAACAGGCACACAAGGATTGCCCCAACATCACACATGAGTTCTAGAGGAAGCAACATGGAACCAACATTGGGTAACCCATAAGAAAAAAATAAAAACAAACAAAAGACCTAATCAAGACCTTACACTCAGATTACTCCATTCACAGTATACCATGATATGGAAGATCGTGGCAACCTTGAGTAGGGAACAAATAAGATTGCTAGGAAAAGATACTTCAAGACCAAAAGGGAAGATTCCAAATCAAAAGAAATAAAAAATTCAAAAGAGAACCATTTGCGAACGAGATGTGTAGGACGAGGTACTAATAGACCAAGATCAAACAGGAGGAAAGTTATATCCTACTTGGATCTATCGGAGAGCACCTAAGCTGATGGATCAGGATGAGTGATGAGTTTGGCAAGCTGAACTAAGAAGGATAACACTTTGGTGATAGGAGATCTAGCTAAATGATTCATTGGAATAGCTAACCAAGAGTTGTGCGATGTGTGCAAGATGCTGAGGAAGGATGAACTGACATGAAAGCTGGGATAGATATAATTATACTAAGTGAAAGAGGATGTACAAGCTAACAAACCAAGATATGTTACAAGTGTACAAATTTTTTTCATTTTTTTTTATGAGATGGGAATATTTTTGAAGGGTGGGATGATTGAGAGGGGTACTTAGTGCACCAGGGTGGGTTGTAAGGGGTGAAGAGGGGGCCAGAAAGGGTCAGTTGTAGTCAGATTGAGGAGGAGATATTGTTGGTGAGGAGCTCTACAACAGATATTATGATGGTGGGTATTGGGTGACCAGAGCACTGACTAGTGGACATAGTGTGATGAGTATGAGTATGAGGGACGGTCGATTGATCGGTAGGGTCTAAAACCTCTTTGTAATTTTTGAGTATGCATTTAGTAGGGCATTCTCGCGAAGGCAAAAATGCGATCTCGTAGGCATGAGTTTAGCAAGAATGTGAGCAGGATTAGTGAGATCGTGATCCCATGAAATTAGTGTCAGGTGGGAGTTGTGTGGGGAGCCAAACAGTCTATTGCAGGAAAGTAATCTCGAAGTGGGAAATTATGTGGGAATGTGGAAGATTTGTTGAGATCGTGCCCCTACAAAGAGGAATGTGATTCATGTAGCAAGAATGTGTACCCACACTTTAAGGGCTTTGTACAGTAGGAAAGGGGGAAAAAAGGGCACAGGGTAGGAACGCAATCCCACAAGACCAAGGATCGGTAGGATCGACAGTTGTAGAGACTGTGGGAATGCACTAGCAGGATCGAGGTAAAAGGTCAAGGGTAATACCAAAGTAAATAGTGCAATCCTATCAAAACATAGGTCTGTGGGAACATGAGAGGGTAGGCTTTGCAAAAATGCTATTCCACAAGAATGAGAGTTTTGTAGAATAAAGGCAAAAAAATTTGGGGTTGAGGAAAGGGAGGGTGGAAGGATAAACAAGGAGATAAAAAAATAATGTTTGGATTTTTTTTTGTGGTGTACAGTGGTCCTTGGATGCATTAGTGTCATGGGAGTGACGAGCAGTAGTGTTGTACACTAGAGAGATGCTAACACCAGTCAACTGGGCACAGATCATTGTGATCAGACTTGGCTACCTGGTGAGGTTGCCCCATACCTGCACCTATATGGAGATGGCCATAGCGCTGTGCAAGAGATGGCACAATGAAATAGTGACATTCTACTTACCGATGAGGGAGATGACAGTGATGCTGGAGGATGTGTATCACATATTTAGACTACCAGTGTGGGGATGCCAGTCATGGCGGCTAGAGAGATGATAGTAGAGGTGGTTTTACAGAGACTGTTGGGGCCTAGAGTGGAGTATAGGATTCGACAGGGACACTTTGCACTAGACGAGCATCTGGATCATGTGACAATGGAGAGGCAGATCTATTTCTATGTGCTAGGGCTGGTTTTGGGGTACATTGCCCTAGATATAGCTGGTATAGGGGTTACACTTGCATTGATTCTAGTACTAATGTAGATTGTGGATGCGGGATGCCCAGTGGCATGGGGTTTGCTAATGTTGGTTGAGCTATACCAGGACCTACATCAGATAGTTAACTAGAGTGGTGGTCGACAGGGGAGGAGTATTGGGTTTCTAACACTGTTACATGTATGGGCATGGGAGCATATTGCAGTGCTCAATCCATTGGGGTGTAAAGATTGGTAGCCAGAGGAGCCAGTGGCATATAGCTGGGCCGAGCCATTAACATACCACCACACAGATTCAGTGGACAACTAGAGAGTTTGCATGGATGAGATAGTGATAGTGTTATGGAGGCCATACAGGGGCTTGGGATCATGGGTAGAGGAGGGAGAGTAGCTCCCATACACTATTTCCCCATGTGTTATGTTCAAGAGATGGGAGTATGTGGAAGAGAAGTATAGGTTAGACAAGGAACTATGGTAGTTTGGGTGGTAGTAGGTGGCATTAGGAGATTCACATTGGTATCAGTGGGTCACACGCAATTCAATGTCAATGTATAGGCTAGCCTTGCATTGAGACAGATTGCTGAGAGCATGGCTAGAGCTAGAGCTATAGTAGTGGGATTGGTTTGAGGGGCTGGTGGATGCAAGCTCCACACAGGAGTACCGAGATACTTTTTTGCGGTTGAGACTAGTGGGGAGAGCACAGGGCACAAGGTTAGTAGTTGTGGCAAGAGAGCTAGCCTGAGCAACCTGACAGGAGTGGTATGTGGCGAGAGGGTTGCGGTAGCGGGCAACAACAGTTGCACAAGAGGATCTGACCTGACAGAGGAGGAGGGTGGTGGGGGAGGAGAGGAGAGCTTGGCCAAAGAGGAGAGTAGAGGAGAGGGGAGCCTAGCCAGAGAGAGGAGAAGAGGAGGAACAGGGATGAAAGAGGGCAATAGGGGGAGATGCAGGGGGATCATCTACTAGGGCAGGAGATGATGGATTGGTAGCTCAATACGCCTCGCTAGAGCAGGCACACATAGTGATGAGCCAGTTGTTCTATGATACATAGCAGGAGAGAGATCAGCTTCAAGTAGAGCAAGACCAGTTTAGATAGGAGTGGGATACAACCCAGGGGTAGGTAGATAGGGTAGGTGTGGAGGTGGGGAGGCTATAGACAGAGGTGGGTTAGGAGGAGAGGAGGTTGGATTCCATGACTTTGGAGCAATAAGGGGTGCAAGCGATACTAGATGCCCTTCATCAAGAGCGAGATAGGCTGGTGGTGGAGGTGGTGACCTTATAGGTATAGGTGGTAGTGGGAGGGGGTTTAGATGAGCTGCAAAGACTACAAGTAGAGATGGAGGATTTGAGGGAGAGGGCCAGATTCTACTAGGGGAAGTACCATTCCATAGTGCCAGGATCACAAATTGAGCACTATAGGCAACTAACTTGTTCAAGGATAGAAGGTACCCACATAGGGATGTAGGAAGGAGGGGAGAGTGGATGGAGCATTGGGGGGGAGAGTACAAGGGGGTCCCAGGGCATAGGGCATAGTCAGAGGGAAAGGCCAAGCTAGCAGCGGAGGATGCGGGAAGAGAAAAAGAGCTCCAGGACAAGGGGAGGACTGATGATGCCACAACCTCCAACACTAGTAGCACCAGGGGCTAGGAGGGGGGAAGAGGAGGAGACTAATGATGCAAGGATGATGGGTTGACCATCAATGAGCAGGTGACTTTTGGGATACTAAGTATTCTGTATACATTGACTTTTTTGAGACACATGGAGATTTTGTGCAGGCTCAAAACCATTTGTATGATATGGACATTGTACACTGATGGATTGTTATTCTTTCATTCTTTCATTGATAAATAGATCTAATGATTCTGGTGAGATATGTGTTATGGATTGGTGATGTTATGTATAGTGGTTGATATGTGTTGAATAGACAGTGATGTTTTGATGATATCGTTGATGATTGGTGATGCAAGATGTGATATGTGCTACGATTTTATGATTGTGCTAACAATTTTTGATGTAGGATGTGGTTTTTGATGATATTGTATATATGATACAATATAATTTTGATGTGTTTTTGCTATGATAGTGCAGATATGATGTGATGTGATTTTTACCTATGATATCACAAATATGATGTGATCCTTGATGACATGTTTTTCCTTATGATATTATAGATGTGATGAGGATGAGATTTGGTGTATGATAGATGTTATGCAATATGATATGTTTTGATATGATCCTAATGAAGTGATGTGGCTTATGATGGATGTGATGTGATATTGAAGAATTGATTTCTTTGGGGAGTATATAATATGATGTTGTATGATGATAAGTACAAACTATAAAATAAGTAACAAATGTAAAATGAATCACCAACTAAAGGATAAACAACATATTTATGATATGGGAAATGAATATAATGTCATGATATTTAGGATATGTTAACAAAAATTAAAGATGGATGAAAGATTTTAAAAAAATGAATTACAAAATAAAAGATGAAAATACAAAAAATGAAGTACAACTTAATGATGAACTACAATGCTAAAATGAAACCTAATCTAATGAGGAATGACTATAATTCTAAAATGAATCATAATCTAGTGATGAATGACTATAATGCTAAAATGAATCATAATCTAATGATGAATGACTATAATGCTAAAATGAATCATAATCTAATGATGAATGACTATGCTAAAATGAATCATAATCTAATGATGAATGACTATAATGCTAAAGCTTAAATAAACTAAAAGAGAGAACAGTAAATTTATGATATGCTAAAAAGAACACAAACTAAAAGATACACTTGAGATTTATGATAAGCATGTGAGAATAACATAAAAGAACAAATGCAATGATATTCTGAGATATGATAAAAGGATACAAGCTATGATAATACAACATACAAGATTCTAGGAGATGCAAGACAAACAATGATGGTGGAATAGGATAACCAATGCTTGACTTATGATAGTGTTCTATGATATGAAAAGTGATCATAAGAGATATTGACTCTAAGGAGAATAATGTTGGAAAATGACTGACCAACAAACTCACAGTCAGGAGGATAGTAGAGATTTTAGCGCTAGGATAGTAACTTATGATAGGGATCACATCATGATGAGAATGAATAACAATTGATGTTCAAAGTTTTAAATCAAATAATTCTGTGGGTGGAAAAAGTGAGAGTTCAAGGGAGAGGGGTGATGACAAGGAGGAGGATACTAGGGGTTCTAAAAAAAATAAATGTGAGGTGTAGGGGAAGCTTGAGCATGGGGTACTTCATGAGGAAGTACCACTACATAGTTTGAGCACTTTATTTGATATAGGATTGTTAATGATCTACCAAGGTTACTAAGAATGTCAAGGCCTTTTCCCCAAAATTCCATAGGACTGACTCAAACAGACACAAAAGGATTACCCTAGCATCACACATGAGTCTCGAAGAGATCAGTGTTGGAATGATGTTGGGTGATCCACAAGAAAATGAGATTACCCAAGTGCATCATGTTTTATCAAAATATGAAAACATGTTGGAAATATGCAAGGATAATATCAAACTGACTCTCAAGCAAAAAAAGACTATGATTGAAACCAAACTCCTTAGTTGCCCCAATCAAAACACACCATGATATGAAATGATCATGGAGATCTTGAGGAGGAAACAACAAAAGATACATGGAAACAATCAACCAAAATATACAACAAAAGATTCTACAAAGCAAAAAAGTAACCTTTTTCCAAAGAGGTCAACTGATGAGCTACTGACGGGTTGCAACAAGACCTAGATAGTATGTACAAGTATGACTAATTAAGGACATGGGAACTCATGATAACAAAACACAGTAGTAGGTATATGCATGACGAGAGAAAGCTCAGGATGAGGAGATAGCATTTCTATGATACATGGGTTTGTTTAGGTGGGATTATGTAAAGCATGATTTATGTACAAGGGTTTGGATATTGCTACATTCACATATGTATGGTACATGAGAGACAAGGGTTAGTGCAGGGGTAAGAGATACATATTATATGGGTTGTATATGCTACATATGGTAAAGTAAAAGAATAAAAATCACTTCATAGGGTACATCTAATAGAGTACAATGGTAGGATACATCAAGTATGAGACATTGGATGCTATAATACAGGAATAAGGTGGGATGTTGCATAGTGCAAAGTGCTAGAGGATGATGTTGCAAAGCATGGAAAATAACAATAAGGAACACCTTGGAAAACCGGGGAGGATGAGTAATATATTATGGAGGGGTGATAAAGAGGTGTGTGTCGATGATAGATAATGGAAGAGTTGTAGTACTCTTGGCACCTATTTGCTAGGTTTTCACCAGGGACCTATCCAAGGCACTTGAGTTACCAAGTTTTTACCATTGGACACTTTATTTTTATTTATTTATTTATTTATATTTTTTTCTTTCCTTGATTTACAAATGTTTTCCTTAGACGTAGAATTTCTTGAGGTGAATAATGTTGGTAGGATCATTTAGGACTTTATCTTCAAGGGTAGATAGCTGATAGGCTTTTGAGCCAAAAGATGTTGTGACCACATAAGGACTAAGCCATGTAGGGTCGAACTTGCCTTTCTTTTCTTTGTTAGCTTGAACCTTCATATTCTCTTTAAGGACCATGTCACCTTCTTGAAAATTGCACGAATGGACTTTCTTGTTGAAATTGCGCTTGAGGTGACTTTGATAGACCATGAGGTGGTCGTAGGCCTATTGCCTTTTTTCATCAAGTAGATCAAGTTGAGTAAGTCAAGCCACTCTATATTATTCATCAGATATCTTTCCTCAGAGAGAAATGCAGAGTGATGGGAGTTCAACCTCAATAGGTAGGACTGCTTCAACACCGTAGACCAAGGAGTATGGAGTTGTGCCATTGGTTGTATGGAATGAAGTGCGGTATGCCCATAGGGTGGGATTCATTTGTAAATCTCAATCATGGCCAGAGTCATTGACAACTTTCTTGAGGATTCCAAGTAGGTTTTTATTAGTTGACTCTACCTAACCGTTACCTTGTGGAAAATATGAGCTAGAAAAGTGGTGATGGATGTGAAGGGAAGTGCACAATTCCTCCATATTTAGGTTTTCAAAATTACCTCCATGGTCTGTTGAAATGGTAGCTGGGATGCCAAAGTGACATATGATATGATACAATATAAACTTGGACACCTAAACTCTTGTGGCAGTAATAAGAGGAATTGCTTCGACCCACTTAGTGAAATAATTAGCAGCGGTGATTATCCACTTGTGCCCTTCTGAAGAAAGTGGTGCAATAAGACCAACAAGATCAAATCCTTAATAGGAAAAAGGCCATGGTGGTGCAATGGGTTGCAAGTCCTGTGCTAGAGCTTGGATTAAATTAGCATGTTGTTGAAAAGGTAAACATCATTTCACAAATTCACATGCATCCTGTTCTAGAGTAGGCCAATAATGTCCAGCCCAAAGGATCTGATTTGCTAGCACCATTTCGCTCATGTGAGCACCACAAAGTCTAGTGTGTACCTCTTTGAGAGCCATCAAAGCCTTATTTTGATCTAAACATCAAGAGAGAGTATCATGATAACCATGATGATATAGGGTTTGGGTGATGATAGTGTAACGAGAAGCTTTGTGAATAAGGTTTTGGTAGTGGGTTCATGTGAGGTGAGGAGATATGATACTATTTAGTAGGCAAGTGTGAATTTCATGGTACCATGGAGATTGGGGACAAACCATGATATAGACCAATGTTGATTCATCATCCTCATATGTAGGTTCATGCAACTGCTCAACCAAGAATTCATATTGCATAGCTTCGTGTGGTATTTCCAAGAGAGAACCAATAGTAGCCATAGCATCAGCTACCTTATTATGGAGTCTAGGTACCTGTATGAACTGGACCTGAGTGAAATGCTCCTTTAATTGATCAACTAGATCTTTGTAAGGTAATAACTTGTCATCCTTGGTTTGATATTTATTCAAAGCTTGTTTGATGATAAGCTTAGAGTCACCATAGACCTGAAGCTCTGTCATATTCCATTCAATAGCAATTTTTAGTTGTGCAACCAAGGCCTCATACTCTACAATGTTATTGGTACACCAGAATTGTAGCTTGAAATATTTAGTAATATAATCACCTTGAGGTGTAACTAAAAGTATGCCCACACTGAAGCCATGAGATGTGTAGGAGCCATCAAAATATAGCTTGCAAAGTGATTATTTTTTATCAAATAGAGGTATTCGTCTACAAATTCCATGATGAGTGGGTGATCTATAACTAAGGGTGCATCAGCCAAGTGATCTACAATAGCTTGGCCTTTGATGGCCTTTCTATCAACATATTTAATGTCAAACTCACTAAGAAGCATAACCCATTTTGCTAGGTTTCTGGTGAGTACTGTACGAGAGAGCATATATTTCAATGGATCAATCTTTGATATCAGTTGCATAGTATGACTCAACATGTAATGATGTAGCTTCTGGGTAGCAAACACCACTACTAAGCATGCCTTCTCCATTGGCGTGTAGTTGAGCTCATAGCCCACTAATGTTTGGCTGATGTAATAAATAGCTTGTTCCTTTCCTGCATTGTCAAGTTGTGCTAGAAGAGCACCTAATGCTATGGGAGTAGTTGTTATGTACAATATGAGGGGGTGCCCTACAACTGGAGGAACCAAAATAGGTGGATTAGCTAAGTATTGCTTGATGAGTTCAAAATTGCACTAGCAATCTAAGTCCCATTTGAAATTTTGATCTTTCTTAAGCAAGTGAATGAAAGGTTGACACTTATCAGCAAGCTAATAAATGAACTGCTAGACTAATTGTAGTTTTCCTTGCAAAGAATGAAGGTGCTTGATTGTCTTAGGAGGAACCATATCCATGATGGCTTTGACCTTCTTAGGGTTAATCTCAATTCCACACTATGACATAATGAAGCCTAGGAGCTTTCCTGAAGTAACATCGAAGACACACTTCTTTGGATTTAGCATGAGACGATATTCTGCTAGTCAATTGAACACTTCCTCGAGGTGAGATAAATGATCCAAAGCATTGAGAAACTTGACTAGAATATCATCCATGTAATCCTCAAGTATCTTATGGATTAGGTCATGGAAAATGACCGTCATTGTGCACTGATAGGTTGCCCTAACATTCTTTAACCCAAATGGCATCATATTGTAGCAAAATGTGCCCTAAGGTGTAGTAAACACTATCTTATGCTGATCTTCTTCTACTATATGAATCTGATTATATCCAAAGAAACCATCCATTAGTGACAAGAGTTCATGACTTTCAGTGAGATCCACAATCATGTCGATATTTGGCAATGGAAAGTCATCCTTTGGAAAAGCTTTATTAAGATCCTTAAAATCAGTGCAAATCATGATATCACTAGATGGATTGGTAACAGGTACCATATTAGAAATCCATTTAGAGTAATCTATTGGTTGAATGATTTTGACCTCTAACAACTTCTCTAGCTCTGCTTTGACAAATAAAGCCACCTTGGGGTGCATTTTTTGAAGTTTGTTCTTTATGAGCTTGGCTCTTGGATCAACTGCTAGATGGTGTACAACTAGTTTGGGGTCCAACCCTGGCATATCCTGATATGACCATGCAAAGTGGCCCATATTTTCATAGAGAACTTCAAGAAGAAGATCTACTTGTTCAGGTGGTAAAGAGGTTGTGATGTATGTGATATGTGGTATCTCTATTAGACTGATATTTATAGGTCGAGTTTCTTCTATCAAAACTGAAGATATAGGAGGTCAATGTTCTTGTGGGAGGAGGATGAAATCTCCATCCTCAGGTGCCTTTGAGAGGTTTCCACCATTGGATACATCCTTTATTTTTGTTTCATTTTTTGAGTCACCCAATGGAGCTCCAAAGGATTTTTCACCATGGGATGTTTTTCTTTTATCTTTTATCTTTTTTATTTCTTTTAGAATTTCATTTTTGTGCCTAGAGATTTCCTCCTCCCCAAAGTAACCTACAGGATCAAGCTTGTAGACATATGTTGATGGTGGAGGTAGCCATTTATGTGGCTTTTCTACCCCCATGAATTTAAAGAGCACGTACTTGGTAGAGAACTCATCAACATGAACGACACTTGGTTGGTCCCAATCTATGAGTTTGAGGTGAGTGAGGGGGAGGTCTATGAGATTCAAGGATAATTGGCAGAGCATAGAGGCTCAAAGGATTATTTTTTCAAGGAAAATATTGTCATAAGCTTTCTTTTCAACTTCCTCAAGGATGTCTTCAACCTCAACGAGAGTTTTTTGGATGTTCTTAAAGGCGTGGCCTTCCGTTGTAGTGCCCCCAATTGCAAGGAGTCCATAGCGCAAGCCTTTGGTTTTTTTCCCTTGGTGTGCTTCTATAGGCTATCTCATACCTGATTCCTAGCAGCCTAAACCACCTCCTTAATAATCTCATTGCTCCATGGCCAAGAAATGTGACCAGGGATATTTCTATTTAAAGTTATCAATAAGTGCTTCACTTTTAGGAGGCGGCTCTTTGTATAGCCATGTGTTAATGTTTGGTGTGTTTTCTACTCCATCAAGGATACCTTTGGTGACAAATGTGGTAGGGCCCAACTGGTGACGTTGAGAGGTGGTTTCTGGTATAGGCCCTTGATGTATTGGGCATCCTTGAGTATGTGGGTCAAGTGGTAGAGTGCCAATAGCAAAAGCATGTATGAGACTATACTCACCACAACCTTAGTAGTTGATCTTAACCATGGAAAGAGTGGAGGCTAAAATGGTTTCCAAATCGTGGAAGGTGCTAGAGGAACTAGCCATGGTGGTGCCAATTTTGATCCTAGGATAGTGATTAGTATATGAAGCTTCAACCACATTGCAATAAGCAAAGGGTTTAGGATCTGCATGGATCATTATCTCAGTGCCATTATGAGGAAATTTGACACACTGATGATATGTGGATGGAACGGCCTTCATGGCATGTTTCCATGGATGACTAAGGAGAATGTTATATGGAAGATTAAGATCAACTACATGACAAAGTGTTTCTTGAGTGGTTGGGCCTACTCTAATAGGGAGCAAGATGGTTCCTTCAGTAGTATGCTCCAAATTTTCATATGCCTTGATGGTGATCACTTCATTGATGATATTTGTTCAGTATATCCTACCTACTTGATGAACTTTAGATTACATAAGTTTAGAGCCGATCCATTATCTATCATGACATGTTTAACTGCAAAGTCAGAAATCATAATAGCGATGTGAAGTAGGAGGATGTGATTGGGTTCAACTATTGGGATATTAGTGGTTTTGAAAGATAAGTGACATGAGGCTAAAAGATGGCCAACCAAGTTGTGAAACTCACTGGCATTTATGTTGGAGGGGATGCATGACTTACGTAGAGTGCTGTCAAGGATCTTTTGATAAAGTGGGCTTGTCCGTAAGAGATCTAGGATGGAGATCTGGGCCAATGTATTTCCAAGGTGTTCCAAGATGCTATATTGTGGCCCTAGTGAAGGTGATTCTAAAGGAGATGCTCGAGATGGAGGTGCTAGTGTTGATGGTGCTTTGATTTTTGTGGATACAGGTGGACCAACTATATTAAGTCACATCCTACAGGTAGCAACTACACATTGAGTGTCTAGGCCTTTGATATTGATGACATTGACAAATGGTTCAACTTGGGATATGCAACCAATTAAGCTACCATAGTCTAAGTATGCTGAGGTATAATTTTGAGACGTGTCTCTGTTTTCACCTTGTTTACCTAGAGCATTGTTAGGTTTTTTGAGAAGAGCTTTTGCAGGTGCCTTTCTCGGGTTCATGTTATGAGGAGGGAAAGCATTTTGATACATCATTAATCTTGCATTAGGTGAGGGTTGTGCCCCCACTATGATCTCTTTCTGATCAATGAGGTCCTGTACATAATCCTTAAGTTGCATGCATTTAAGTGTAGTGTGCCCTTTGACATGATGGAATTTGCAATATTTGTTATCTTTGTACCAGGATGCTCTAAACTGATTGGGTTCCAAGGGTTGCATTTGTGGATACCAAACAAGGTTATCTTTGGCCAATTTTTTGAAGATTGTATCAATAGGTTCCCCCAATGGGGTGTATGTTCATGGTTGCCTCTGAACATGAGTTTTACTACCTGCTGACAGTGTGATAGCATTAGTTTGATTATGAGAAATTGGTATTTGCTAATGAGTTTGCACAGGTGGCTGGTGATACATAGGGGTTTTTTGTTAATAAGTTTTTTGTTGGCAAAATGTGGTGGGAACATTGGTAGCCACCCTCACAATATGGACTTGTCAAGTGTCAGTGGCACCATCTGTCACTGTATTTTTTTTTTTGTTCTAATATAGGGTTTTGTCATTGCTTGGACTGCGGTCCTGGGTGTTTTCTTTGTACAATCTGATTACACCATCCTTAATGAGGCCTTGCTTGAGGCCCATTCCTTTTTCTTTGATGTCCTTGTATGTTTGCAAATAGTTCATAACCATATGATGAGCGAGGCTAGGGTGTGCATTGTTTATGAACATCTTGACAAGATGGGGCTCAGGGATGGTACAAGAGATCCTTGTTGTGAGGATCTTCCATCATTGTAAGTACTCTACAAGGCTTTTTTCTCCCTTTTTTTTAGTGTGGAAAAGGTCTACTACAAATAATTTAGTTTCAACGAGATGGGTATACTGAAAAACAAAGGCCTCAGAAAATTTTGCAAAAGTTTTAATAGTACCTTGAGGGATACGACAGAACCATTCCAAGGTTGGTCCTACTAGGATCTTGGGAAAGAGCCACATGAGGAATACATCATTATAAGCTACCTCTTGACAATGCATATAGAATTCCTTAACATGTGTGACTGGATCACTCTTCCCCCTAAATTTGTCAAACTTGGGGATCTCAAAATGTTTAGGAAATGGAGTCAATGTGATAGTCCTATCAAAAGGGTATGGGAAATCATTTTCAAATTTGAAATTTTTGGTGTCTATCCCATCCTTGAGGGCTTTGAGAGCATTTTTCATCTCTTCACATTTAGACTTTACAGGTGGAGGAGTGGGTGTTGCTGATCTAGGTGCCCCTAGTGTAGGATACGTGCCAGAATCTGAAGTGTGATATGGAGAACTCTGATGACCATATGGAATCTACAGATGCAATAGTATGCACAATCCATGTTCCAAAAAACCTAAAAAAAGCTTCAAAATCTTAATGATGTATTCCTCCAAAAGTTTATAAACTTAAGGTGAAATGTAGAGAACCTTTACTTTAACTATGATCACAACCATATTGAACTTAGACCATTTTAATTTTTAATTTAAAAAAAAAATTTGTGTGTTTTTGCCTCATAGTTTGCGCTATTTAAAAACCAAAGCATTAACTAACAAAATTAATATAAACTTTAAGAGAGACAAAGTGAGGTCCTCAAATGAGAAAATGAGCCATATATAGGCTCTCTCAATGAGGATGATCACTTGATTTAGATATGTGTCTATTTGTAGATTTGGGATGTATGCTCAAGCTTCAAATTACTTTAATGGTGGAATTTATGTGCATTTTGGTGTGGATATTTGAAATTGGTATGAATTTGGCTTCTCAAAATGGCATGGTAACTTTAAGGTTATGGATTGTGATGATTTGGCTTGGGAGAGGATCCAATTTATAGGAAAGAGGCTTCAGGGATGGAAGGCTAAGATGCAAGGATGGGGAAATGGTTAAGGAGGGCTCAGATTAAATGAGAGGAGCGCACATGGATTGTGCTTCCTTATAGCCAATCAGAGAGTGACACATGTCACAAGGAGAGTGGGTGGAGGAAAGGGCATGGATGAATCAACAAGGGAGGCCCAAGGCTTTAAATGGCCCTCATAAGTGCTTGTAAGAGCATTTAAGGGCATTTAAGGGATAGAGGGCTTCCTTTATGACTAGGTGGGTGGGATATTTTTGAGAGGAGACTTTGGCTTGGTTTAGGAAAGTCTTAAACTTGCTTAGGAATGTGCAAATGATTAGGGGATGGATTAGGCTTGGGTTAGGATTAGATTAGAGATGGGCAAGTGGATGGCATTCATGAGGGTGGGTGAGTTAGTGACTAAGCTAGGTTAGTATGGGTGGATGGGATGGATTAGGCTAATTGAGGGATTAGGGATAGGATTAGGGGTTATTAGGTTTGAGGGATAGATTTATTAAATAGATTTATTTGATAAATGGGGATTTTTGGAATTAGATAGGAGAATAGGATTAATTGATAAATAATGGGTTATTTGATTTATCAATTAGGACTATAGATGATTAATTAAATTAATCAGCTAAGGAAATGGAAAAAGATTAATTAAATAAGAATTTAATTAATGATTTCTTTAGAGATAGCTAAATAGGATTACCGAAGCAGTATAATTAGATTTAGGTGTCTACAATTTCTTGCACTTAGGATCTGAGTTAGTTAACTGTATTTGTATTAGGAATCATCCACTTTGATTGAATCTTGGCTTTAGTCCTGACCGTCAATATGAGTTGATCTTAATAGTTGATGGATTCTAGGAATTCTATTTAAGAGACTCCTACTTTCTCATTACAGAGGTTAGATTTTTATGTTATTGAATTGCTATCAAATTGAGTACTCACTTTCTAGGCTTTCATATTGTTATCACTTTAGATTTTTATTTAGATTAAAGAATGCATATGTCTAATTTAGTTTCTTTTATTATTTAATAGAATAGATTGCATTTCATATAGATTACTCGCACATCCATATCTTGCATAAATCATTCATTCTAGAAAGGTCTGGTTGCTTGCATCTCATTCTAAGAGCTCATAAGAAAAATCCTTATAGATAGAAGGCAATGGGTCACACTATCAGGTGTCTTGGATAAATAACTCCATGTTTATCCTAGGATGATTCCATAGGTAATGACTACATTGAAGTGTGTGCAAGGTTCAAAGGCCCAAAAATTCATGCATACATTTTTGGTGCCCACTGTAGTGTCAAGAAAAATAATTTTTTTGGCCTCATTCATCTAAATTTCTTTCATTTTCATTACTCTATTGTACTTGTCCATATAGATTTCTAAATTCTTGCATGATAAATTTCATTTTTGCGTGAAGATTTGAGATTCTCACACATTGCTCTCAACTTTCTCATGTGAAAAAGTGCCGTATTACACAAGTCTTCATGTGGCACCTCATTTTCTTGCACGGGTTGGTGAAAGATCTCATGTGGGCTTGCACAAGATTTTGCGTGAAGTTTTGAAAAAATATGGTTAATTTGTCATTTTTCAGCATGTTTTTCATTAATTTTTACTGACGTGTTTTTCTTTGAAGCATCATTATTCTATTTTTCTAGTTCTCTACAACTTAACAATTGTCTATAGGACATTTGACAAAGATTCCTTATACAAACTCTCCAAA
The DNA here is from genome assembly GCA_028749045.1 of Cupressus sempervirens. Lineage (NCBI taxonomy): Eukaryota > Viridiplantae > Streptophyta > Pinopsida > Cupressales > Cupressaceae > Cupressus > Cupressus sempervirens. The sequence goes on from CM053793.1 coordinate 730,388,469, forward strand.
CATGAACTAAATATTTGTTTGTAGAATGATTGTTCAAGATACATTTGTTGAAGAATACCATTAAAAACCACTAAACAATGTGTCTTCTTTCTTGCTTTCTAAACATAGTCTAATTAGGGCTTGTGAACTTCTTAGGGTGCAAGACAAGGGAATAGGGGTGTATGCTCTTTACCACTTAGAGGTCATGACCAAGGGTAAATTAGAAACCTAGAAGCCTCTCAAAGATGACATTCTGAGGGAGGCAAGTAGCTTAGTGGTTCTCTAGTATGAGTCCTTTTCTATGAAGGCATGATGATTTCCTTTTAGGGAATTAATATCTTGAGAAAGGACAAGTCTGGATTGATTAAGCTAAGTCAGTGATTAACATGTTCTATGTGTTTGGGTGCAAAACTAAGGTAGAGGAGTATGCTCTTTATCCTTGAGGGAAATCAAAAACTTTGACCCTTATGTTCGAACCACCAGTCTGAGTCAATCCTTTAGAGGGCCTACTAGAGTGATCCAACTTCTAGGAATGACCCAAGTGAGCACACTCCTTTAGCTAAAGATTCTAACTTAATATAATCAAGATGCTTTGTAGAGAAAAATACTCCAAAGCCATATTAATTTCTTTCCCTTGATTCTTTATTATTGCATATCAAGGGGAAGCTCTATCTATTGCATTGGCCAGTACTAGCCTTGGTCTTGCTAAGCAAGTGTGTGCACTCTTAGATGATGGTGTAGGCTATTTGTTTGAACTCTACTTGTTGAGCCACTAGGGATTAATACAAATGGAAGCCAAGTAAAAACCTTTTAGCTAGAAGCTACTTGGTTCACCTTCAAAAGGAGGCATAATATTTCTGTAAGGAGGGGGAATAATCTCTCCTATAGAACTCACTATATGCATGCTACTGGGTGTTGGAAGGTGGTATACATGCTTAAACCCTATCACAAGGGTGTTCACTTAGTTTATATGTTATTGAGCCCTTTGAATACACCAAAAACATGAGCACCCTCTAGGGGGTGACACGCCTGTGTGAGGTGCATGCATGCATATAAGTTGTGGGACACAGGTTTTGCCTTCTCTACCATTTTTTGTTTCTAGGGATAAAGCATGTTTGTTATTGAGCCCTAAACATGTCCAATCCTACATAAAAAAACTAAAAGTCAAGACTCCCCCCATCCCTCTATGTTGCTTTTCCCTTAGGTGGATTGTATTTGATTAGTGATTGCTTCCTGTGTCCTATTGGAAACACTTTGTCTTGATTGAAGCTCAATGTCACTTTCACAAATCTGGAAATTAACCCTGCAATCTATCTATTATTTGTCAAATAAACCTTCAATCTATCTAGAATAGTCCAAAAATTTTAAAATCTCTTTGAAATCCAAATTTTTTGTCTATCTGGTGTCAAAATTTTGTGCACAGTCTTACAAAATTTTGCACAAGTAGTCACATCTTCATGTGGGCTTGTTTAGATCCTTGCATGAGAACTTGCATATCTCCATGTGAGATCTTGGTTGTTGTCTCCTATCAAGCTTGTCATTTCTTCACAGAACCTAGAGCACATCTTCACATGAATTCCATTTGTTGTTTTGAGATTTCGCACCTACTTGTGAACTTTCTCGCATGCCTCCCAAATGATCTTCAATAAAGAACTTGAGTCAAAACTATCAAATTACCTTGTTTGAACAATTTGTGATCTATGTGTAGTCTATTTCTTGCATTGAGGTGTCTCTTCTCTATCTATAAATAGTCCCAAATAGTGACATTTTGCTCAATTAATGACTTGTAGTATATGCTTTAGGTAGTCTCATCTCTTATTATCTTGTTTCTATTTCCTAGTGTTCGTTATACTATGTGTCATGGTAGTCATAATCCTTGGTTGTTCTAGCCTTCACTCAGACTACTCATACCTTACTATACAACACTCTTTCTTTTACTTTTTGAGACTACATTTTAGTGTGATCTTTGTCTTGGTTTGTCCTTTTTTTCCTTGTCTATGACTATCGTAACAAGAAGCGGCAATGTTTTTTATCCTCTTAGAGTTAGGCGAGGTCATGCTAAGGGTCATAATCATGGAAGAGGTCATCTTCCATTTTATACATGGTCTACATCTAGTTCATCTAGTGAGGGATCTTCACAATCTCCCTTGCCCATTAGGTCACCTCGAGTCCAGTGAACATTCTCCATAAACTTACGACAAACCAAAAACCCTTTGTATCAAGAGGATCCTGAGACTAGTAAAGGTCCCATATCTCAGAACAAAATTTTTGAGTTACTTTTCAAAGGACCTTTCCAATCACAACATACTAAAATAGAACACATTCCTACAATGACTGATCACGAACCTAAACATGGTAGTCACAACAAACATCAAGAACCACATAGGAATGACAAAGAGAAAGACCTTGACATAGATGAGGAACAAGAAGAGGTGGAAATATTTATTGAACACATAGAAAAGTGCTAAAAAGATAAAAAAAAATTCAAAAAGTCATGAAAATCCTACTCAACAAAGAGAAAGAAAAGTATTTTCTCAAACTTGCCCAAGAGGGAGCTAAGCTACCCTCTCATTTCAATGTGGAAACCATCATCATGCCTAAAGAGGAAACTAAGACTTCCAAACTCCAAAAACAATTGAAAATAATGCAAGACCAACTAGCTTAGATAATGTGTGATAAGGAAAAACCCACAAAAACATACACCTTAGATGCTCTCTGTCCATTTCCATTTGACAAGAGCATAGACATACCTCCTTTCCCAAGAGCAGTAGAACTAGCTAAGTACGACAAATACTTTGGAACCATCGATCCCCAAAATCACTTGTAGGAATTTGGTGCCTTGTCTATGGAATTTATGCATAACCAAACATATCTCATGCATTTATTCCCCAAAAGTCTAGGTGGCTAAGCTTTGGAGTGGTTCTCACATCTGCCTCCCGGTATCAAAACATTTGATGAAATCGCTAACTTGTTTGTCCAATAGTATTCCCATAACATTCAACATCCTATCAATATTAAAGATTTATGTAACCTTAATAAAAAGGTTGGGGAGCCCTTCCTCACATTCCTCCAAAGGTGGAGACAACTATACACTAAATATTCACACAAGATTCTAGAAATGAAAAGCTTGACATTTTCACTAATAATCTCCTACCTAATTTTGGGTGTAGAGTCCAACTTCAAGGTCCATGTACCTTTGAATACATGATCACACATGCCATCCACATAGATGAATTTATGGTCAAGAAGGGCGAACTCACTCTTTAGAAGGACACAAAATAGGGCACCACCTTCAACAAGGACAAAACCAAGTATGTCAACAAGAACTAAGAAATCATACATGATGGGGTTATTGACAATGTCACTTTTAAACCCGCTAAGGTAGCCTTTAATCTCACAGGTGTTCTCAATGTGGCCAAAAATGCTAAGAAAACTCCTCCTGATAGCAAGATATCTAGGAAAAAACCAAGAAACTCATGGGGCACATGCCCTAAGCAAGACTATACACCCTTGAGTGAACCTTTGGATGTGGTTTATAAAATTCTGTTACAAAACAAGCTCATTTGACCATTGGACAACTCTCACCCTTATAATTTGCAACCATTCCCACCATGGTAGAACAAAACCATGTTCTATGAATACCACCAAAATAAGGGGCACAAAACTAGTAACTGCATACATTTGCATCACAAAGTCTAGGACATGATAGATGCTAGTGACATTGTGGTAGATGGACATAACAAGAACTTGAATCACAAGGCCTTCAAAGAGCCCTTCCCACCCTATGGAAAGGGAGAAACTTCAAATCCAAAACCTAACAACAAGGTCAACTATGCATACTCTAATGATGACAATGTGATCAACATGGTTGAACCTGTGAATTTTAAATGCTCTGACATCATTACCATTAAGGGCAAGCAAGATAATGATAAACCCAAGACACCATTTTTCTTGAGGGGCCCTACTTCCAACACAATGTACAAGACACCTTCGTAACACTATGCTAATGTTGTCACATGCTCTCATGCCAAGTTGGTGCTCAAAGGCCCTATGCCTTCTACTCTTGATCTTGAACAACATAAAGACAAAACTATTGCTATTCCATCTAGAAAAGGTGTGAAACTCACAACAAATTCAATAACGACTAGCTATAGTCTTCTCGATCAATTAAAATGGACTAATGCTCAAATCTTAATCTTTGAGTTGATTATAATCTTGCCTACTCATAAGAAGCTTCTAGACAAAGCTCTCATTGAGGAAAATGTTCCTTAAGATCTTGATCTTGAGTGATTTCAATCTATAGTAGGTCACCTAACCTTGCCTTACTTTATGTCCTTCTTTTAGGAGTATGACAACTCATTGAGTCACCCACATAATCAACCTCTACACACTGAGGTCATGATACATCAGACATGGGTTCATCAGGTTCTCATTGATAATGGTGTTGGGTTGAACATTGTCTCTACCTCTTTGCTTAGAAAATTGAATTATTTTGAGGACTTTATTGATCCTTGCCCAAGATCACTATCAAAGTGTATGACGAAGTTGAACAAAAATCTTTAGGTCTTGTGGTCTTACCCGTTCGCATCAGTCCTATAGAAAGGGATGTCACTTGTTAGGTCCTTGACATTCCCTTAGCTTATAACATTCTACTAGGATGGCCATGGATACATGAGATGCATGTTGTGCCCTTCTCATATCACCAATGTATCAAAGTCTAGTTTTGTGGCTCTAAAGTCACTATTCCTACCACTACTAGCTATACTTGCAATATGCTAAAAGCTACTAAGAATTTCATCCCCACTAATAGGGAATCTATTGATTATCATGACAACAAGTTCAAACAAACTAAGCAGTCATTCAAGTTGAAAGAAACTAGCATGGGGGAGTATCATATCAAACCAGTGTTGTCATTAACATCTCTTCCTAAGTCTCCTCATCACTATGGGAGACCTTCTGAGGAAAGGAAGCCATTTGTGCTGACATCGTAAAAAAATTATAATGGCACTTTGGTCAAGGCTACAATTCCCTTAGAGGATAAAAGAAAAAACAGAGCCATTGTTGCATGGCTTTACAAAGAAGACACTCTAGTAGACCTAATAGAGTAGCTCGAGAGATCACTCATGAGAAATATGGGCTTGGTCTTAGACTCATGAAGCATTTTGGCTACAAGGGAACTGACCCTATTGGGTGCAGTAACAACAACCTAGTTGATCCTATCAAGGCAATAGCTTTAAGAAATAGAGATACATCTGGCCTAGGCTTTAAGAAGGCTCCCTTGCACTTGAGGGCTAACAAATTCATACTAGATTCCGAGGGTTCATCTAAAAATGAGTCACAAGCTAAGTCAGATACTCAAGAAGATAATTTAGATGATGAGGATCCTTATCCTTATCATGATCTTGCTAAATTCTTTGTCGAGCTAGATGACTTTGCGCCATGTGTTAGCACTGTAGATGATACTAGTGATTCTTCTATGGACAATACTGATCCACACAGTAATCATTTAGAAAAGGGAAAGTCTAGTTAGTGATTTCATATTGAGTATTTTTGTAAGAACTCAGATGATGAAGGCAAGTATGTCCCTATCATTGTTGGAGAATTCTATAGCTTTTTCCATGTAGCATTGATTCTAAGGAATATTAGTTTGACTCTCTTTTAGAAGCAACCACAAATAAAGCCATTGACCAAGTTCATGTCTATGAAAGTCAACTCAAAGTTGGTGAAATGTCTAAGGTTAGGCCAGATGGGTCTGATCCAACTAGTGTCCTAGAGTCATCAATTGCTGATGTTAGTACTTAGAAGCATTTAAACACAAATGTGGATGAAGTTATCATAGATCTAAAATTTTTGGTCCAAACATTTAATGATTGTACCATGAATGATATCAAACTCATCACTCACACATCCTAAGCTTATAGATTGGAACCCTAATGCATCTAGTGAAGTCCCCACATTCCAGAATGAATATGCTCTTGCTAACTACCTAAACACTATCAAACTTGTAACATCTTCCACTAGTGAGCAGAGCATCAACATGACTAAAGATAACATCAAATATCTCAATCATATAATTAAAAAGAAAAAATAAAAAAGGTTTGATATTGAAAACCACATTGTGGCAGTGTTAGAACCTAGAAAAGTCAAAATAAAAGATGTATCCAATGGTGAAAACCTCTTTGAGGAACCTACAGATGAGATATTTGATGCACTTCCAAGTCAATTTCAAGAGAAATCATCAGTGCTGATAGACCCAGCATAGCCAATCAACCTAAGCATAGAAGAATATCCTCATATGATACATTTGGCATAGTCATTGTCTCCTGAATAAAAGGAAGAATTCATTGCCTTTTTCTAAGAAAAGAAGATAAATTTTGTTTGGACATATTCTAACATGCCAGGACTAGATCCTAATCTTATTATGCATCATTTGTCCATTGCACCAAGTATTAAACTAATTAAATAGAAACTTCAAGAAATGCATCCTCATGCTGCATTGCTCATCAAAGTAGAACTAGAGAAACTTCTAAAAGTAGGATTCATCTGTGCAATTGATTATGCTGACTGGATATCCAACATTGTGATAGTCTCCAAACATGATAAATCTATCAAAGTTTGTATTAACTTTTATGATCTCAACTTAGCATGTCCTAAGATGATTTTCCACTTCCCAACATTGATATGATAGTGGAAATGATAAAAAGATATGAGATGTACTCACTCATGGATGGTCTTTCTGGTTATAATCATATAAAAATTGCACCAAAAGATTAGGAAAAGACTACTTTAACATGTGCCTGGTGAACCTTCTACTAGAATGTAATGCCATTTGGCTTGAAAAATGCTAGTGGAACCTATCAGAGAGCAGTGACTACAATTTTCCATGATATGATGCATAAGACCATGGAGGACTACATGGATGATACCTTGGTCAAAATTGAAAAACATAATACTCATCTAAAAAATTTGCAACCCATCCTAGATCATATGGAAAAATTCAATCTTAGGCTCAATCCTAAGAAATGTGCATTTGGTGTCACATCAGGAAAGTTGATGGGATACATTGTGTCTATAAAAGAAATTAAGTTGCATTCATAAAAAGTTCAAGTAGTTATGGATATGACTCCACCTCAAAATATCAGCCAAATGAGAGGCCTAAAAGGTAGACTTCAATGTATTCCTAGGTTCATGTCATAGTTGGTAGATAAATCACAACCTTTTACAAAGACTTTACATAAGCAAGTGAAATTTCACTAGAATCAGGATTGTGAGAAAAGCTTAACATAGATAAAATAATATCTTGCCAATCCACCAATCTTGATGCCTCCTATCTATGGGAAGCCCTTTATTTTGTAAATTTTAGCAACTAAAACATCTCTAAGAATCTTATTAGCTCAAGAGGATAATGATAACAAGGAGAGAGATATTTACTACTTGAGTTGCACACTGATTTCTTATGAGAGGAATTACAACATCATTGAGAAAGCTTTCTTTGTAGTCATCTTTGCTTCCCAAAAGTTGAGACACTACATCCTTACCCACACTACATGGCTTGTGGCTAAAATAGATCCACTAAAGTACTTACTTAGTAAGGCAGCTCTCACAAGCCAATTGGGTAAGTGGGTCATGATACTCAAAAAATTTGACATTTAGTATGTTGAACGAAAAGCCATCAAGGGACAAGCAATTGCGGATCAGCTATTAGATGCACCTATGCAAAGTCTTCTCCCGATGAACATTGATTTCCTTGATAAGTCAATTCTAACACTCACATACCAAACATGGGCAATGTTCTTTGATGAGTCCTTCACACAATAGGGATCTAGTATTGGATTACTCTTCATAACACCATAGAGATATTCATTACCCAAAGCATACAAGATTTTATTTCCTTGTACAAACAACATTGTTGAATACGAGGCTTTGATTAATGGCATGAAGATTGCAGTTGATTGGAGAGTGGATCAATTACACATCTTTAGGGACTCTTAGCTCATAATCAACTAGGTTAATGATGTGTATCAAATGAAGGATGAGAAATTAGTTCCTTAAAAATGCATGGTTGATGACTTGAAGAAGTATTTCACACACATCACCTTCCAACAAATTCCTTGTGTAGATAATAAAGTGGTTGATGCTATGGCTACTTTGGCCTCCTTGCTACAGATGCCTGAAAATGATTTTTGACATGAGTTCCTAGTGGAAGCATTACATTACCTAGCCTATGACACCCCTGATTCTAGGATGATCAGTTCTATTGTAGGACAAGACTCATCTTGCTACCCTCACATATATTCCTACCTTCCTAACCAAACCATTCAGGATGGTCTAACCCAGAATGAGAAATGTTACTTAATTTGTAATGCTTCATAGTATGTCATTATTGCTGATGACTTGTTTAGGAGAGGTTTTGATAGAACACTCCTTAGGTGAACATTAGAACCCAAAGATTCCAAATGTGCATTAATTGACATTCACGAGGGAATTTGTAGATCCCACTCAAATGGGTTGACACTAGCTCACAAACTCATTAGAGCTGGTTACTATTGGCCTAAAATGGAGTAAGAGGAAATCAAGTATACTAAGTCCTCCAAGTAGTGCCAACTCCATGGGAATTTGATTCATGCTCCAGCCAGGGAGCCGATTCCATCTACCACAATGTGGCCATTTCAACAATGGGCCCTTGACTTGGTGGGTCAGATTCACCCAATTTCTTCTAATGGACATAAGCTCATTATCACAGCTATAGTATACATTAAGTGGGTAGAGGTAGTACCTCTCACAATAGAAAATGGAAAAATTGTAGCTCTTTTTATCAAAAACTACATCATCTATAGGTATGGTGTATCATCCTCCATCATTATTGACAATGGAGGATAGTTCAAAAATAAAGACTTCAAGGAACTATGCAAGTGATTAAAAATCACACAACATTGGTCTTCTATCTATTACCCCCAAGGTAATGGCTAGGTCGAAGCATCCAATAAGGTGATCCTCAAGATCTTACATCATATAATCAACAAATCTAGGAGGGACTGCAACCTCCAGATTAATCTAGCCTTATGGGCATACAAGACAAGCATCAGGATTCCAATAGGTACAATGCCCTTTGCTCTAGTTTATGGAGTAGACGTTGTGCTTCCAATAGAGGTTGAGATTCCTACCTTGAGAATCTCTATGAAAGGCCTTATTACTAATGAAGATTATAGGATAGCTTAGCTTCAAGAGCTAGTGCTACTAGATGAACATCAACAAGTGTGTGTGATCATCTACGAGCTTATTGGTAGTGAATTTCAAGAAGCTACAATTAGAAAGTTAGGCCACATGATATCCAACTAGGTGATCTCATCTTGAGAGAGAACGCTAAGAATCAACAACAAAAAGTCCAAAACAAGAAGTTTGAACCAAATTGGCTTGGTCCTTACATCATTATTGCAGTATATAGATCTAGTGCCTACCATCTTTCTTCAACCGAGGGAGAGGTGCTCAAGGAACCTTTTAACACTCTCCACCTAAAGTAGTTTTATAGCTGATCTAATCTCAGAAGCTCTTTGTACATATCTATATGTCTTTTAAAAATCCTTAAAATCAGAAAAAGTTTTGAAAAAAATTGTTACCCTAATGAAAACTTAGCAATAGGCACCTTGGTAATACCAAAAAAATTGAAAATTCCAAAAAATATGAAAAAAAGAGAAAAAGAGAAAAATATAATTAAAATTGAAAAATAAGAAAAGTGCCATTAGTGAAAACCTAGAAATAGGCATCATGGTAGCAAAAAGAAAAATTGAAATCCTTGCCAAGAAGGTGAAAACCTGGTAAATAGGTTCCTATTGTTCTCAATGCTCCATCTTGCAATGCATCTTTTGGCTTCTTGTATAGTTTCTTTCCTACTTTAGTTTACTACTTTTGCTCATGTATCCATGGATTGAGTCTTCTCACAACTCGGGGGCATTCCCCTTTAGTGTCACACTCTTATTGAGTTTCTCCTCATAGAATCTCTTGCATGACAGTCACTAGTTGTTTCAGCTGTATCTTCTTACTGTTGCTAGTATCACTCTTTTTGAGATTCTCCTCATAGGATCTCTCATGCAACAATCACTAGTTGTTTCAACAGTGTTTTCCTACTATCTCTAGTGTCACTCTTTTCAAGATTCTCCTCATAGAATCTCTTATGCAACAGTCAGTAGTTGTTTCAACTACATCTACCTACTATCGTCAGCATCACTCTTTGTCAAGATTCCCCTTAGAATACTTTTTGCAATAGTCACTAGTTGTTCTCAACTATGTCTACCTACTATTTCTTGTGTCATGGTCCCATAATTCCTTTACGAAAGATCTCTCTTGCATTAGTCACCAATCATTCTTATTATGTCTATCTACTGTCACTCAGTCCTCTTTAGGTTCTTCATTGAAGATTCCTCTTTTAACCTTAGTCACCAGTCATCCTGACTACGTCCACCTACTATTGAAACCCTACTAAAGAGATTCCTTTTATCTATATTCTAGACATTGACACTTGACATCAATCCCAAAGATGTTGAACTCAAAATGACATACTTGTTTGGATATTCTAAGCATTTTCTTTGTTTGTTCTACTTTCACTCTCATCATGCCTCCTCGACCAACTTGATGATTTCATTTCTAACTAGAGAGGTAATTACTAGGGACATGATCTTTTCTTTGTTTTATGTTTATAGTTTAGTTCCAATAAGTTGAAACATTCATATAAAAGGGGTGTCCACTATAAGAGCCTCTATCTCGTATTGGATGGTCAAGTGTACCTTGACTCCTTTATATGGATACATCAATAACATTGGTTCTTCTCCTTGCTTGTTGGAGTGAATTCTTCATGCTATAGTAAATACTAATACTCATCCTACTAAGTGAATGTGTGGATCACTGCAAGTATACCTAATGCACTTCTATCTTAGGTTATGAACACAAGGGTTGCAAACAAAATACTTACTGAATACTTAGCATGAGATGGATCTCTTGTGTACTTGGTGTGTATACCATGCAAGCAACATTTTGGTCATCCTAGCATTTATGCTTTGATCCTTATGTTAACTTGCTACATTAAAAGGGCCAAATGTTCTAGTCATTCTAGCTCCTTGTGCCTCGAATGCTTATATTTCATTCTAATAAAACTAGAATAGATGTCCTATTCATATTCTCATGATTGCAATCTCAGTGAGAATTGTATGACATCTAGGGTTTTTGGCTATATGCTTAGTGATGATAATTGTCAAGACTTGGTAACCAAACCTAGGGTTGCATCTAACATAGGATTGCATTCCTTGATTTGGCATATTATTTAATTGTAAATCTACTTTTTTCTTCTATGATGAGGGATTCTTAGTCTCTTTAACGTATCATGATTCTTTGCAGCTACACAAGCACTTGATTCTGTGGTTCATCCTCACATGCTTCTCATTCAGATACTTGTCACTATCAAGAAAAACATGAAACAATAAATTAGATGTTAGTTTATTTACCTGTGCATTCCATTCATAAAACCATGCATCCATCTAATCTACATGAACACCTCAAATCAACATGCATTCATACATCACATCATGTTTGCATCTCATAATCATAGCAATAAAACATCTCATGTATATCAAAACAAAAAGATAGATAATGACAATGACATGAACACAATGATACTCAACTCCAAAATCTTATATATATATATATATATATATATATATCAAAGAATGTGTCAGTACAAAAAATGAATGCTACTTGAGCACAATCGATCAAAAATGGTACAAAATGGTGCTATCACACCAATCAAGACATAGCTAGAATCACAAAACTCAGAGATAAGAACATCAAAGATCTAACTCTAGCCTACACCATCACCTCTTGGAGGAGGAGGAAGGGGCAACATGTCTAGATTGGTTGGTGGGCATGCACCTCTAGAGTCTTGTACATACTGAGAAAATTAAGGCACCTATTGAGCCTCATCAGACACTACTATAGAATATTCCAAAAAGTAATAGGATGCTCAAGCTGACTACAATCTCACCTCATCCTATAGCATCTCTACCCTCTGCTTAGCTACATGTACCTACTCCTGTAGCCTCTAGATCTCATGATCTCTCTCTACAATCCATGCATCCCTCACCCCTACCTAAATCTACAAATCTCCTAACTATTGGGAGGCCTACCTAATTCTCTCCCTCACCCTCGTCAAAGAATCCTAAGGCCTTATAGTAGGATGTTCCTGCATCTCCTCATCAAGCATCTTCGACTATTGCTCAGGTTCTTGCTCCTCCACTTGCGACCTCTATCGTCGATCCTGCTCCCCCCCACTACCTAGATCAAACCCCATCTAGCATGGGGGAACCTACACCTATCAAACCCTTTATCACACCTATGGTGGTGGCCCTTGTGGTGCCTACTACTATGCTGGCTACTATACTAGACCCTATATGGGTGCTTGTTGAGGTGCCTGTGCTGCCATCCCCAAAGGATTTGTGAAACATGGGAAGGGGAAGCTAATGAAGTATGCCTAATATGCAAGCATCATCCCTACATTTGATACCTCAGGAAGGTAATCCCACTATATCACAACTAGGTTGGGCACTTCAATCATAGACCACCCAAGATGTAACCTCACTGACCAACCCTGCTCCAAGTCTTGATCTAATCTGATGTGTATGTAGTACTCCTGTGACATGTCCTGAGGTCGGCCATAATATCACCACACTTGTGTGATAGGAAACCTCTCAATAATTTGTGTCACTTGGCCTAATAGTGGCTATGAGGAGAACATCTAGCTTAGCTCTCTGGGAGTGTCATCCCAATCCTTGGTCTCTCTCTAAGGCCACCATATGATAGAGACTAGGTCATTGAGATGGGTACGCCAATGCTCCATCTTACCTAGGCCTACCTATGTAAGGTTCCCTTTGTATTTGCATATATAGGGCTCCATGGGCTCTTGGGTATCCTAAAAAATCAATTTGTACATAGGAAGGTGCTCCTAGGCCCAAATCTAAAGCACATAAACACAAGTAGCCATAATCTTCTGCCCATGGTAGACAATCTCGTGCATCTCATAGAACATGTGGGCAAGTATGCATTAGCCCCATCCAAACTGTTTGGATGAGTTGAACATCCTCTGCAACATAACCGCCCACCCACACTCTAGTCCATGTTTTCCTCTATCTGGCACTAGAAAGTAGCTAATGAAAATGGCTAGCATTGAGGCCAACATATGTGTCAAGCATTATGTATGGACAAGCTCATCCCAAGTGATGGCTCGCCCTATCACTAACTCCCACTGGAATATGGCCCTTAGTTCCTCTGTGCCTACTTGGGGCACTATGACATATACCACTTTTAATCCATGAGAAGGGATCTGTAGTATCCAATAAATATCCTCAGGGGTGATCATCATCTCTCCCTGTGGTGGGTGGAAGGTGTTCATCTCTGAATGGAAACATTCCACCAAAGTAGTTAGCAAGTCACAATTCACTAGCACTATTGGGATCTAGCATAAAGAAGATCAACCCAATCTATTTGTGTGGGCCATGTCTTCATCGTTAAGGATCCACAACAGAGATTTGTATGGTTGATAGTAGGACCTAAACATGACATCATCGAAGACATCCTACACACATGAACAACAACAACACACAAATGGTCAGTACTCGCTAGGTAAGTCAAAAAAATGATAATATGAACACAAATTAAAGGTTAAAACATTAAAAGTGAAAGTTTAAATTTGCATGCAATGCCATATTTTAGCACAAGAATGCATTTTTTTCATGCTAGAATTCATTTCTTTGCATGAGATTTTGCATCTTCGCACCAGAAATCAAGTCCTCGTGGGAAAAAATGAAAAGATCATGAGCAAATTTTGCCCATAATCTCACACATCTAATGCAAGAGGTGGGTATCTCCTATGCAATATTTCCCATTGAAATGTAAAAAGAAACACCAAGATGGTGGATCTTCATGAAAGAAAAGACTGGCTTCATGCTAGGAAAGACAGTCCCATGTGAGAACCGATTAACCAAACCTAAAAACATGCTAAAAACATGCTAAAAATA